>VWZT01011429.1:51305-73344 GCA_013397055.1 Pachycephala philippinensis | reverse complement strand
CCCGGTCCCCGCAGCATCCGCGGCCGCTCCGGCGCTCGGGTGCCCGGCAGGATGGCTCCAAGCGGTGCGGACGGAAACGGGGGGGAGTTTTGGTTAGATGGGTTGGATATTAGGGAGAAAATCCTTACTGCGCGGGTGGTGAGGCGCTGGAACAGGTTCCACAGGGAGGCTGGCTCTTAAAAAATGAGGTGAAGTGCTCTGATTGCCACCCGCAATAAGGGAGACCTTAGAGCGCCTTCCTGTAACTAAAGGAGGCTGGAGCGAGATTTTTGACAAGGGCGCGGACGGATAGGACAAGGTGGGAATGGCTTTAAACTGAAGAAGGGCAGGTTTAGATGGGATATTGGGAAGAAATTGTTGGCTGTGAGGGTGCTGAGGCCCTGGCACAGGTTGCCCAGGGATGCTGTGGATGCCCCGTCTCTGGAAGTGGTCCAGGCCAGGCTTGTTGGAGCTCTGAACAAGCTGCTCTAGTGAGTGGCATCCCTGCCGCTGGCTGGGGACTTGGGACTAGATGGGCTTTAGAGTCCATTCCAGTCCCTTAACATTCTGTGATTCCATGAATATTCACTGCTCGCTGCACAGACAGGGTCTTTCTTTAAGGCTCAAGCTGCTTCGGAATGAAAAATGGAACTTTTCTGAAACACATTAACTTCATAATATAAAAATACTCACCAGGTCATACGTGGGGCATACTTACAACCAAAGAGAGCTGTGATTTCTGTGCGCCTTCCAGGATGTTAAGATGTTACAAAAGGTAGAATTTGTGTCCACACATCCTCCAGATTGACGGGTTTACGGCCCAGTGCCAAGTTCCCCGCTCTTGCAGCAAACCGATTTTGTGACACTTAGATTTTGCTTCTTACGCATTCGACTTGATTCCGTTGTTTGGTTGGTTCCTTGGTTGTGTTTACCTTCAGTTTGATTTCTGTGACTGCTGCAGTTTTAGGCATTCTAGCTTTAGTCTTGGAATCACAAGGTGTGTCAATATTGGTGGGGGGGATAAACCTCCGGAGTTGTTAATCTTCCTCTGCTACTGTGTAACCTGTTAGTTTCCTTAAATACCCTCTCAGCCCTTATTTTTCGTGGTGAGAAAGATACCTCGTGTAACCAGCATGTTGATGTGTTCATGCGTCTGCAGACAGCTCTGTTATCTCTTGGACTCTGTTATTTAAAAAGTTAAAACCGTGAGCTTCTAGTCAGTGGGACTATTTGTTCTTGAGGTTACCTCCTGGTGCCTTACGAAGGTCTGAAATCAAAGTGGTCATTGACAGTGATAGGGAAAGCCAGGTGTAGCTGCAGACAGGCACCAACATTATTTGACTCTAAGGTCAAGCCAGGAATTTCCATCTCTTAGGGATTTTATTGAGGAAAACACAATCTTTTGTCGGCTTCTCACAAGACTGCGTGTGGGGGATTGGGCTCTAAATGCCCAATAGTCTGTAGTGGATTCCCTTTTTGTGGCTGGAACCGAGGCATTAATAATGTGGACATGGACATCTTCATAGTCTGTCTTGCATCCCTGTGACGGGATACTTGGCAAAAAACCGATGATTTGGTGGGGGCAGGGGATTGACTGCTCTTGTGCTGCAGCCACGACCTCTCTGGAGAGCAGTCTCACTGCCTGATAGTGAATCCATGTCACAAACAGGTCATTTTTATACCCCAGAGAACACAGGTGACAGATCTGGACAAGAACTCCTGGAGAGTGTAGTAAAACAAACACTTAATGCTGTTTGAGGCTCCTCTATTCCACTTGTTTGTGGCTCTTTGGTGGTGTTTGGTGGCAGACCTTACGATAGGCGTGCAGTTTCTTACTTGTCATTGAGTGTTGTTAAGATGGATGTCTTGGGAGATATCTAAACTTATCTGTAATTCTATTTGCAAAGTCTTAAAAAGGAGCAAAGGGTCTTTTTGCTTGTACTGGAGCACGCTCCCTCATGGCTTCTTAAAGCTGTTAAGTCACATTATAGCCTGACAAAAAATACTCTTAAAAACGCTTTGTACAAGTTTGCTTAAGACTACTATAACGGTTTGCAAGTTAAGATGAGAATGTGAAAATCTCAACAGATTTTTCCTCGCCCTTTCAGGAAGCTGAACTGTAGTGTGGTGTATGTGCTGCTTTTAGTTTAAATGTGAGTATGTAGTAGTTTGGATCTGAGAGTGCCACTTTGGGGGAAAAAAGGAAAAAAAAAGAAAGAGTTTTCTAGCATGTTTGGTTCATGTGGTTTAGGTATTCTGGTAGCTGTGTCATAACATTAGTGATGACTTTGGTTCCCTGCAGAGCCGGTGGAGATAAATGTGAGGAGAAATAGCTCTCAAGGTATTCTGGTCTGTGGGGGGAGCAAAGATGATGTCACGCTTAGTTATCTGAAGCTGGGCAATATCATTCATGGTCTAGCTGGCCTTCTTGTGCTGTTTGAATATTTTTGCAGGTGTTATTCTTGTGCAATTCTGTTTTCTCTGGTTAGCACGGCATCCTTCTTAATTGCTTGATCCATTTTATTCCAGTCATCTTTCGGTCACTCCTTGAATTAGTGCATCAAACTCATGCTTCTAGTTACTCTCAAAGTGCTGTAGGACTTTTTTTATTCTTTCTTTATAAAAATTAAAGATCCAGTCACCTATTTGTTGGATTTGCTGACTGCAGTGCCATCTATATGGTGTGATGCACCAAAAGCTTGCTCTGTTCATACTTTCAGTCTCTCAAGAAAAAATGCATTTGTTTCTATAGCTGATGCTGCTATATATAGCAGACTTGTTGCATGCCATGAAGTGGGTTCTGCTGTAGCTAAATATGAAGGTTTCCCTTGATGCTTCAAAGCTTTAAAGAACTAGGGGGAAAAAAAAGTGAGGTAAGAAAAAAACAGCCTCCCTATTTCTGTTCTGGGGAGGGGATGGGAAAATGATGCTCATAGTTGTGTAAGTAGGAAGCTTGTGATGGGCAGAATGGAGATAAGGGAAAATAAATCTCTGTATCTCAAGGCTTGGGGAAAAAAAAAAGCCATGTAATTTGAATTTAGGAGTGTAGAACTCTTGCATAACTCCTGGGAGGTGGAGAAGAGGGGGAACTCTTCCGTAGTTTGAGAAAGAATTGAGAGACTACCAATTTCACAGTATTTCCAGTTTATTTTCTCAGTGTCCATGAGGCAAGACTTTACTGTATGCTTTGCCATTGATGATAGATGTTGCAGAGACATCCCTCTACTTCCTACCTTTAAATAAATAATGTAGCGAATTGTGACTGCTACAATTTTGCAATCAAGGGCTGTGGAAGAAACCAGCAGTAGCTCCACAGAAGAAACGTTTGTGCATATGGATTTCCAGCTGCTCATGATTTCCTCGTAAAAATAAAGGTGAAAGTAGATGGTTGCCTGTAGATAGCTGGATCATGAAGTCTCAAAATGTGTGGTGGTGCAATTAGCAACAAATTATTTTGGGGTAATAACTCCTGATATTTCTAGGTAGAGTGCACTTCCTACAACAGAGCAGTGTTGCCTTGGCTGGGAGTTTAGATTGGTGCAGATTTCACGAGAAAAGGGTTAAATGGACAAGGCAAACAAGCAGTGAAAGATGTGATCCTTGGGCACGTCATGGTGTCATCATTTCAGCAGCAGGTCCCAATTGCTCCATCACGTCCTACAGACCGGATAAAGCTTCTGCTTTTGAGGGGAAATGTGTCATAGGTTCATCATTTGCCACAACTGCACGCCAGGGAGAACTGCAGAGCCACGATGGTGGAGGGAAGAAAGTCTCGTGTGTGGCTTGAGCAATTAGCTTAACAAGGGTGCACATTGTGAAGTTTGGCACAGCTGTGTCACCAAGTCGTGTTGAACAAGGGCCGTTCAGAAAGCCAGGCTGGCTGATGCGTTATGTGGCTCTGCTGATGGGTCAGGTTTCAGCACAGTTTTCCACTGGTGGAAATGGTTTCCAAGATAAGAACATGTATTTCGAAGAATTTTTTGTGGTGGGGACTTAAGTGTACGGCAGGTCAAAAATCCCCAGCTGGGCTTGTCCACGTTGTGGTTGGTCGTGTGAGGAAATTGTGTTCTTTAGGAAGCATAAGCTGGTGCTAACACTAGTTCATTTAGGAAACCCATTGTTTACGTTTGTCTTTGGCAGGCTGAGGTTTCACTGTGGCAGTTTTCCAGTGCTGAGGAGACAATGTGATTAAAGTAACTTCGAAGGAAATCGTGTGTTTTATTGAAGATGTTGGCAAAGGATTTAATCTTCCTTTATTGTCTTCAGGTGTTTTGTAGAGTGCAAGCATTCACAGCAAATGTAATTGTGGCAAGAAACTAAGCTTTAATTTTAAATATCAAACAGATTATTTATCTGTCTGTCTTGCTTTGTGTCTCCAGTTGGCCTTCCTTGCCATCCACATTCTGAAGTACATTTCTGCATTGAGATTAGGCAGTAAAATAAATATCAGGAACAGCTTCCCAACAGCCTGTGGCTTGAATTACTGTGCAAGTGTGTGGCTCTCTGCAGCTGGTACCCTGAGCAACTACACAGAACCATGTGGTGTTGGTGCAGGCAAAGATGTGACACCTGTTCCAGGGTTTTCCAGGGTGCATATGTGCTGTAAGGAGGCGGGGAGGAACTGTGGAAAGGAAGCTGACTTGAAAATTTTTGAATCGTGTTTCTATTATTTTAGGTGATTTTGAAAAGTCAGGCAAAGTGGGGAACTCCAGAGCTTTAATCTGAGATCTGTTGTTGTTTTGGTGTGTACCATAGAGCACCCAGAGGGGGAAGGAGTGGGCTGATTAACATGTTGTAAAATAATTTAAGCCACTGAAATACAAGAATTTATATGTTCAAATAAGCGTGTCTTCTGTGCAGCGTAGGACATAAATATTTGGTCTTAAATATGTGAAAATGTAATGATGACAGGGTAATGGGCAGTGCTTGATAGGTGTTGATGTGTGTAGGCTCTGCTTAGAGACAGGATTAGCCATGGGATTCACACAGATGACCATGAACTTCAGGCTGGATTTGTCACTTCAAGCAGGGTCACAGCTGAGCAGTGTGTCACCAGAGATGGTGTGGTGTTGTTGGTTTCAAACACTACATTTAAATAAAAGGAGTGACATGAGACAAGTTGAAACCACATTACATACGTTTATTTACAGGAAAGCCAAGCTTGTCCAGTTACTCTTATTTTCATGTGGGTCTCTATAAAAAATTTGAATGCTCTTAGACAGGTCCTTCTTATGTTATTTTAAGTCATTTTCTTGCAAAACACAGCCTTGGTGTTTTGTCTGCCATAGGGGAAAAATGTGGGAGAATGACTGCTAGCTAAATAAAACATAAAGCACTAATGACTGTAGTTGGGGTGTTTTTTATTATTTTCATATTTCTCTACAACTGTAGTGGAAAACCAGCCCAGTGTGCAGTAAATGTAATTTTATATGGACCTAAGTATAGGCTGCATTATCAGGAATTACAACACGTGTGTATCTATGTCATGACTTGGCTGAAAGCCAATGCTTTTAGAAGAGGGTTTGATTAATGTTGGTAATGCTTAGCTTTGTGACCAGACTCTTAAGCAGTGGCAGAAAAGGGTGGGTGGCGTGTGGGAGGTGAGAAGAATCTGCTGTAGGGTGGTGGCATCTTGCACTTAGTTAGTTTCAGAGGAACTTTTTAAATTATACCTCCCCAGATCTGGCTGCTGACTGCTTGCCTTGCGTTAAGTGTGTGGCTTGTCTGGCTCCAGATGGTCAGTTCAACTTATTAAACTGCTAAAAAATAATTTCTTTAGGTTTTTTTTTTTTTGTTGTTGTTTGGGTTTGTTTGGGGTTTCTTAGGTGTTTTTTTGGGGGTTTTTTTGATATGGCTTTTCTATTAACTTAGCAAGAAATTTAAGGAGACTACAGGAAATTCTAGGTTGTTGCTAACAATTCCATGGCTAAAAAGATCATCACACTTTGAAGCGAAAAACCAAGCTGCTTCTTTGAAAAAGATGCAAGTGGGCAATTATTTCTTTGCTTTTATTTTCTTTTCATGAGTCAGACTACTTGAGAAGGAGTACAGTTCTAGCTAATTTCTGAACACTGTAACAGGAAGGTGTTTGAGGCTTTTTCATTTGCTGTATTCAGATGTAACTTTGGCTTTGCTGGGGAGGAAGAAGCCAGCTATTGTCAGGAGGCTGAAGTTCTTCCTGGTGAAAATTAGTGGGTGTAAGGGTGAAGTGTGTGTTGTATACATTAGTGTTTGTTTTTATAAATCACAGAGGCTTTTCTGATCTTTCCCTCCTTTCCTGTATTCCCTTTAGGGCTGGGATGACGCTTCTGAGTTGCTGAGATTTCATCTGGCTCTCAGTGTTTGAAGTGTTGAGCTCCAGTTTCTGTTTTCTCTCTGAGAATGTGTTCAGATGAGCTGTCTCATAGTTAGACAACTCGTGACACTAAAAATTAATAGTGCTTAATTTTAATTCTCCACCCACCCACCACCCCCCTGCTGTGGCTTTTGTTGCATTAAATTATAGTGTGGCTTATAGACAGTCTTGTTGCAAACAAGCCAGAAAGGGCTGATCTAGCTGGTAATGCTTACTTTTTGTGGTACAGGTACTACACTGGGTTTTAATCATGTTGTTGTTGCTAGTCCGTTTTATATACCCCTTTTTTCTCTGCTGATGCATGGCAAGAATGCTCTTCCCAGCTGCCTTCCAGTCTGTGAATGCATTAAAAAGGCATTTGCATTAAAAGAAATTAAAATCCAAGTAGTTTTAAGGTATTCACACACTTTGGATCCAGGTGGTGTATTTTGGGGAGTCTCCCTGTTTCAGAGTCCAGGATAATTTGGGGCAGACTGGGGAGCAGCACACGGTCTATGGCTCTGCAACTTTCTCACTTCAGGGTCTCTCTTGGTGGGCTTGGTTTCAGCATGAGAGAAGCAGTTTCTTCATGTTTTGATTAAAGCTTTTTCCAGCAGTGATCAAACAGCAAATGTCTGCTGTGGGCCCTCACACTTCCTGAGAGGGGATGGGGAAATTGGGTTTTTTACAGATGTACCAGAGCAAGCCTTCCCTTCCTTCTTTTTCCTCTTCTGCTGCACACCTTCCTTGCATGCTGAAGTTCAGCAGGCCTGGGTGGGAGAGGAAAGGCAGGACAGAACCTCAAGTGAATAATTCAGAGAGCTGGAATCGGGAGCCCACGTGTCCAAACCCTAAATCCCGTGCTTTTGTCTGAGCCGTGGATCCAGCTTGTGGGTCTTGAGGAGTGAAATGCCACGAAGGGACTGGGTAGCGCTGAGCAGCAGGAAGCAGCTGAGTGCAGAAGAGTGTGTTTTTGTGTGTCTCAGGGGCTCCCAGCCTGCCCCTTGGATGCCATGGGGGAGCAGGTGCTAATCCCACGGGATGGGGATTAGGCAGCGCTAAGTCTGTTGCGTAAAGCCGGCCATGTGGTGTGGCTGTGGTGCTGAAACCTCCAGACATGGATTCCATCCCTGCATCCCTCTGTGTGCACGCACCTCTCCTGAGCATGATGTTAAGTGCAGGTAATCTTAGGAAAAAAGCATCTTTTAAACCTCGGGGTCTCTCCTTTTAAAATTGTGTTGATTTTGTATTAGGGCTTGTTCTGTCAAGCGTTGCTGTTGTGCCTTATAAGCTGTACAGTGGTTAAAAAGAGTAGTGGATGTATTCTGAATCAATCTTTATCCAATTTTAAGTCTTCTCTGCATTGTGCTGTTAATTCTGCTTTTTTTTTTTTTTTTTAATTTTACGTCTGGAAATAAAAGTGTGCGAACTGAAGAAGGATGTGCTGGCTGTGGTATTATTGAGCCTAAATCTGTCCATTCCTTTAAAATGTTCATAGTTTAGTTAAAACCATCTAGAACTTCAACATGCTGCTACTCTTAATAGACAAATGTGGATATCCCAGGGAGAAAAAGAATGAACTCCAAGGTGGAAGAACTTGTTACACATTTAGTGGCTGCTTGTGCCATCTAAGGACAAGAAATGTTTTGATTCATAAATATGGGTTTCCTTTCTCCTGTTTTTGGTGATAGCCTGTAATAGCATTATTTGTGGATAACAAACTTGTGTTTATGTGACATTACTTTACTTTTTCCTGTTGGATTTCTCTGTTTGAATATGCTGGTTTAGGAAATAAACATCTAGAAACTGCTTGACTGCTTGTGTAGATGCAAAAACTAAATTAGAAGGTGATTTGAAAAGCTTGTGTGCTTGCCATCATGAAGAAATCACATCACCTCTGCACCAGTGCAATTTCTATGACAGCAGATATTGTATAGACAGGATTTGGGTCTGTTTCCTCAGGTCTGTGGAACTTTGCCATTATGTCTGATCAGAAGGATGCTGCAAAGCACAGTAAATTTAGCTAAGACAAAATGTTTTTGCCAGGTGTTTCTCAAGTTTGAGACTCAGATTGCTCTATTAGTCAGCAGCTCACTTTGGGGGGCATTTCTATGTTTTTTTGACCACTTTCTCTGGTTTGTTCCAGCTATGCAAAAAAGGAATCTGACCTCAGTGGAGCCCAAGTCAAACTTCGTGAGTTTGAAGCAGCCCTGAATTCTAAAGAAGCTGCACTGGCCACAGCCCTTGGTGATAAGAAAAGTCTGGAGGGAGAAATTGAAGATTTGAAAGATCAAATTAGAGAGGTGAGGAGAAGAAACATTTAACCATCAGGTTCTGTTAGCAAGCGAGGTGCTTTTCTATATTATGAGCGGCCGTTCTGATAAAATATAACTTTGTAACCAAAAAAAAAGGATAAAAAGTTGTCATCTAGTCACAGCTAGAACAAATTGTGGTTCACTTTCAACACCAGAAGCAGTGTTGAGTAGGTTTCTAAGTCCAGTACTGTTGAGTTTTGTTAACAACGTGAGTGGTGGAAGAGAGAGCTCTTAAAATTGCAGGTGCTGAAATTGCAAGGGGTGTTACTTGTGGGCAAGAAAGCAGGTCAGCACTCGAAGCACACTTGACACATTTCAGGAGTGTTTTGGGGGGCAGATTGACTTCACAAGAACAGATAATAACTGGCAAGTTACAGTTTGTGATTCTCTCTGCCCTTCTTTTGGTTCTGCCTCTGGTTCTCCGTGTTCTGATGGAACAATGAGGAAAGAAACCTCTTGTCCTAGTTTTGTTAGCCTTTTGATTTGTAATCTTGAGCCATGCCACCCCAAGAGGACGAGTTGTGGAGACCAGGAAATTGCTATTTGCCATGTATTAAAAGTTGATTTGTAAGGAAAATTAGTAAGTAGCAATTTTAATGCCAGTTACCAATGTGAAATATATAAAACTCACTTGTGTAAGCAACTCTAAAACTGTGTGTGTGTGATATGTAATATTACAGGGTAAACAGGGGGATTTGATTGCGAAGTTAAGCTTTGATATGTAGTTATGTGAGGCTGTGGTTATTTTGTGAGTTCTGCTGCATAATTGTAGTGTTGATTCTTTTGTTCCTTAAAGCTTGAAGCTTCTTTAGCTGCTGCCAAGGACCAGCTTATAAATGAAACCTTGCAGAAGGTGGACCTTGAAAACCGTTGTCAGAGCCTCATTGAGGACCTGGAATTCCGTAAAAATATGTATGAGGAGGTAAATGCTTTCGTCTCAAGAATTAACATTTTTAAAGGGGAAGAAGACGATTGGGGGATCATTCTAGAACAGGAAAATAATTTAGGTTGGGAGGTACCTCTGCAAGTTGTCTGAACTCCTACTCAGAGCAGGATTTACCTCTGTTCTAGCGTGAAGATTTCTAACTTCCTTTTTCTAGGAAAAATTATTTTAACTCTGAATTCTTGTGGTAAAATAAATTAATGTATCATGTTTCATCCTAAATTCTGATGGTGGTATGCAGTGCACATGTCTTTTCTTAGTAATGAGAAAGTAGATTAATAATTCCCCACATAATCCCGTTAGGAGAAATAAAGTGGAGAGGGACACTCAAACAGGTGCTGTGGACCCGCAATGTTTTTGATTTCAAACCTTTCTAATAGGATGCTTTTGAATAATGGAAACAAAAGCGGATGAATAGTTGTCTTTTAGAACTTTTTCTTGACACTCTCACCTGTAGCACTTGAGGCTTTCCAGGGGAAACAAATGTAACTTGAGCATACTGTCTTTTGTTGCATGTGTTCTTTTTCTTGCTAGTAGTATTTTCAGCTTTGTTTCATGTTGTTGGAATCCCTTTCTTTCCAGAGAAATAACAGGCAAGCACACAAGTAAATTGGGAAAGTGCTGGTTAATGGAAGTGATTCTTCCATTTCACAGCAGTTTGATTTTGTGCCAGCACAGAAGGTACCTCAAAAAAGGGGGAATGTATTTCGAAAACCTAATGATGCTGAGTTGTATTTGTTGAAAGTTCAGACAACTCTCAGAAAAAAGCGCTGGTGATATCCTAGCTCTTATTTTAATGCGTGGCTATTGCAAAATAAGACTGAGGAGACTTTCTACCAAAAGTTTCATGTCAAAATGATCTAATGCTAGAACCTGCACTCAGCAGGATAGTCTTGTAGAATTTTTTGTCCTGTATTTACTGGATGTTACCATGTTTTTCTGGTTCTCACAGGAGATCAATGAGACAAGAAGGAAGCATGAAACTCGCCTAGTTGAGGTCGATTCTGGGCGTCAGATTGAGTATGAACACAAACTGGCCCAAGCCCTCCACGAGATCAGAGAGCAGCACGATGCACAAGTGAAGCTGTACAAAGAGGAGCTTGAGGAGACTTACCGTTCCAAAGTGAGAACGTGTTTTCACACAGCTGTTTGATGTACTTTGTTTTTGTTTTGCTTAATACCATAATTACTGGCGGCTCAGAGGGGTTTATTAGGGAGCTGGGTTTGAAATTAGCATGCGTTTGAGTGTGGGTTTGCATTTTCACATCTCACTTTGGGAGCAGGTTTAATCCTCATCAGGTACAAATACAGAAGGGAAGGAAGCACTGTGTGAAGGTGATCTGGGGGGAAAAGTGATTACCGCTGGGATTACTGTGAGTTTGAGGAAAGTTCATGTGTTGTTAAGTGTGATACTGAACAATGATCAGTAAAGTGTCCCATATTTTGTATAAAAATTCATAATGGGGCTTGCTGAGAAGACAGAAGATAGGGTCCTCCGACCCTGTACAGAACATGAGGAAGTTTTACAATGCCCAGTAACTTCTGTTTTTGACTCATCTAGACAGAAAGCTGAAATCAGTTAAACTTCATCATTTCCTTCCTCTGCTGTTACTCAGTATTTATGTCAGGGGGCATCCTGATGTCTCAACTTAACCTTGTTTCTGTGGCTGTACTTGTTGCAGTTAGTATTTTCTTAAAAGCAAGGTGGGATGTTACAGCAGAAGAGTTTATACAAACTGAATTTATTAGCACTGGTTTTGGTCTTTTCAGCCTGCTTATCTCCAGGCCTTCAATCTGGCTTGGAAAAGATGATTTAAAATATGATCTAGCAAAAAATGCAACCTCTCATTGCTTTCGTGATCTTTCTCACCAGGTATACTGCTTCTGTATTTTTTGAACCTTACTTTTTAATAGTAAAACTATTCAAGGTTGAAGTGATAGAATGAAGTAGTAGTGACTTAGGGTGCTGGTACTGGTACCAAATTCCTTATATTGCCTGAAAGTTAACAAGTTTGCTTCTTTTTAGGGAATTGGTAATTTCAGTTTAGCTTCTTCAGTTTAAGCATATTACATAAATTTATATTGAGCATGAAAGCTGAGCTCTGTAGTTCACCTGCAGTAATGTTTACAAGGGAAAGTTTTAATCCTAGAGTAAATATTCAGAGAAGTGGAATTCCAGGCTAGGCACTCCAACTTGGTAACCACATTTTAGCCTTAAAGAAAGAAATGTTTCACTGCCTTGGAGCTGCAGAGAGGAACTTGGTGGCTTAGGGTTGGGTGTGGGTGTTCAGTGATTAATTTTTTTTTTCTTCTTCCAGTGAAAGTTACTTTGAAACTGATGTCTTAACTTGTTGTCCCGCAGCTGGAGACTGCCAGGCTGTCCTTGGAGATGAGCAGCTCTACCGCCAGCACCATCAGGGAGCAGCTGAACGAGAGCCGCCTCCGCATCGACAGCCTGTCCTCCCACATCACCAGCCTCCAGAAAGAGGTAACCAGCTGTGCCCCGTCAGCCCTGCTAATTACAGCTCTTGGTTTTCCTATTAAAGCACTTTTCTTACCATTACACTTGTTGGTTTTTGTATTAAAGGTCTGTTTTTCCCTTAACTTGTAAGTACGTTCAGCATCACAACTTGAGTTTCTCTTCTCTCCTACCTGTTCTGTACTTTTTCAAATTCCTTGATGTCTCCTTTTGACAAACTTTGATTTTTTTTTTTTCTTCTGTGCAGTATTCTGCTACAGAGCTAGTGTTTGAAACGGGGTAGTGTTGACTGGCTTTTGTGAAAATTTTTGTGGCTAGATGAGGCAATTTTAGATAAACCTGTGTTAAAAGCTCTTGATGCTGAGCAGTTTAGTAGTAACTGGACAGCATAGTGTAGGATTTCGCAAAGCAACATTCAAAGCCAGAACTGGAATTTGCAGTCTCTTTTCAGTGTCTCTTTTCATCCTAGATCCAGTCTACATCTAGACGTCTGAAAAAAAAATTGTGTGATCTTGCCCAGATTAAGAATATGAGACTGAGTAAAAACATCAAAAAACTCTACTTGAGCATCTGTAGGGCAGGATCTCGAGCAGAAATTGTTTATTCCTAGATCACAGAGGGCATAGATCACACCCAGAGAAGTATGACATAACGAATGACAAGTGATATGTTCAGTACTGGCCTGTTTGTAACATTGTGTGCACTGTAGTGGGAAATCCAGAGTGAAAATGAGAAGTGTTAGGAGTTGGTTCTGCAGTAAGCTTTTGTAACTCACTTGAAAATGCAACAAAACTTTTAAATTTTTTTAGGCATGTAAAATACTAGTACTGCTTGATCCTTTCTTCGATACTTTTTGAGTTGTATTCCTCCTGTACAGTAGGACATCAAAATTCTGTGTATTTCAAGTGAAAAATATAAATTCAGGGGATGTGATTTCCTAATTTTCCAAATAAATTGGCAGATACTAGTATGAGTCTTCCTAGTTACCCTTTCATATAGTCAAGTTAGTCTCTGGAAAAGATCAGGTGATGTAATGAATGTGCATGAGGTTACAGAGGAATTGAATGGAAAGTTTTGGCCACTTAGATCTAATTTCTGCCTTTAGATTAACATCATCTTTTGGGGGTTCAGTCAACAGGTTTTTTTAAGTTAATTACCTCTCTTCTGTTACTTCAGGAGTGACAGCTTGCTTCTGAACTGGTGTTTGTTGCTAACTTCAGGGCTATCAAAATCAACTTCTGTCATTTTGACTGATTTCCCACCAAAGAAACCGTTTTGCTGTGGTTTTGGGGGCTTTTTTTTTGGTAGCATTAGTGAAGTCAGCCAGCACGCTTTTGTTTCCCATTTTACCAGCACTAAGTTAAGCTTTATTTTCTTTGAAGAGCCCTCTTATCCCTGGTGCTGGTCTGGTTTGAGTTGCCAGCACTGAGCTCTGTAGTAGACTCCACTGTGATCTTCCACAAAACTCCATTTATTAAATTCCTTATCTGACTCTTAAACACTGACAACCAGTTACACTGGTCGCCTGTGTCAGACATGTAGACTCTCTTCTCTCTTTATCTCTGCACTGGGATGATTTCCTAAATTGGGTGCATGCATAGCAGCAGCATTTGTGATTGTGGGGCATTGGTTCCTATGTCTGTCCCTTAATTTAAAAAAATAATTAAATATCAAGGGGCTATCAAACAGAAGAAAGCATGCCCTTTCTTCTGTAAGTAGAAAAAGTAAAGTAAACCCTAAAGCTGCCACCATTTGGCCTTTCTTTGATAAGCGTTCAATTCTGGGTGTACAATTTTAAGATCTGCTGGCTTGATGGAGTTTTTGAAGCAGGAGACAAATCAGATTTCTTCAAGGAATGCTGATCACCACACTCTGAGCAAGCCTTGGAGGCTTTGATGATAGGCAGGCAGGTTTTCACTGACAACCACCCCTATTCCTTCAGAGGAACTGCTTCCCACAATTCTGGATTGGCAGCAGCAAGCTGAAGCACAAAGCAGACATTTGGAAACCACAGAGCATTTAAACACCTCCAGAGGTGGTGACTCCACCACCTGCCTCCCTGGGCAGCCCATTCTGTGTTTGTCCACATTTTCTGTAAAGAAATTCCTCCCTATGTCCAGCCTAAACCTCCCCTGATGCAGGTTAAGACTGTGTCCTGTCTGGCACATCTTAAGCAGTTTAACTCTTAAGCTCAGTTTTTCTTTCCTGGGTGAATTCAAGTACAGTAGCATATTTTCAGACCTTGGAAGAATGGAGCAAGTAGTTGTTTTTCCAAGGATGTCGCAAGTTTCACTGGAATTTGAGGTGTTTATTTTTGTAGTAGGTGAGGTGGAGAGCAGGAAGTTGAGTGAATACGGGTGAGTGTGAACTCAGAAACAGGGGAGGATGTGTAACTTCTGTGTTTTGAATTCCATGTTGCCTGAACAGCAGAGCACACGAGGGCTTGGGTAGGCTTTCCTTTGCACCATCATTGATGTTTCCAATGCTTTTTTTTTCCCCCCAGTCTAGAGCGTGGCAGGACAGAGCACAGGAGCTGGAGAGCAGCTTGGCCCAGGAACAGGAGAACTGGCGCAAAACGCTGTCAGAGAAGGAGAAGGAAATTGCAGAGATAAGAAATCAGATGCAGGAGCAGCTGACTGACTACGAGCAGCTCCTGGATGTTAAACTGGCACTTGACATGGAGATCAATGCATACCGGAAATTGCTGGAGGGTGAAGAGGAGAGGTAGGGAAGGACGTAGCAGCAAGTGGTGGTGTCTCTGTTATCTCTGTGCTTCCTTTGCTTGTCTCTTTCCCTGTTAAAAAGCAGTTTTTAGTGGTGCTTGACTGCTTTGCAAGGCGCTGTTTTTGCCCCCTCCTGTCTGACACAGTTCTAAGTCACCACAAGACCAAGCACACTGAGTTATCAGACCAGCTCTCAAGGCAGCAAACACCATTTTTTTTTTAGTTAAGATCCAGCACAGAAGAAGTAATGAATTGTCATTTGTATGCCTGTTTGGTGCCATAATTAATATTCCTTTCCAAAACTAATTGCAGGGTTAATTAATTGTTGGCCCAATTTCTTGAAGTGTAGAATAATTTTAATAAAGTCATAACCAGTATGATTGCCCAGCTCATCAGCCAGCTGCATTTTGCACATCTGGCCTCAGAGTTTTTCTAATACAGAGAATTTTCACCTCTGTCACAGCTGTCATTTAAAGCAGTTTGATTCTTCACTGTATTCTGAGCTGCTCAACTGTGGGGATGAAACAGCCAAAGCTTTTGTGCCACTGGGTTTTTGCATAAATTTCCCACAGTGACTTAAGTCTCCCTAGGGTTTTTGTTTCTTTGCAGTCTTTAACAAATGCACAGAAATGCCTTTATGCTCTTAATGTGATAGTCCATCAGTATTCCGTGCTCCAGGAACATTAATCAGCTGTTTGACATCGTTTTATTCACCTCTTAAGTACTTAAGGCTTCACGTCTTCTTGTAACATGCTTTGTTTACTATATTGCTGTATAAATCCTTGGGAAGAAGAGGAGATGGAAGAAAGTTTATTTAAAAAAAAAAAAGGTGGAAAAACTAAAACCAAATCATAGAATCACTAAGGTTGGGGAAGATTTGAGTCCAGCTGTTGACCCAGCACTGCCCTGGTTCAGCACCTGTCCCCAGATGCCACATCCACGTGTGCTTCCAACACTTCCAGGAATGGTGATTCCGCCACTTCCCTGGGCAAAGCCTGACTGCCTTTTCAGTGAGGAAATCCCTCCTGAAATCCAGTTCAAACCATCCCTGGCACAGTTTGATCTGTTTCCTCTCACCCTGTCCCACATTCCCTGTGAGCAGAGCCTGACCCCCACCTTGCTTCCCCCTCTGCCAGCGAGCCGTGGAGAGCAAGAAGCTCCCTCCCTGAGCCTTCTTTTCTCTGATGTGATACATCTGTGTGCTTTTTCCCTTCCCCACGCCAGGCTGAAGCTCTCCCCCAGCCCCTCCTCCCGGGTGACCGTCTCAAGGGCCTCGTCCAGCCGCAGCGTCCGCACGGCTGGCGGCAAGAGGAAGAGGATTGACGTGGAGGAGTCCGAGGCCAGCAGCAGCGTGACCATTTCCCACTCGGCCTCTGCCACGGGGAACGTGTCCATCGAGGAGATAGACGTGGATGGGAAGTTCATCCGCTTGAAGAACACCTCTGAACAGGTTTGAAAGTGCCACATGTGTCAGGAGCTGGGGCACAAAGGGCGTCCTCGGCGCCCTCTGAGCTCCCGGGCTTTGTGTTGATCCCAGAGCTCATGGCGTTAAGGAACTGGTGTGTCTCAAAAAAAGCTTTCACACACTGGTCTGGATTGATGATTTGGTGACTGATGATTTTTTTTCCCAATGATTTTCACTGCTTTTGTTTTATTGCGAGGTGGCCCACCCTCCAATTTCTTACCTCGCACTTGAGAGTTCTGCCTCGCAAGTAATGTAAGACTTTACAGATTTCCTGATCAGAAATACTGCAGGCAGACACCAGCCTGCTTTAGAAGCCTTTTCAGCACTTTCTCTGCCTTAAAGAGCCCCAAGAGAAATACGTACAGATGCAGAATAAACGTCTAAATTAAATTAATTGCCAACGTCCCTTGTATCTGCATAGAGCTTTTCTAAATCGTAGTTTTTCTTCTTCCTTGGCTGCACCCACAATTTTATGAGCCCCATGCCAAAGCCACTGTTACAGTGACTACTGAGATTATTTGATTCTGTGGATAGATTGGAATTTATATTGTGAGTTTACACATACCTACCCAAATTAAGAACCNCAAAAGCAGGGTGTATTAAGCTTTAACTTCAAATAAGAGGTAAGATAAATTTACCTAAAATCGTTCTAATTCCATGCTGAAGATCTAGTGATAATAAACCCTCTTACTGACAGTTTTATGTGTGTCACAACCTTAAAGATAAAACACACTACAAACATAACAGAAAATGAATGNTTGATAAATAATAATCCCAACTTTTCCTTATGTTGCCCTCAAAATGATGCTGTTACATACAGTACATTTCCTTCCCTTATCTTCACTAAAAGGCAGCTCATCCTGATGATTTAGATGACAGAGATGGTTCCAAGTGTCCCAGTCCCCTTTAATCAGTGAGGATATGGACAGGCTCCTCCAGACTGTGATAATGGGGGTTGTAATTACCTGTAATTACCGCGCCTGGGGAGTGATGGTTTCGTTTAGTAAATTCAAGAAACCTTGACATTTCTCTTGGTCTAGACACTTCAGTGTGTAGATGACTGAATTCAGCCAAGTCAGAAACTATTTCTAGTGAGTCAGAACCTGCTTTTTTTTTTTTTTTTTTTTCACCTTTTTGGGGTTTTTTTTGAGCTTCCCTCCTCCACCACACACATACTTGTTTACCACATAGATTTTTCCCCCCCACCTTTTAATTAATTTGCCTACACATTCTTTGTTTCATAAGGAAGGAGAAGCATCAGTTTTGTTCCCAGTAACCATGGGTGGTTCATGTTTTTAGCACTTTTCTAGGGAGTCTGGATTTGAGCAACTCCCTGCTGTGCAGCGTAATAAGCTGTGCTTGGGGAACCTTCACAAGTGTCTGACAGTTTATGTAAATAAATAGGTTGAAAACAAATTAAATCCTCTCTAAATATGATATGTTTTTTCAAAGACAAACTAAATGTCATTATCTATTAAGATACCTAAGATTTGTTTATTTTAGATAATTTTAACTGTCTGGAGTCCAGTGGCAACTGTTGAATTATCAGAAACTGTGCTGGTGTGGGAATTTAAAAAAATACCTACTCTTGTTTTGAAGCAGTCATTCTGTAAATATGACTTGTATATGATTTGTTAATGCATTTCAAGTAGTTGATAGGAAAAAAAATAATATAAGTCATACGAGGGAGTATGTGGTGGCAGGTGTGCATATGTAAAAATATTTCAAGAATACTAACAGCAATATTTTGTTTTCTAGGAAGCCTGCTTGCCATTCTGTGCTTCAAAAAACATATTAAATATTTGTAAGGGGATTTTAATATTTAATACACATTACTAATATATATTTTTCTGGACCAAGTGATAACAAAACTGATGCAAATCATAAACATTAGTTAAGTTAACATCAGAACTCAAAAGCAGGGTGTATTAAGCTTTAACTTCAAATAAGAGGTAAGATAAATTTACCTAAAATCGTTCTAATTCCATGCTGAAGATCTAGTGATAATAAACCCTCTTACTGACAGTTTTATGTGTGTCACAACCTTAAAGATAAAACACACTACAAACATAACAGAAAATGAATGCTGGTGGAAATACTTTTTTTTTTTCTCTCCCTTTTCTTAGGATCAACCTATGGGAGGTTGGGAGATGATCCGAAAAATAGGAGACACTTCTGCAAGTTACAGATATACCTCAAGATATGTACTAAAGGCAGGCCAGACTGTTACAGTAAGTTGTCAAGTTTCAGCTGCTCAGTTGAAATGGACTTCAGGCCAACTCGTGTGGGTCAGAAAGACGTAATGTTTTTAGTTGTTTTTGTCCTTTCTTGTGTGCATGTTCAGAAAATAATCGCCTGTGTTTGTGTTGGACATTAGTTGTGTCAGTTGCTGGGATAATTAATACAAGAAAGGTGTTTTTCAGAGCTTTACTTTCTGTATGAAGCAGTAATTTTCACCATGTACAGGTGTCCTTCTATATTCTAAAGTCTCTGTGTTTTATTGTGCAAAACTTCTATGGATACTTGTGTTTTCTTAACTGGAAGAGATTCAGAAGTACATTAACTGAATGAGGAGTTTGGAAATGTGTAAGAACTGGCAAACAGTGTTCCTGTGTGACTTGTGTTGACAGATCTGGGCTGCCAATGCTGGAGTAACTGCGAGCCCTCCCACTGACCTCATCTGGAAGAACCAGAACTCCTGGGGCACCGGCGAAGATGTGAAAGTTGTACTGAAAAATTCTCAGGGAGAGGTAAAAGCACCTCAGATCTGTGTGAGCTTTGTCTTTGTGTAGCGGCACTGCAGTGTTTGGTAAAATCTTCTCCTTTTGGAGAATTACCTGCAGTTTAGAAATGCCTCTGTTGAAACCTGTGATTTTTTTTTACTGTGTATTCAGTCTAAATAGTAAAAAAGTGACTTGTTCAGACACCTCCATCATGCCAGGAGCTGGGCAGTGCCTCAGAACACGCTTTCAAAAGAAAGTTTTGGTAAACTCTTCAGTGATTTGTCTTCTAAATTAGTTTTCCTTAAGCCTGTGTGCTTATGAGGAGGGGGGAATGTTACAGTGAAAGTCAGGTGAAGCCATGAGGGGTTAATTCAGGTAAGGTGTGATTTAAAACTTGGGGTGGGACCGTTACTGTGACATGCTGCAATTTAAAGAAAACATTTAAATACATGTGAAAAAAGCAGATTTTGGAAGAAGCTGATGACTGCTTTGTTAGAAAGACTCCTTTTAATCGTTAAGAGATTTAAAACTAAGCTGTTTGTGCTCAGAAATCCCTGAAAAGTATATAAACAAAATGAGTACAAGTAGTTTTCCCAGCAGCTGGAGCTTTCATTTCTCAAAAGTCTTCAGCAGGTGAGCAACAGGAGATTTTTTTTTGGAAGAGTTCAAGTCTTAAAAATGTCTTGCAGGAGGTTGCTCAGAGAAGCACTGTGTTCAAAACAACAGCACGTAAAGGGGAAGATGAGGAAGTTGAAGAAGAAGCAGCTGAAGCTTTGGATGAAGAAGACATTTACCGTCAGCAGGTATTTTTTTTTAGGGTTAACAAGGTTATTTATGTTGCAGAAATGGAGATATAAGTCATGAAATCTTAAAAAAAACCCCAAACCATAAAAAAAACCCCAAGTGTGGATGTTCTTTCTTNATTACCTTAAAACTTTTTTTTTTTTTTTTTTTTTTTTTTTTTTTGAATCACTAATTAATGAAAGCATGGTGCTATCTTATTGAAGCCAGTGTAAAAATATTGCCTGATATATCCCGTTGAAGAGAAGTACACTTTTTTCAAAGTTTAAAGATGTGGGGATTTTTTTTCCTTAAAATTCTGTTCCTAATAAGTTTCCCTCCCATGCCAGTTATTAATAGTAAAGTTTGGCTTAAACAGGTAAATTTACTGAAAGTTTTGAGAATTCAAATCTCTCTCTATCTCTGACAGAGAAAATTATGTTTGTGACTTCTGTTCTCATATTTTCCTGATAGAGAAAATTTGAGATTTGAAAACTCTTTGAGAGCAAATGTTGCTTGCATACTGAAAAAAATGAAATTCTGAAAAAAAAAAAAAAAAAAAGGACTGTATTAGAAATCAGAGATGTTAGATTTCTTATATAAAACCTCTCAAGGTGCTTGTATATGCTCCCTGATTCAAATATGGCAATTATTTTTATTTTTCTGGTACCTATCCTCCATTACCCCCCATAGGAAAGGACATGTAAAATTCTTTTAATTCCAGGGTGTAACAGGTTGTACAGCTTTGCTGACTCTTGTTTGTACCATGCCAGGCTGATAATTTAACATATTAAAAATGCACAGTAGATCCTTTTTGAGTAGGAAAATACTTTGCTGCTGGATTTTTTTTTTTGTTTTAATTTTAAATTATTCTTTCTGTTCACAACAGGCAGAGCAAAGGGCGTCTAACAGAAGCTGTGTGGTGATGTGAAATTCCAGCCACTCCAGGTTCCTCCAGCCGTGGTAATCCCTGCCTGCAGAACAGAGCCTTCTGAGAAGCACAACGTTCTTTTCCCGTCTGTGAATTTTTAAAGCTGCGAGTCTGATGGCCTTAAATTTCCTTTGCCACTGAGACAAAAAAAAGGAAGGTTTGTTACAAGTTATCTCAACTTCCTCGCAGGACCTGAGCTGGTGGCTCCCCTCAGGGAGCTGTTTGAGATTTGATGCTCCTGTCTCTCTCAAATTTATACGCCAGTCTCTTCTCATTGAAACCTTGCTGGAGTAAGAATATTCCAGTGTGTTTTGGGGATCGATTTTTTTAGATTATACCACTCTAGACTAGTTGCTACAACCTCTTTGTATTTTAGGTGCTGTTGGGGATTGGTTTAGAGTTCTTATTCTGGAAGAGGATTCATGTTACACCTTGTAGTCATGTTGTTAAGATAGTGTTACCAGCTTAAATTTTCTTATGTGGTTTTTTTTTAACAACTTAGGGGGCTGTTTTAATATGAATTGCCTTCTTGTTTACAATTTTTAGTAATAAAATAAAGTCTCTAGAGGTCTAGTCTACATTTGTATGGGAAACAGTTGTAATTTTGCCAATGTTGAAAGTTTTTTCTGTCCTTTTCACATTATTCTGATGTCTGAAAAACATTTTAATAAAGTATCTCTGTGCTACAAAGTAAAGCTTTTGGAATTTGTTTCTTCCTAGAACTGAGCTGAAAGTTTAACGAGCATTCAATCCTTGAAATTGGTGGGCTTTGAAGCTGAAGAAACATCCATGTAAATAGAACAGTGGCATTTGAGATGCAAAGATTTCTTCTGAAAAATGAGTAATACTACCTCACGTTTGGAAAATTAATTCTTCAGAGCTTTATTCACACTCTGTTGCATTTGTGCTTGTCTTTGCTCGTGCGTCTGTTCTTACTGGACTGGCTTTTACTACATCCTGGAAGTACCAGGCTGAGCAGTTTAAGCAAGCATGATAACATAAAGAGAAGTTTAGAAATGCAGTAAAACAGTTACCTTTGACATAGCCTGAATGTATTTTTAAATGCACGACCAAAATTTTGGAAGTTGATTGGAATTTTTTTTTTTAGAAAAAAGTGGCTGGACTTTATTATTAATTTTTGTTTTTTCATGGCAAAATTAACTTTTTGACATGTCTTTCATCTTGGATGAGCCCTTTTCTGGTGTCAAGCATGGTGGCATTTCAACATATGCCAGCAGAAGGTAGAAAGGGGGGGTTGATGGACAATTTTTAGGTCATTGTAGGAACCTTCCTGCACAATCAGTTTCTTGGTTATACCTTCTGTAGAACCTGTTCTTCCATGACAATGGGAGAAACACGGATCTTAG
>VWZT01011429.1:40128-51259 GCA_013397055.1 Pachycephala philippinensis | reverse complement strand
TTTTTTTTTTTGCTGTGACAAGAATTCCTGAAAATTGGCAGAAGGATTGTTGTGAAACACAACCGTGAAACATCCTGCCACAAGGTGGAGGTCTTGTTTTGCTTGTCTTTTTTTTAACACTTGCACAGCAACAACCCAACACTTCCTGCAGTTCCCTGCAAGTTCCACAACTTGATTATGGTAGGGGCAAAAGATACAAATTGAGGAATTCTGCAGGTGAAAACTCTGTAGCGATTTACTGCTTGTAACTGGATAAACGCTTTATCAGAAATGTTTCTGCTCAAATACACTCATTCCTGTGAAAAACAGATAAGGAATTTATTTAGGAAACAAGTGTTCTGACCTGTGCAGCAAACCTGGGGACTACTTTCTTTGTTTACAGTGTTCATTATAAAAAACCCAGTGTAATCAAAATGCGTGAAAATTAATTCATGGTGTTGTTGACAGCAGTTTTGTGCTAAAAATTGGTTTTTGGCTTGGATTTCCTTGTTCCCGATTCCAATACCTACATCACATTTGCCCAAGCAGAGAGCAAAATATGGACAGAGAAGTTAATATGTAAATTCTGTTCAACAGATGCTAATTATTAATTTTCTTCTATAAATTATACAATTTTAAATGCTGGCCTTAAGTTTAATATTTTCCATGAGAAATTGGTCTTATCAATGTATCATTTTGACACTAATTTGAGGGTTTCTGGATTGAAAAGGATGGTTTTTTATGTGAGAAACAGTGCCTTTTATATTCATCTGCACTGTAAGCAGTATCTGTGCTTCAAGTTAAAAAAATGCTGCTGCTTTTACAGAAATGACCACGTGATAACTATCAAGGATTTTTCTCCAGGCAAAGAAATCAAGGAGTTGATGGAGAATAAAAGCTCTTATAGCCCCTGTCCCAAAGAGGACAACTGGTGATAGTAGGTGATTTTTGGAAAGGGAATAGAGGCTGTGTATGACGGATGTGAATTCTTATTTAGCCTTTCCTGGTATGTGATGGTTAACATCAAGGAAATGCTGGGACATTTAAATTATTTATAATATTCAACTTGGCTCCATCACAGGATTATGGCAGAAGTTAGCTATTTTATCTTAGGTTTTGCTTGGTGTGCATTTATTGCTCAGAGTCTTGTGCTGATCTCCTGGTTTCCTTTTAGTGGGTTTGCATAAGTACAGGACTTGTGTGTGATAAGAACAGTGTGATTAACCCTAAAGAAGTTATATTTGGGGCAATCAATAAAGGAAGGCTTAAGCTGATTGATTGATAGAATTTTCCCACAATTAACGCTTGGATGTGACTTTTCATAGCTGTTCTTCACTTTCAGAACAAAAAAATATTATTGGCAAGCAAGTCTTTCTTTGTGTGTAATAAAAGCCATGGAATGAAACTGTGACATTGGTTTCCCCTGCTACTGCAGCATCTTGTTTTTGAGTGTGCTGTGTTTTTTTGTTGCTCCTGTTGTACGTAGAATATCAACATTTATTCTCTATTATGACATTTTATTGGGGAAATAATTGGTACACTTGGAATAAAGAAGATTCCCATCAGTTCTGTAATCTTTCAGCACCAAAGGGAGGGACAAATGTTTCGTAGCCTTGCCACAAACAACTATGGTGAGGCTGTCAGCAAAAGATTCGAGACCTGAAAGCAGGTTGAGGGCTGAGAGATGTAACCCTTGCTTTTTGAAAAAGCTGTCTCCTGTGAAAATGCATGTGAAACTAAGTTTGAAATGTGGAATAACAGAGTGGGTTAGTGAGGTGTTGGGACAAGGTGTGTTTATTATCTTTATTGGTCTGGACAAGGGGATCGAGGACACCCTCAGTAAATTTGCAGACAACAACAAATTGGGCAGGAGCATGGATGTGCTGGAGGGCAGGAGGGCTCTGCAGAGGGATCTGGCCAGGCTGGATCCATGGGATGAGGCCAGAGGGGTGAGGTACAACCAGGGGAAGTGCTGGGTCCTGCCCTCGGGTCACAACAACCCCCTGCAGCTCCAGGCAAGGTTTAAACTGGATATTAGGAAAAAATCATTCACTGAAAGCGTGGTCAGGCATTGGGATGAGCTGGAATCCATGGAATCATCATCTCTGGAAGTGTTGAAAAGCAAACTCTGGATGTGGCACCTGGGGACATGGTTTGTGGTGAACATCAGTGGTGGTGCTGGGTCAGTGGTTGGACTCTACGATCTTAGAGGTTTTTTCGAACCCTAACAGTTGTGTGATTCTGTGGGTTTGCATTCTAGATTTTAAAGATTCTGTTGAATACCCAACGTTTGGCAGTAAAGAGGCAATGCTCAGTTCTGCTTGCAAGGAAAATGCTTCTTTAATTAACCAGTTCTGTGTTAAATGAAGCGCCGGCTCACAAAGTAACAAGCAAAGATATTTAATTATTAACAGGTTGTTTTTTTTTTTCAAAGGGAGAGCTTCTTTAGCTCTCTTAGTGCATGAGTCTGTCCCAGTATCTATTCTCATACCTCTTTCTGATGGTGCCCATTGCATCAAAGGCCAGTTGCATATTTTGGCTCTGGGTCCCTTTATGCAGAGTTGTCACTTTGCCCTGTGTGACTCTGTATTGGTGCAAAGCTGGTTTTAATAAATGAAATGCAAATGACATTGTGAGGTCTCAGTCTGGCAGAACCGTACAGTTGAGTAATGGAAAAAAAAAACCCAAACAATGCCAAAAACTGAAGTATCTTTAATAACTGCTTCTGCTGTGACTTCCTTCCAGCTGAACAGAAAGCTGTGGTATTTCTAAATCTTTGTGTATTGTGATAGGCAAGTCCTGCAGAGAAAAGACTACGTAAAAAAAGCAAAACTTCCTCATTTTGCATTGCACCCATCACCCTGAATCAGAATAGGTTGCTTTCATCACTTGCAACTTAAAATACTGACTCAAATACTGTTGAATACTGTTCCTTCTGTATAACTTCTTATCTGGAAAAGGAATGTAAATGACAAGGTCAGCTGCATGAGAAGAAAGCATAAAGTTGCCAAGAGGGAAGTTGAGTGACATTTAAAAAAAATTAAAAAGTGGTCACTCATCCTTTCATTAATTATGTTCTTTAATTAATTTTGTTTTTTAAGGACAGCGTAACAACGGTGTCATTGTACTGCCAGGAGCTCTGCTGGCAGTGGCTTCTGCTGTGGTTAGTTTTGTCTTTCACTTCTATTCAGACAGAAATGGGTATTGCTGCTGCTGCGTAGAATATTTGCTGTAATGATCCAGTTTTTATGGAAATTTGGGCTTGGTGTGGCAACAACAGCGTCAACTCGTGGAAGGAAAAAATCAACTCCCATCTGGCAGATCCTTCTGTCTGTAAAGCTTTAGAGCCAAAGTGGGATTAAGAAGGAATATCTCTCACCTCCCAGTTCATGTGTTTGAGGAAAAACAAGGAAGAATACGAGTATGCTTTTTTTGCATGGGTTTAATGCAATGGTAAGTGTCTGACTGGATCTTTCCTGCCACATTTTTTTCCTCAAGGAAATCCATGGGACACTGGTGCTGGTGACTTCACCAGACAGTTCTGCTGTGCTGCTGCCTCAAGTACAGAAACAGAATTAGTCACGCATGTGCCAGACTGGACCATACTTGTTCTCTCTGTCTGCTCCAATATGCCTTCTTCAGAGAAATATCTCTGTCTTTACACCAAAAAAAAAAACAAAAAAAAACCAAAAAAACACGGATGAGCTGGGCCAAGTCACCGTACTGATCCCTGTGCATAGACCTCGCAGCTTCACTTGAATAAATGTTTCCCCGAATGTTTTGCCCCTTAATTCCCTATCACCCTAATTTTTGGTTTTGTGAAACAAACCCAACAGCAGCACTAAGAAGAACAGTTCTTTCTGGAGTATCTCCCAAAGAAGCAGAAGCAGTAACAGGGTTCTGGAGAAAGATTACCTAAAGTATGTGTGTAGGCATTAAAACACTGACAGCATCCTGACCCAGCCAGATTTACTTTATTTCTATGCCCCTGGCCAGCACATTTTCTTCTAACCTGGAACTCCGCTTTAAGTGCATGTTCAATCTCCCATCCAAATAGTTATTTACCTTTGGGAAGAGGTATAAAATAAATAAATAAATAAGCACGACAGGTTTTAGGCTGTTATCACTGAGTTTGTGATATCCATACCTTCAGAGCCTTGTGTAGTTTTCTCTGGAAGAGAAGCAGCTATTCACAGCCACACATGAGCAACCCCAGCCTTGTTGTCAGACTGATGAGTACAGATCTGCAGGTTCGTGGTGTTCTTGCACACCTTGGCTTGTTGTGCAAGCAGCTTTCTGTTGGAATGAGGCTGTTATTGCTTTATATCCCCATGATTCTCCTATCCCCGTGACAGACAGGTACAAAGAACATTGTTAAATAACATGCTCACAGCTAGACTGGTCCACAGACAGAATGAAGAAACTTAACAGATTTGGCTTTGTGTACCAAGCTTTTTTTTTCCCCCCACAGAGCACACACAAAACATCAAATAACTTCTTGTCTGATGGTAAATACCCATAATACCTTGAACTTGATGAGTAACAAATTATCAGCCTTCCTGCTAGGTCTTCCTTTTGATTTTCAGTTCCTGCAGGGTTTGGAAAACAAAGCACCTGGTGGTATTGCCGTCCATGCACAATTCTAAGAAATTCATCTGTTCAAAGGGGCTTTG
This sequence comes from Pachycephala philippinensis, assembly GCA_013397055.1. NCBI lineage: Eukaryota > Metazoa > Chordata > Aves > Passeriformes > Pachycephala > Pachycephala philippinensis. The sequence goes on along the minus strand of VWZT01011429.1, from coordinate 46,607 downwards.
TATCAATTTCTAATTCTGGCAGCATTTGGTAATGAGATTTTTTGTAGTTACTTAAAATAATCTGTCTACATAAGTGCATCTCTTCTGAGAGTGAAGAATTGCTGAATTAGTTGGGCATAAAACCAAGGGGAAGTAGATAAAGTCACCCAGGAATAAGGTCTTGTCTTTACACTCCAAATTCAATTTGGTCACCATAGAAGACTGTGTGTGAAATATTATAAAAGGTGCCTCAGTGCTACCATGAGAGGTCAGGGTTTGCACATGCTCTGCCAAATCCTACCTGTCAAGCTGGAGTTTCTGCTGCTTTAAAATAATGCTGTTCTTCATGCAAGACGAGTCCCTGCTGCCTAAAACTTATCTGATGATCTCATTCATTACGTATGCAGAGCTTTCCCTATACAAAAGTAAGCTGTAGAGTTAAAATTCAGCTTGGTGAAAGTGCAGGGTAAATTGGCTAAGTTTGAATTCACACCAGCAAAATGTGCACTTCAGTGAAGAATGTGGTGCCTTAATTTGTTGCTTCTGCATGGAAAAGTACATTTTTTTTTCCTGAGTGCTATGTACTATAATACTTTTGATAGGAATATTATTGCAATTTGTCTAATTTTTCTCTTGCGCACGCTAGATTCATGATGGAAGAATCTTCCTCTCAGACCTTCCCTGCCAGATAGGAAATGGGTGAGATAATTTTCTTATCACTTCGTAGCATTTAAATAATGTTCCAATTTGTGAATAATGTTCCAATTTGTAGAACTCATTACGCACAATTTTAATAATCAAAACATTGGTATAATGGACCTGCAGATAAAATCAAAGGAGGAAATGCCATTGCTCTGCTTTAAGAAGCAAAAAGAAACATTGCTTACTGTCCAGCTGCCTAAAGAACCAGTACTGTAGGAACAGGAAATCATAAAAACAAAGCACTTTTTAAACCTGTTTTGCATTGTTAATTACCATAGTTTAATACTTTAAACAATAAAAAAGGTTTGCATCACTTGATGATGCAACAATTAGCATATGTGCAGAATCCATAGGGTCCCTGCTAACTAAACACGTTTGGCAGCTTAGCAAATGTCACAAATGGCTGCAGCATCCACGACTTGAATTCGAACAGTGATTTTTTTCCCTCTGCAGTCAGAGATAAATCCAAATAGCACATTCCTGGGTGCTGGACGCTGCCCGAGCCCAACGAGTCTGAGAATAAAACATCTTTAGTGCACGGCTGCTGCTCAGACCTGCCCCGAATCACACGATTGTCTCCTTTGAGCTCCTCTTGAGGGGCTGCAGGCCCAGCAGGGACTGCTGGGTGGAGGGGGCGTTGGCAGACTTTGGGATGAGGAGCATCACCCGCTGATTGTTCCGACGCCACTCGTTGTACAGCCGACAGTGGTACCTGAAGGACACCTGGGGACAGAAGGGACACGCGCTGCGTTCAGTCACTGCATCCTGCAAGGAGCCAGCTGGGGCTCCAGGTGCCTCCCAGCGGGACAAAATGGGCAAAAAGTGGTGAAAAGAGACACCCGCCATGCCCCAAGGTGCCACAGCAGAGGAGAAAAGCAGCCTGTGCCTGTCTTACCTCTCATTCCCCTTTTGCACAACCCTGAAAAATCAGGCATCCTGCCTCTGCCTTTCCCAAGAGCTGTTGGCACACATGGAATGAAGATTTGGGATATCCTATCTTGCTTCATGTTGCTAAGTTGACGAAAAGTGTAATTGTTTGGATGGTGGAGGCTTGCAGGCAGCTGAACACAGGGCTGCGTGTTCTACCTTGTGATATTTTACTGCTGAGTGCATCAAAGTTGGGATTGCACAGTTGATGAGCTGACAACGTGTGTGTCTCAATTCAAATTGTCTCTGAATTTTTTTTAATTGTTATCAGGTAATTTCAACCTTATTGTGGAAGAGAAATGTGTGACTGCTGTGGAGATGCAAGACAGCTCAGCCCCACATTTTTAAAGAAGTACTTTGCTACTTGTTTTAGTGGCAGCCAGGTGTTGTGGGGGTTGTAGTTATGTAAGAGGGTGTTTATGTGCAGTTTAAAAAAAACCAACAAAAACCAACAACAAACTATAAATTTTGAGGGAAATGTGCCACATGACGATTGTTTTGTTCTTGAGCTGCAGGCAGGAGTTGACCCATGAACTGTATCCTTTCCTTATTGCAAAAAGGCTGCTTTTAACTAAATAAATTTACCTTTCAGTGATGTCCTACAAGGGCTAAATTTTTTTTTTTTTAATTACATCTTTTTACAGCTGTCTGAGGGAAACCTATAAAGCTTTGGTTTACTGAGCAGTTTTGCAAAGACAGCTCTTCAGATTGATTCCCTCAACTTTCAACCTTTTCTATTCCGAAAGCATCCTGCATCTTCTGTTTCTGTGGAGCATTGTGTATGAAGGAATACAAGAAATCTCTTCTAAAAAGACACTGCAGGAGCAGCAGCAATCACTTGGTGTGGTGAGGAGGGTAAAAACACCCCAACATCTGCAAAGGTGGATGCCCTGTGAAATGCAGTGACAGCTTCAGGAGAGTGAGCTGGAGTTCAGGTTGAGTTTTCAAGCAGCAGAACGTGAGGTTCTTTGAGTAACAGCTGCTTTGTTAAACCAGGTATGTGTATTATACAAGAGAAAGCAGAGTGTGGCCCTGAATGCTTTGTTTAAACACCAACCCCCTTTTTTGTATCTGGAGCTTTCTTCTTGGGAGCACCAGGCACCTTTTTTGGTGTGTTTAAAAAAATACAGAGTAGAAAGCAACAGTGTTTTATGGATAGCTTGTCTGTTTTAGAGGGAGGGATAAAACAGCTCCTGGGATGCTAAAAATAACATCCCTCCTGTTCACTGCTCACTGGGATAATTGTGGTGTGTAAATAATCTCTATGCCAGCTTTTTGCTCCAGAGAAGGAAAGCTGATTTATTGAAAGTGAAACGAAGTTTTAAGTTCTCTTGATTTTTCCCAGGACCTAAAGGAGTATTGTATCATCTTGTGTGTAATCTACCCCGCAGCACTCAACCTATTCCCTGCACGGCCACAGCCGTGTAACAGGATTCTCCCACTTCCAAAAGTTACAAGGCATGTGCTGCTGAAGAATTCGATGGAATTAACACTTCTGTGTGTGGGACCATCCCTTCCTGCACGACAAGGGGAGCCTGGAGCCCTCCCCAAGGTAAAACCAGGCTGGGGCTTTCCTACATCACTGAAGGGAGGGTTATTTTGCCTCCCAGCTTCATTCATTTGGTGATTCAGCTCCCTAGAGGCCTTCCTTAGCCCATTCATCTCCTACTGCCCTGAATAATAACTTAGAGTGGAATTATAGCTGTCCACAACTGAGTGGGCCTCAAAGATACTGAATTTTGATGAAATCAACATTTAATTCAACATGTGTGCATTTACATCAGGCTCACTATCACTGTCATGTTCTCCAAGAGCCAATAGCAGGTTTTTCTGCACGCTTTTGCAGGGGTAAAATTGATAAAGGCAATAGAAGGCATTTTTGCCTCTTACTCTGCCAGGGCAATACCCAGGGAGAGGGACCAAACTTGAGATGCTGCAGTAGCCTTAATAAGCAAGGTTGGATAAGTCCATTTGTCATAGCTAATTAAATCCAACCGGAAAAATGCCTTTTACAACTTCCAATAATTTTGGTGATGGTGAAGCCTTCTGTGGGTGAGACAGGGTTTCACTGTCACAAATGTGTAAATGAGACGTTGCCTTTCGTAGCTTTCCTGGAGATACTTGTGAGGAATTGTGGGGGTTTTGTGCTCCCCCATGCCCCCTTTTCCTCAGGGCTCAGCACAGGGGGTTTCTTGCTGTGGGCTAGACCTACTAATGCAGTTTTTTAAAAGTGCCACCTCCTCAGCAGCTTTCAGGGATCCAAATCTGATGGAAGGGGTCTGGGTTATGGAGTGGCCACACCCAGTGAGGGGCAGAGCTGTGTGCTGGCCCTCTGGGATGTGGCTATGCCAGCACCATGGGCAGGATGGGCTTTCCCTGCCCCAAAAGCACAGCCTGGCACCACCTGTGAGTGCCCTGCTGTGAGGGCTCCCCCTCTGCACCTACCCTGCTCTTCCTCTTCCCTCACCACACACAGAGCTGTGAAATGTCAAACAAAGCAGGAACTTGGGGCTTTTAGTGAGCTGCTAGGCCATGGCTTGATAAACACCCGTTCTGGCAGCTGTCCCCTATGTTCCCCTCATTTCTGCTAGTCCAACTGCATATCAGGGCTCTGGGGCCAGAAAATAATCTCAGTTTAACAGCTTGACACAGAATAAAGATGGATTGGAATGCGGGTGACTCCTGCTGGGGTGCAGGATGCAATTTAACCTGCAGTGCAAAGGCAGCTCTGTTTTTACAGACCTGGGCACGTGCATGTTCTGCTGTGGACTTACCCCAGCACCACAAGCTGGAGAAAAAGCATGGGAAGCATCCACATCCGATACTTTTGAATTGCAAAACTGGCAAGATGTTGCATTAGAATAAAATCTGAATCCCCTGTGGCAGCCAAGTTGTTCACCTAAATCTCTTTTTTGTGTGCTGTGCCTTCACCCTGTGCACATCATATTTGATGAAGCTCCCTCCTGTAGCATCTGTCTTGAACTCCTCCATGCTACTTCCCTCTGTCCCTCTTGCTGTCCCCACTGGTGTTTGGGATTTGAGAATCCTTATCCCGAAGCAAACTTCCTGGTGTTCCAGGGGACTGGAATGGTGTGGAAACCAGAGGTTTTCTGCAGATGCAGTTTACACTTTACCAGCACAGGAGGCAAAGAGAAGCAGCGCTCCGTGCAATGGCTTAGACCACTCTGTGCGATTAATTTTCCCGTTTGCTCTTTCCCTTATTCCTGAGAGTTACACAAAATCCCCAATACTTACTAGGGTCCAAAAGAGGTAAATAGTGAAGAGTGCCACAGTGAGTGCAATGAGGCCGACAGCTTCTAGCCTACTACTAAAGTGCAGGTGGTCCACGGCTCCTCGCAGGCACAGCCAGCCGGAGACGGTCGCCAGCGGGGTGATGAACAAAAAGCACACCATGTCCCCAAAAAGAGTCCTCTTCTCGTGCTGGGGGCCTGGGTTCCTCAGCCACTGCAGGCAGAAGGCAGGAAAAGCAAGTGTCAGCACAGGGAGGATGGTTTTTGGTCGCTTGCAAAGCACAGAGCCACCCCTTTAAGGACTGAGCCTGGACCACGCGCAGGATTTGGCTCTGGATATCCCTGGGGATGTCTAAAGGTTTTTAGCTTTTTCATGCATTTGTAGATTTTTCATATATATAGTTGTATAGTTTCTAGTACTTTGCTTGCCCTCTTTCACATTTTAGAATAATAAGCTAACCCTTTCTAACAGGTTCTTGAAATCCTGTTGTTGTATTCTCTGGAAGACAGCTTCTAACAAGGATACCTTGTTTTTCACCAGAATTTGAGAGATGTAACAAGACATAGGGCAAACAACCCCCTAAACCAGCTCCAAGGGACAGACCCTGGGGCAACTGATCTCTTCTTGGATGAACCTGCTAGATATGCTAATTAATTGAGTTATAAAAATTGTAGAAATCCTGTATCACTCATGTGCATACCTGTACTTTGTGCACCTGAAAGCTTCCATTAAAGAACTGCTTTTTTACCTTACCATTCTTAACATTGTTTGCAAGGTTTTTCCTTTGTTTTTAGGCAACACTAGAGACCTGAATTTCTCCACCTCTGTCTGTACCCACCACATCATTTATTCAGCTGTGGTGAAGCCTGCCCTGAGAAGTGTTTTATGCAGTGCAGGCCCTGGCATTTACCCACTGGCTTCTTTGAAAAAAACTCCCTTCTTAATGTGTAAACGAGCGTGCAGAAAATGTTTTAACATTTTGCATGCTATTTTAGGATTTTTTTTTTTTTTTTTACATTCAGCTCATAATATTCGCAAAGCCATTCTCAACTTGTTTGCAGACACCCAGATTTAAGCAGAGTTCGAGGCACACAAGGTTATTTTTATTAAGAGGATATTAATCTTGCGAAACAGAGTGCCTGAAAGTCAGCTGCTGAAGCAAAGGTTGGGATTGAACAGCTATCAACCCCACACGCCCACATTTCTATAAACAGGATTTGAGATAGCAGAGGTGAAAGGAGTTCCTACAACAGTACATTGAGGACTTTTAATGAAACAAATCCAAAACTCGTCACACAAGTCAATATTTGAACAGGAAAACTACCCAGCCCTGTAATTTTTGCCAACGTGAGCTGTAGGTTTTGGTCAAACCTGCTCTGCAACATCCTTTTATGGGATTTTGGGGCCAAAATCCCAGAACCAGAATCCAGTAGAACCAGATGAGGCTCATACATCCTTAAGGTCTTTGGTCCTCTTGTTTCTCCAAGCATGTTAAATGTGGCAGTAGAAGTCCTGTCCCTTTAGCTCCAGAAACTAAGGCTGAGGAGGCAAGTTCATCTCTTCACCACTTAATGCCCTAATTTCCAGCCACCTTCTTGGGTTTTGTTTCGTTTTCAGGG
>VWZT01011428.1:37169-63450 GCA_013397055.1 Pachycephala philippinensis | reverse complement strand
ACTGAAATTCTGGTGTTGTGTCTTGATTCTTCGGGGCGAGCTTGGGCTGAGCTCAGAATGTGGGTTCTGCCTCCCTTGCAACTGGGGATGTGTCTCTTGGAGGGGAGGCTGGCAGACTGGGATTGTCCCTTTTCACTCAGCAAAATTCCTTTTCCAGCCCATCCTTGCAAAGCTGGAGTTTTGCTCAGCCCCTTCTCCCCATGCTGAGGCAGCAGCACGTTGTTGACTCAGAGCTGCAGGTCTGGAACACACACACAGGGAAGAGAAATAACAAAGGTGTTGCCTCACCGAGTTTAGGGCTGCAGCACGGACAGGACAAACTGCCAGCAGCTAAATCTCCAGCCAAAGTACCCCAAGAGACACAGAGTGCTTGTACCTTTAGAGCATTTGTGCTTTTAACACGTGGAAGAAGGATCAGCAACAGCAAAACTTCCTTTTTTCAACTTCTCACCACTCTCAGTCTCTCCTTATTCTGACCCTAAAACAAATCTGTTCTCCTGGCATTTAAACAGCACATTTCAATTACCTTTCCACACACCTCCTTTGTGTTTGCTCCCTTCCTTCCTGCTGTGTTCCTGTTTTGGCTCACGTCTCCCTCTCCAGACTGGTCACCTGTAGCCAGAAAATCACTTAGGCACACTCAGCTGCCAGGCTAAAGGAACAAGAAAGCCACAGGTAACACCAACACTCAACACCTGCAGAGTCAGAGGAACAGAAATTTCCACATCTCCCCCTCACAGTTCTTTTTCCTCCCATAAACTTCCCTGATCTGTGCCACTCCCCATATTTTTCTTATTTCCTATTCCTCTCCCTTCAGAGCCTCAGCTGAACAGATTTTCTCTTGTCCCAGCTGAAAGTGTCTGGGATTGTCCCTCATGGCCAGTGCTGGGTGACACGTGGCCAAAATGCAAGGAAAAGGGAAGTAGCAGATTACAACATTTTAGTCTCTTACTTAAATAAGTAGTTTACACTGGTACTTCCCACCCATCCACCCTTTCCTTAGAATTGTGAAATAATTTAGATTGGAGGGGCCTGTGGAGCTCCACAGACATTACAGAGCGTGGTCCATGGTGTCTTCAGACTTTCACCATCACCCTCCTCTGACTCATTGGGATTTGGGTTTTGGCTCATTACAGGCCACAGGAAGGCACCTGAGCCAGGAATTCACTCAGGCTGATTATGAGCTGGGTCACTCTGGATGTAAATCTAGTGCTCACCATTCTTCCAAACCCTCAGCAACCTCCTGTCAAAGCCTGGAGTGTGGACATCCATAGAGGATGAACATGAAAAAAGAAGCATTAAAAGTGAGGGACTTCAGAAGAGGAAGGAATCTGGAAACAAAATGGTTCAAAGAGGTTTTCTCAGTGTAGACATCGTGATGGTCCGTGTATCCTCAAGCCTGGAAGGCTGGAAGGCTGAAAGAGAAAAAGAAATAATCGTGAGTGGAAATGTTTGAGAAGCAGTGAATTAATTGTTGGCTACATAGAGAGTCTGAGTCTTGTTCTGGATGGATACTGAAGGCACTACACTGGAAATCCAGCTGCAAAAGGACCTTGTGGGGCAGCCAGAGGCAGCTGGACGTCACTGGCAGTGTCCTGGAGCATCCCCATGCACAGCCGTGCAATCCCAACGACCTGGATGAGGCTCCTTCCCACGGGGCTGGTTAAAGGACAGCAAACCCCGAAGGGGACGAGAAAACGGGGATGCCACTCCTGAGTGTCCTGTAAGGCGCAGGGACAGCCGTGCCATGTCTCTCCCTCCGGCACAGCAGGACCAGGAGCGGGGCTGGCCCCGGCACTCCCCGCCCCGGCGGGCGGGACGAGCTGCGGGAGCGCCGGGAGCGGGGCCGGGAGTGGGAGCGGGACCGGGCTTAGAGCTGGGATCGGCACCGGAGCTGGGGTAGGGATTGGAGCTGGGATCGGGACCGGGAGTGGGAACAGCACCGGGATTGGAGCTGGGACCGGGACCGGAACTGGGATCAGCACCGGGATTGGAGCTGGGACCGGCACCGGAGCTGGGATAGGGATTTGAGCTGGGATCGGTACCGGGTTTGGAGCTGGAATCGAGAGTGCAGCTGGGATAGGGATTGGAGCCGGGATCAGGATCACAACAGAGCTGGGATCGGCATCGGAGCTGGGACCGGAACCGGGAGTGGAGCTGGGATCGGGACCGGAGCTGGGATTGGGATCGGGACCGGAGCTGGGATTGGGACCGGCATTGGAGCTGGGATCGTGACTGTGACCAGGACTGGGATCGGGACCAGGACCGTGACCGGGACCGGGACCGGAGCCGCCCCGCGGTGGCCCCGCCGCGCACACGGAGCCAGCAGCGGCCGCGATGGCAGCAGCCGAGGTGAGCGCGGACTTTGCTTCCCCGGGGGTGTCCGGGGGTGCTCAGCCGAGCGGAGCTGTCCCGGAGCCTCCGCGTTCTTGCCTCTCTCCCCGGCAAAGGCCGATACCCGTGCCTGGGACTCGTGCTCAGGCGCAGGCACCTCCCAGCAGCTTGTGTAAACACTGCTCGGCACAAAAGCTGCCTTTTCAGTTTCCTTCCCCGCCGAGACGTGACCAGGCATCCTGGCCAGTCTCACTTTCTGCTTTCCAAATCGCTGCTCCACGTTCCAGGCAGTGCCCATCATTGCCAGGCTGGAAGCCACTGCTCCAAACAGTCCCGGAGCTGCCTAAAATTAATCTTGCAGCTTTGATTTCCCCATTGTAAATGTAAATTTGCAATGTTCCTGCTGACACACTTCTCGTTTTGATGGAAAGCTTTAAATAGTGAAGTTATACCTGGATATTCCTGCTCCCCACTCAAGCGCTGAGCCTCTAGAATGGCCTTTAATTTAGCATTAATTTTGCTCCTGGGGGCACCGAATGAGTGCTGAGGACCTCTAAAACTTCTTTTTAAATTCTGATTCCCCTCTCTGCCTTCCCTCAGCTTTCTAACAAAGCTGCCTTTCACACACGGCTGCACCCTTACCTCTGCAGCCTCTCTCCTGTTGTCCTTTCATGCACAGGGGCATGGAGACAGTCACCAAGGAAAACATTTTTAAGGTTACTCAACAGTGTTTTGTCTGATTGGTAAAGCCCTGGCACAGCTCAGCTTCCAGCTGTCCTGCCAGCTCCTGCTGTCCATGGTAGTTATAGTGACCAGCATGAGAAGAAACTTGTTGGGGTGTTTAAAAAGTAGATTAGTAATTATTATCCACTCTGCAGTGCAGCTGTATTTAGTCCCTTCCTTCAGGTGTCCTCCAATTCCTTTCTGTGCCTGGTAGCACTGGAAAGTTGCTTTTGAAATCTTGGGTTTCAGTGTAAGTCTGGCAGAATTAAAACATCAGGGGTTGTCTTACCTGGGCAAGCAAAAAGCTCCTGAGCAGGTGACACAGCTCAGGTGAGGCCACCCAGGCTCTGAATCACTGCTGGAGAAGCTCCCACACGACACACGCCCTGCTGTGGGGCACAGCTGGAGCCCTGCACAAGCCTTTGGTCACCCACTGAAATGGGAGACACATTCCAGGGGGTGAGGTCACCACAGGAATCCTGGCTTGGGTGGGAAAACCACACTTTTGTTTCTGTGCTGGCCCCCAGCTCTTTGGCAATCAAAGAAGAATCTGTTAACCAGCACAAAAAGGTCTTAGAGGATACTAATTTCACTCTGATCCTACTGACTGCTTCGTTTTTCCTCCCTTTAAAAGGCCTCAAAACAGAAATCCGTGCTGGTCTTGCATCTTTCCCTGATACTAATTTCAAGGACTCCCAGCAGAGTCCTGCAGAGGTGAAATACCTTGGAGGGCTCCTGGGCCAGACCTTGGAGCTCAAGGGTAAACAACACTGACAGTGATGTGTTCTCCAGCTCTTCAACCACTTGCCAGAGGTCCTGGAGCCCAGGGGAGTTTCTGGTCAGTGCTGTCACACTGAAAGGAGCTGAGCAAGGCCTCTGTATCACATAAATGGATCACTGGATGTTATGTGCTGCATAGGATTTATCTGAAGTTATTAGGCCTCTTTAATTCGCTGTTTTCTCTCTCAGGGGAATAAACTTTGGGGTGGAAGATTCAGTGGCAGCACAGATCCAGTCATGGAGATGCTCAATGCTTCCATTAGCTATGACCAGAGGCTGTCTGAGGTAGATATCCAGGGGAGCATGGCTTATGCCAAAGCCTTGGAGAAGGCTGGAATCCTGTCTAAAACTGAGCTGGAGAAGATCCTGAGTGGCCTAGAAAAGGTATTTTTTCCCTTCACAAACTGTCAGGTGAATGAATCTCTCCTGACCTGAGAGCAGCCTCCTTGGATTCAATAACCATCGTGGCTGAGTGGTGTTTCTGGTGTTTGCAGATCTCTGAGGAATGGTCCAAGGGAGTGTTTGTGCTGAAACAAACTGATGAGGATATCCACACTGCCAACGAGCGCAGACTAAAGGTTTGGCTCCTCCAGCCTCTTGTTCCTGATCCTCTGTCTGACACTGAGGCCTTGTGCCTCTGTCCCTCTGTGAAATTCCTTTAGAGCTCATGGCACTGAATCCCCTGGGCCACAGCCAAGGGTCTCCAAGCCCCCTTTTGTGGCACTGTACAAGCACAGAGCCCAAACCTGCCCTTCCCCAGAACACATCCCGTGGTTACTCACAGGATCCTGGAGCTGAGTCCCTTCCAGGCAGGGAGATGTACTCCCGTGGATTGTCCTGCTTAGAACCCAGAGATCCTGACAGAAATCCTGCTCTTGTCCTCAGGAGCTGATTGGAGACGTAGCTGGGAAGTTGCACACTGGCAGAAGCAGGAATGATCAGGTACAGACAGAACCTTTTTTTTCTCCTTTCTGTATTCCTCCTCCTCAGTTCTTTAATTAAATATTTTTATGCCATTTCTCTCATGCCCTGGCACACTCCAGCCTGTATTCCCTTTAAATTAATGATGGCTTTAAACTAATGATGCTGCAGTGACTCATCCACCCAGGGGAGTGGGATCTGCACGGCTGCTTCCTGGTGGTAAAAGGCCACAAAATTCCACTGACATCTCTGAAAACCTCCAGAACCCCTGACTCTGCTGGCTGGCTGCCACACATCTTTCAGGATCAGTCCTTCTGATGATGATCAGCTTGTGTTGGTTGGGAATTTTCTGCTTCAAACTTGACAATACCTGACAAGCCCACTGAAAATAACGGATTTTGGGTCTGTCCATGGAAAGCAACAGCAGCTTTCACAAACCAGTGACCAGGGATGCATCCCATACCAGGAAGCTTTCCCTTCCCATCACACAGAACTAGGAGGGGATAACGGAGCCAGGGGGTTCTGCTGAGCATTATTTGGTCACTAAATCCGTCCCATTGTGCTTGGCCTGGCTGTGGCCAATCTCCCACAGGTTGTGACTGACCTGAAGCTGTTCATGAAGCATTCCCTCTCCGTCATCTCCACGCACCTCCTGCGGCTCGTTGAGACCCTGGTGGAACGTGCTGCCACGTGAGTCCTTTTCCACAGTCCCTGTTTTCCATAACTTTGGCTTTTTTTGGGCCAGGAGATTTCTAGGCTTGTCCTTTGACAGTGCAGCAGCAGGATCTCCTGTGCAGGGAGGTACAGCCCTGTCCCTGCCCTCCTGTCTCTGCTGCTCACCTCTCTCTCCTTTCCCTCCCAGAGAGGTTGATGTGATCCTGCCTGGCTACACCCACCTGCAGAAAGCTCAGCCCATCCGATGGAGCCACTTCTTGCTCAGGTGAAGCTCAGTTCTTGCTTATCTCCCACCCTTTCCACCCTCAGGGCCCTGCTCTGCTGAGGGGACAGCCAGGGGTGGTGACAAACCAGAGGGACCCTGCAAACTCAAACAGGAATTCCCCGTGTGGCTCTGACCAGCTGGGAATCCAAGCATGGACTGGGCAACTCCCTGTTCTGCATCCTTTGGCCATTCTCACCTCCTGAGGTGGGACATTTCCCAGCTTCATTTCCCTGTTTCATTCCTCCTGTCCTTCCCCAGCCATGCTGTTGCTCTGACCCGGGATTCTGAGCGCCTGGGAGAGGTGAAGAGGAGGATCAATGTCTTGCCTTTGGGAAGGTAAAGTTTATTTTTTATTGTGATCCTCAGCCCTCATTTTGCTCTGAGATAAGGCCAAGAGGCAGATCTGTCCTTCCCCTGAGCCACTGGGGTTTCTATTCCATAGACACTGCAGCCCAGCTTCCCTCTCCAAGGACTCTCACTATAAAAATATTGCTCTATCCCTTGAAAATCAAGAATTACAAGGCTTCCATCAGGCAAATCTTCCTTCTTGGAAGAGAAGTTCTGGTTTACTCCAGAGTTCAGGGTTTGATGAGCCTCAGACCACACTGTGACATCAAAGTGAACTGGGGGAGGGAAATCTTCAGAGAGGTGTCACCACTAGAGCTCAGTTTTGGTTGGATATCAGTTTGGATATCATGGGTGACTTCTGTTTTTTTCTCCCCTGGCAGTGGAGCTCTGGCTGGAAACCCCCTGGAAATTGATAGAGAGATGCTGCGCAGTGGTAAATGTTCTCCTGGGACTAAGGAACAGGAATATTCCTAATATGTGGGATTTTGGGAAGTATAAGCACATTGTCCTGATGTTACTTTAGATGTGTTGCAGCACTTTAACAAGGGGGTGGAGGGTAATGAATAGATAAAAAATCACCTCCTCTGGGGCAGCCTGGTGCATTCAGGCTCCTGTCAGGGCCAGTGTGACCTCCTGTGTCCATCCCCTTCCTTGCAGAGCTGGACTTTGCTTCCATCAGCCTGAACAGCATGGATGCCGTCAGCGAGAGGGACTTTGTGGGTAAGCACAGCCAAATCTTCCCAGTGCTGTGGGAAGCAGCTCCTGGCACCTTTCCAGTTAACTTAACAAGGGGACTGAAATCCATCTCTAGGAACTAAAGCCCCAGTCAGGGTTCTCTGGGTTTTCCAAGCACCTTTCCCCCCTCCTGATTTCCTGCCTTCCCTGCAGTGGAATTCCTCTCTGCTGCCACCCTGCTGATGATCCACCTCAGCAAGATGGCCGAGGATCTCATCATCTACAGCACCAGCGAGTTTGGCTTCCTGACCCTCTCTGATGCCTACAGGTAGGTCTCAACTCTGGGCAGAGAGCTCCTTCCTCAGCCTCTCCTCCTCAGCTCTCCCACATCTCTCTCACNCTCCTGGCACCTTTCCAGTTAACTTAACAAGGGGACTGAAATCCATCTCTAGGAACTAAAGCCCCAGTCAGGGTTCCCTGGGTTGTCCAAGCACCTTTTCCCCCCCTTGATTTCCTGCCTTCCCTGCAGTGGAATTCCTCTCAGTTGCCACCCTGCTGATGATCCACCTCAGCAAGATGGCCGAGGATCTCATCATCTACAGCACCAGCGAGTTTGGCTTCCTGACCCTCTCTGATACCTACTGGTGGGTTTTTGGTCTCTGGTGAGGGATTCTCCTCAGCTCTCCTCCCCTGGGAGGGTGAGGCAGTGGTTGGGATCTCTCTGTCCTGACCCAGCATCAAGAGCTTGGCACAAAGGCACCCTCAGGGTGAATATTCCTCAGAAATGGTCACTTATTTGTCGTTCTGGTAACTTCACCACGTTTGCATTCACCAGCAACTCCTGTTCACAAAATTCTGGCAGAGANTGATTTCCTGCCTTCCCTGCAGTGGAATTCCTCTCAGTTGCCACCCTGCTGATGATCCACCTCAGCAAGATGGCCGAGGATCTCATCATCTACAGCACCAGCGAGTTTGGCTTCCTGACCCTCTCTGATACCTACTGGTGGGTTTTTGGTCTCTGGTGAGGGATTCTCCTCAGCTCTCCTCCCCTGGGAGGGTGAGGCAGTGGTTGGGGTCTCTCTGTCCTGACCCAGCATCAAGAGCTTGGCACAAAGGCACCCTCAGGGTGAATATTCCTCAGAAATGGTCACTTATTTGTGATTCCCATAACTCAACCAACTCTGTGTTCAGCCCAGCAACTGCTGGCAGAGAGAACTTCCTGCTGTGCTGGGAATGCTGCCAAAGCCCTTCCTTGACTGGCTGGGTTTGCAATCCCAACAGACTCCTTGTCTGCAGGGTGGCACAACCACAGCCCTCCCTCCATGAAGTCACACCAACACTTAGCTCAGCCTGCTGATACCACCCTGGAGGAGCTTGGAGGGGGACCCCCCTTTTAACTTTCTGTTTGAGTGGTGGGACTGTGTGGGAGCTCCAGACAAGCTGCAAAAGCAAAGGCTTTGCTGTGGGAAACACGAGAATCTTGGCACACTTCATTCATAGATTTCCTACACCCTAAACAGGAGTACGATGAAGAGGGTCCTGTATGTTGCTTTTGGAGGGCTGGCTCAGTGATGATGTGTGTGTATGGATGGGGGTTTTGCTCACCAAGGCACTCCACTCATCTCCCATCCAGCACTGGCAGCAGCCTGATGCCTCAGAAGAAGAATCCCGACAGTCTGGAGCTGATCCGCAGCAAAGCCGGGCGAGTGTTCGGACGGGTGAGCCCCAAAAAGGAGAAAGAAGGAGGGAAAACTGCCCATATTGGGGCTGGAGAATCCTTCTTTTTCTTGCCTTTCTTTTCCTAAAGAGCTGTGTGCTGTGAGCCTGCTCTGGGGCTGTGCTTTGCTCTATTCCTCACTCCCTGCCTCTCCCGTTTCCCTCTGCAGTTGGCTGCAATTCTCATGGTCCTCAAAGGACTCCCGAGCACCTACAACAAGGACCTGCAGGTAAAGCCCTTGTTCCTTTCCACACCATCTCTCCTGCTGGCTGGAGGAGTCAGGAGAGCTGGGCTGCTCAGCCTGGTGGTTTTTGGGCTGTACCAGGTTGGCTCAGAGCCATTTCCATCACTGTTCCAACACAGGAGGACAAGGAGGCCGTCTTTGATGTTGTAGACACCCTGAATGCTGTGCTCCAAGTTGCCACTGGAGTGATTTCCACCCTCCAGGTAAGGATTCTTCTTATCCTCTCAATATTGGACATGATTGTGGTGCACATTCTGTGAGTAACTGGGGGAGCAGAGCTCTAGACTGTTCCCGAATAAAAACACTTCAGTGCCTCACCCACAGTGCTCATATTGGTCCCCTTTCTGGGGTCAGAGCATCGTTTTGGAGCCAGGACCCTTCCAGATGAATTCCCCTCACTCTGAGCACTAACATGCCCCAAGGAGGAGCTGATGGTAATGTGTCCCTGGCGTCCTCCTCCTGCAGATCAACAAGGAGAGCATGGAGAGGGCGCTGAGCCCGGAGATGTTGGCCACTGACCTGGCTCTCTACCTGGTTCGGAAGGGAGTAAGTGCCAGAGGGAGACCTGGATTTCTTGGGATTTCTTTGGATGCAGAGGAACTGAGCTGAGTCCCCTCTGCTCTGTCCTTTCCCCCTGCAGATGCCGTTCAGACAAGCCCACGTGGCCTCTGGCAAGGCCGTCCAGCTGGCCGAGACCAAAGGCACCACCATCAACCACCTCAGCCTGGAGGACCTGCAGAACATCAGGTTTGTTATTTCGGCTCCCCAAAGCGCCCCAAAAACCCTCTGCAGCAGCCCAGAGCCCCCTGACAGCCCCCCCTGTGCCCCCAGCCCCCTGTTTGGCAGCGACGTGGCGCAGGTGTTCAGCGTGGTGAGCAGCGTGGAGCAGTACACGGCCGCGGGCGGCACCGCCAAGAGCAGCGTGTCCGCCCAGATCGAGCAGCTGAGGGAGCTGCTCAAGAGGCTCAAGGAACAGGCTTAGAGTGTGGGGAGAGATGCCGTGCCTGCAGCGTTGTGCCTGTGCCACTGATCTGGAGTTAATAAACACTGGGGTGTCTGTAGTTCACTGAAATTCTGGTGTTGTGTCTGGATTCTTCAACAGTTCATCCTCCTTCCTATCCCCAAGAAGCCACCTGGCCACCAGTGCCCTTTTTGCCATTTCCAGTAATTTTTTACCCTCACACTTCAACGAGTGACTCTGAAAATAAATAAAAGCAAGCAAGCAGGCAACAAATAAATAACCAAAAGTAAGTAAGCCATAATAATATACCTAAGCTGTGCTTAAGGGGAGGTTTAGGTTGGACATCAGGAGGAATTCCTTCACAGAAAGGATGATCAAACATCAGAACGGGCTGTGGAGGGAGGTGGAATCACTGTCCCTGGAGGTGTTTAAGGGAAGAGTGGATGTGGCACTCAGTGCTCTGGTCTGGGTGACAGAGTGGCGTTGGGTCACAGGTTGGACTCGGCGACCTCGTAGGTCTTTTACAACCTAAATGATTCTGTGATATATAAATAAATAAAGAAATATGTAAACAAACAAGTAAGTAAATGAGAAATAAGTAAAAGTAGGCAATAAATACATTAAAACCCCTAAGTAATAAATGAGGAGAGGAGAGGAAAGAGGAGAGGAAAGAGGAGGGGAGAGGAGAGNTCTGCGGCCGCTCATCACGGCCGCTCGTCCGGGCGGGACGGGGACCGGGACCAGGGGCGGGATCAGGAGCAGGACCGGGACCGGGACGGGGATCGGGACCGGGATCGGGATCGGGACGGGGATCGGGATCGGGATCGGGCTTTGGCCCCGGCCCTCACCCCGGTCCCGCCCTCAGCCCCGGCCCTCAGCCGCGGCCCCGCCCCGCCCTCAGCGGGCGCTGCCCACAGCCAAGATGGCGGCGGCCGCCTCAGGTGGTGGCGGGTCCAGGCTGTGCCCGCTGCTGCTGCCGCTGCTGCTGCTGTTCCTCCCGGGGCTGGCGGCCGGTCCCGCCGGGATGCTGCAGCCCCGGGACACCCCCTCCCGCGAGCGCAGGGAGCTCGGCGGTCTCTGGAGCTTCCGCGCCGATCTGTCTCCGGGCAGGGACGCCGGCTTCGCGCAGCGCTGGTACCGGCGGCCGCTCCGGCAGGTAGCGGGGAGCGGGGCGGGCGCTGCCCATCGCCGGGCACGGGGCGCGCTCTTTCCCCTCCGAACCGGGCTCCGTTCCGCTGCGGGGGCACCGCTTCTTTCTTCCTCTCTCCTTCCCTTCCTCTTTCCCTGCCTCCCTTCCCCACCGGGCTGCCCTTTGCCCCACGGTGATGGCTGTGCCCAGGTTATTCCTGAAGCCGTTCCTCATTAGCAGCCCCTGATGATTCCCCTGATGATCCCCCCGATGATCCCCCCGGTGCTGCTCCGAAGGCAGACACCGTTTGAATGAACCCCATTCACCTCCAGGTGTCCCGTGCTGCCGGAGCCTTGCACAGCGCTGAGCTTCCAGCAGCACAGAATCAGCAAAAATGCGCCTGGAAAGGGCACTGGGAATTGTTTATTCCAAAGTTTCAGAGTGCTGGTAGACAACTTTTGGTGTGACTGAGATCTGCGTGGAAATTAACTACATTACCTGAGAGAAAAGAGTTATGGATTTTATGCATAAAACGGATAAGTCATTCATTATTTCTATTTTTAGCCTTTTGGCTGGTTTTGTTGGCGAATTGTGGAAGGAGAGAAGAGCTGAAGGGCAGTGTGCTACTGGAAGTTTTGCCAGAGGAGAGGAATCCTGAAATATGCCCTCGCAAAGGAGGCTTAGATGAGTGTGCTCAACCTGCTTTAGACCTCAGAGAATCTCCCTGAAGGACACGCGGGTCCTGACAAGCCCAGGCAAGGGTTGTCCTGCATCAGATACTAGGAAATCCTGTTCCCCATCCAAGGATTTCCCCACTAGGATCTTGTGATGAGAGCACTGAGCTTGCTGCAGTGCCAGTGCTGAGTCAGCCACACACATGATGCCCAGCCTGGGTGCCCAGACCTTCCTCATTCCGTTTCCTGAGGCTTCCTCAGGAAAGGAGAAGCTGAAGAACTCCTTTGTGCAACATCCTGAGTGCAGAAAGTGCCGAAACCTGTTTGGCAACAGCTGGATCCCTCAATATTCAATGTCCTGTGACACTGTCTCCCTCTAATCTTTATATTGGAATAAGCGACTGAATGGATTCTGTTGTAATCCCAAGGAATCTCTGTTGCTTTCAGGCAGTGAGAAAGGCTGAACTTATCCCAAACAGTCTCCAAGGGGAGAAAAAGATCCCAAAATATCCATTCCTGCCCAAAATATCCATTTCTCTTGCTACCCTTTTACTACAGCTCTTAGCAAACAGCACCACAACCGCCACATTGCTCAGGAGAAAATTCCCAGCTTTGGGAAGCCCCAGGCTGAAACAACAACCTGGGCTTGGGGTTTTTTCCCCCTCACTTCTCTGATTCAGAGCCATTAATGAAAGCATTTCATTGCACAACAGGAGGGGAAAAGAAAGGAGCAGCTGCTTCCTGTAGGAACAGGTTCCTGTGCCTGGTGCTAATTAGGGCTTGTATAGGAGCTCTGGGAGATCTCACCGCTTTTTAAACAGCTTTTCCCAAGTATTTCCCCTTGGCAAGGGGATTGTAAGGCTGTCAGTGGAAGGGAACACCTCCAGCAGTAAAAATCCTCTTTTTAAACGCTCTGTTCTTTCCTTTTCCATGCAATTCCTGCCAGAGTGGCCCTGTGATTGACATGCCAGTGCCTGCCAGCTTCAACGACATCACGCAGGACCCCAGCCTGGAGAATTACATCGGCTGGGTGTGGTACGAGAAGGAGGTGCTGCTCCCCCTGCGCTGGCTGCAGGGCGATCCCGCCCCCAGGGTGGTGCTGCGCTTCGGAAGTGCCCATTACTACTCCATCGTGGTAGGTGCCTCGGGGGATTGGCCCCGTGCTTCCAAAGTTAGGCTGGACTAAAGGCAGTTTTGTGGTTTATTCTGCAAATGCGTCCCTGCCTCGATTTTGCATCTCTTTGCTGTTTCCTTAACCTGTTCCCCCCCTCGGCAAGAATGGATTCCAATTTCTCTGATCCTGCAGTTTGAGGATTAGTAACTGAACATTTCCTGGTTAATGGATCTGCCCCAAACTGTGTCTCTCAGCAACACTTTATGTGACCCAGACCTAGCTCCCAGAAAAGGGAGATCCCTCAAAGATCAAGATTGATCTCTCAAAGATCCCTCAAAGATCAAGATTGATCCCTCAAAGATCAAAGATCCCTCGAGGATCAAGAGCCCAGGTGTTCCTTGCAACCGGGCTTCCCTTCTCCGTGCTCTGCTCGCCACCAAATCCCACTAACCCATTTTTGGGGTCTTTCCTTGCAGTGGGTGAACGGGGTGCAGGTGGTGGAGCACGAAGGGGGGCACCTGCCCTTTGAGGCTGATATCAGCAGCGTGGTGCGGGGCAGCCCGGGGACCCTCTGCCGCATCACCGTCGCCCTCAACAACACCCTGAGCCCCCACACGCTGCCCCCAGGCTCCATCCAGTACATGACTGACAGATCTAGGTGAGTTCCTGGGGTGTTTGGGGCAGGGGGAGTTTATTCAGCTGCTGGTTCATAAAACCCTCCGTGGGGTTGACTTTATGGTGAAAATAGCAGCGAGGGGTTTAAGCTTTGGTGTTGTGAGGAGTCAGCAGTGAGTTATTGCATCTGTTTTGTGCACAGGGAGCTCAGGTTGGATGATTTGTCAAGTTGAATCAAGGGCAGGTTTGAGAAGCTTGGGTTCAGCTGGAAGCTTCAAGTACCACCTCTCCTGAAGGATTAAAATCTTGGGGCATCAGATATTTGTTAACTGCAAAATCCTTCAGTGTAGCAGCTGAAAGACAGATCCAGCCTGTCGTAAAGACTATTTTACATGATTATTTTGCACTGCCAGTATCCACACGCTGCCTTCAGCTGTGCAATGAAGTGTAATGCAGCCATTCCTCCTGTCTTGCTCACTCAGGTACCCCAAGAACTATTTTGTGCAGAACATCAAGTTTGATTTCTTTAATTATGCTGGAATCCACCGCCCAGTTGTGCTTTACACCACTCCTGCAGCCTACATAGATGACATCACTGTGACAACCACTTCATCAGACAGTGCTGGTAGGTCCAGAGCAGTTACAGCAGCTCCCTCAGGCTCCAAATGGAGGTGACAAGGGCAGCAGGGAAAACACCCTGCACAAATCTGATTGAATTTGTTTCCTAGTGGCTTTTTCTTGAGCCTGATTGTCTTTTGTTTCCCCCGAGGCAGCCGTGGTGCAGTATCAAGTGTCAGTGGTTGGCAGCACAGCCAGTTCCTTGTCGCTGAGTTTACGTGACCAAGAGGGGAAAGTGGTTGCTACAGGTGATGGCCTGATGGGAGAGCTCAAAGTCCTCAACCCAAACCTCTGGTGGCCTTACCTGATGCACGAGAACCCTGGATACCTGTACTCCTTGGAGGTAAAGTGGCATTTCCTCCTCTGTGGGTGTGTGTTTAATAGGGTTAGGGCACTGCCATATGGTCCATCCTCTGTCCTCTCCTCTCGCGGGTGCTGTGCGTGTGACCAGAGTGGCACTGCTAATTAGGCAGTAATCAAATGAAGCTTTGGCAGCTTCCTGGGTGCTGAACCAAAGGGTCTGGCAGAGAGAAGGGCGTTCCTGGAGTGTGCTCTGAGGTGCTGGCCCATCACCCTGAGGGTCCAATCCATCCCCCCTGAGGAGATGATGAGTTCAGCAGCTGGAGCCTGGGAGAGTCTGTGCAAATTAAGGATCAGTGGTGATGTTCAGGTGCAGAAATCAGGGAGGATGAGCTGCTCTGAGTTTCCAGGGACTCAGGGTCACACCTGGGAGCAGGTGATGTGTCAGTCATTGCCTGGCATCAAGGTGCAGGGCACAGAAATGGTCTGGGGGGATGCCATGGGGGAAAGACACTGAAACTCTTGGGATGAGCAAGTGCCAGAGGGGTCATGCAGGGGCTCATTCTTCATCCTTCAACTTCCACACCTTGGATTTCTACTTTTTCTTTAGTCAGAGCTGGATCCCCTCCGAGCAGCAGCAGTGAGGAACATGCTGAGGGAGGGCTGGGAAGGGGATGTGGGGCCAAAATCTCCCTCACAGACAGGGGAGGGAGCACTGGGCATGTTTGTGAGGATCCCTCCCGTTCCTCCCTGGACACGCAGGTGAAGATGCAGGCCCAGGTTGGTGGGGTGCTGCTGGAGGACGTGTACACGCTCCCCGTCGGCATCCGCACCGTCCACGTCACCAGCACCCAGTTCCTCATCAATGGCAGGCCCTTCTACTTCCACGGGGTCAACAAGCACGAGGATGCAGATGTAAGTGTGGCACCCACGGCAGGGACACCCAGGGCACCCATGGCAGGGACACCCAGTGACACCTCAGCTCACACTGCTGAGGCGGCACCTGCGCTGCCTCCCCTCCTCTCTCCGAGGGGCTGTTCCCTCACGCTCTCCTCCCAGGCTAAGCACTAAGGGGACACCATGCCCAGTCCTGCCGTGGTCCTGACATCCCTCAGGGTACATGGATGTGCTGGTGGAGACACTGAAGCATCTCCCAGCCACAGCTTCCAGTCAGGTGTGCTATGAGGGTGGGGAGGCCCTGGCACAGGGTGCCCAAAGAAGCTGTGGCTGCCCCATCCCTGAAAGTGTTCCAGGCCAGGTTGGACTGGGCTTGGAACAATCTAGGATAGTGAAAGGTGTCCCTACCCATGGCAGGGGTAGAATGAGATGAGCTTTAAGGTCCCCTCCAACCCAAACCCCTCTGACTGTGACAGTGGCTGTCGGGTTCCCCACCCTGGGCAGCGCTGGTCGCAGGCAGCTCCGGGGCTGGGGCTGGGTCAAGCAGGGAAGCTGTGTTCACAAGGGCTGGTTCCTCTCTCCCCCCAGATCCGTGGCAAAGGCTTTGACTGGCCCCTGATTGTGAAGGACTTCAATCTGCTGCGCTGGCTGGGGGCCAACTCGTTCCGCACCAGCCACTACCCCTACGCCGAGGAGATCATGGACCTGTGCGACGCCTACGGCATCGTGGTCATCGACGAGAGCCCAGGGGTGGGCATCAAACTGCCGTAAGAACTGCCCAGCACGCCCTGCCCCTCGCTCCTCTGGTCCTCTCTGAGCTGTTTCCAAGTGTCCCATTACCCTTTTGACACTTTTGTCCTCAGTGTCCCACCCGTTGTCCTGATAACGAGAGTACTTTGCTCTCTTTGGAAATCGTTGCGCCACCAGTGCCTCATGATGTTGGGCTGAGCTTTGGCATTTTGCCACATTTTGCCACATGGCTCCATTAACGAGCCCAAACCACAGCCCTGAACTGTGCAGCAAACTTCGGGGAAATAGGGCAGAAGCCATCCTTACCCATCCTCAGCATCAGGGCTCTGCTGTGCCCAGAGGCTGAGTTCTCACAGGGAAAGGCAGAGAGGATGGATTTTACACCCTCACCTCCTTCTGTCTTCCAGGGAGAGCTTTGGGAACAAGTCCCTGCAGCATCACCTGGCTGTGATGGAGGAGCTGATCCGCAGGGATAAGAACAGGCCCTCGGTGGTGATGTGGTCAGTGGCCAACGAGCCGGCGTCGGAGCTGCCCCCAGCTGCTCACTACTTCAAGTAAGTGCATCTGCTCCTCATCTCTTGGCATATGATGCATCTTCTTCCTTTGGGAAGGCACAGAGAGGTAGTAAAGGGAGGGCAGGCATTTTTTGGGAACACTGGAACTGTAGATGCAACCTGAAATGTAACTGCTGCACGTGTTGAACTGATGCTCAGAACTGGTCAGCTGTCTCCTCAAACATGTTGGTTTTGAACACTAAGACTCCACAAAACTACCAGGAGTCCACTTGGTTTGAGCATCTCTTCTTGAGCTAAGCAAAATCAGGCCTGGTGGGAACAGGATATTCCTTGTTCCCACTGGAAGATGAGTGCTGAATCCTTTGAGAATCACAGCAAAGCTGTAAAATAACTGGCCTTTCATTCTGAAGACAAGCTTCTGCAGTTAGTGCTGCTTATTTGTTCTGTGGCTCTCACTTCCAAGCCACTGCTTTGAGTCCCTGCAGACCCCTTGGTTTTATTTCTAAGGAGATTTAAGCTTTGGGTAGCCCAGAGGCAGCTCTGTAATGGGCAGCAGGCTGTCCCTGGGAGCTGTAGCTGCATTAAGAGAGAACTGTGAAGTTTCATTCTTCAGAATGTTCACCACCCTCCTGCAATGTCAAGGAAGCAGCAGCAGACCTTGACTGCCCCATTCTGTCCCATCTCCCTCACTCAGGGCTTCCTCAAAACCATCCAGCCTCTGCCTGCTGTGCCACAGAGCCTCAGGAATGCATCCCTCAGAAACTTCCTATTGTCCCTTTCACAGTTTTGTACTCCAACTCAACTGTCCCTTCAACTTCTGAGCTGCTGGCACCACCACCAAATGAACGTGCCTGTGCTTGGTGTGCTTCCACTCTGCGTAGCAACCACTTGGTGACAGATATTCTCTTTATTTAATTCAAACACTGTCTGCTAAATTAAAACCAGCTCTGTCTGGGGGGTGGAAGGACAGAGAGCCTGGGGAGAGGGGGCTGTGCTTCTCCATGCTGTTGTTGAACTCTTGCTTTACTGTTTGCAAACAGGACAGTGATAGCTCACACTAAAGCTCTCGACCCCTCCAGACCAGTCACCTTTGTGACAGATGCTAATTACGCTCTTGATCATGGTGTAAGTTTGCTTTATTTTCTAGCTTTTTCTTTTTTAAATCCATACATTAAATTTCCTCCTCTTGTCACTTGTTTTATAGTCCTTTCCCCCCCACCTCCCTAAATTTACTGGAGATATTTAGCAGGGAAAGGCAAATGAAAAGTTACATTTTTATTTCTAGTAAAAATCACCTTCTCCTGTAGTTGTAGTCCAGCTGAAAAACAAAAGGGATCTGTAAGAGAGAACAATTGTTTGTGTGCAGGATTATGCCCCTGGATTCCATTGATACTGCCATGCTTTGCTGTGCCATTGATTGTGTTTACTAATGCTCAGGATTTTCACTTGCAATTAAGCCAAAGCTTAAACCTCTTTAAAACGCTCACAACCCTTGTGGAAGTCGAAAGGAAGGAAGCTTTGCTTTAATTCCTGCTTTAAACTGCTCTAGACTTCTTTGGCAGATGTCTGTTTGTGTTCTATAATCTAAAAGCTCCTCCAGCTCCATAATTAAAAGCCCTAGAGCTGTATAAATAACCAAAAGGCTCTTTCCTTGGATTTCTGGGCCTTTCATAGCCTGGACCAAGGATTTTTAACACCTCTATTTGTTTCCAGGGTAGATCCTGGGCACTATTGTACAATAATCACTTCTAGCAGGTGAGTTGGTGCTGCCACACATCCCTGCTCCAGGTTATGCTTTGGATTTCATCTAAGCTGTCCTAGAATTAGCAGGAATGGCTGCAGCTCTGAGGTTTTTCTTCCCCACCTCAGAAAAAAAAACCCCAAAAACCTCTGATGGCCTTAAATCTGAAGGAGCCCAGCAGGAATCTGCTTTTGGATATCCCATTCCCACTGTGCCCAACTGGAGTAGCACAGGCAAACAAACCCAAAGAACAGATCTCTCATACACTGATGTGATATTAGAACTTTTTTTTTTCTTTTTATTACAAAACATGTTAAGAGAACATTGAACAAGTTACATACAACATCACTTTATCTTGAGGGGGCTTTGTGCCCTTTTATCACACTGTCCATGTGGTAGAAATGGCAAATAACTTGCAGAATGCTTTAGTCTCAGTATTGCACCATTGATGCACAAAATTTAGTTGCTAGTCAAAATATTTGACCACTCGCTTGATAATCACATTCCAATACTCAAAAAAAAGTACATCTAAATGTACCAGCAAGCCAGAGACATCTTGGAAACAAAAAAACTTCTAACAAACCTGAGAATGAAACATGTTGATCTTGTCTAACTCTTTGCTGTGACTTCCTAATCTGTAAGGAAAATGCCAAATTAATGCTGTTAGCTTATTAAATTTATCCTGCTTTTTTTTTTCTGGGGAAGATAAAATATTTGGAGGGCCTGAGTGATGGGGGAAACACTTCATTCTACGTGTAATAAACCTGGATTCCATTAAATGGAGCCAAAGGAGGATTTAAGTTTACAAGAGAAGGTTGAAGGCTGTGCCAAAACACTCTCACCTTGTGTTCTGCAGGCTCCCTACGTGGATGTGATTTGTGTGAACAGCTACCTCTCCTGGTATCATGACTCAGGCCACCTGGAAGTGATTCCACTCCAACTCACAGCCCAGTTTGAGAACTGGTATAAAACCTACCAAAAACCCATTATCCAGAGTGAATATGGGGCAGACGCAGTGCCTGGACTTCACAGTGTGAGTGTTGTGGTGTTTCCCAGATGGAAAAAGCTCTTAGAGGGCAACAAAATGTAACTGGGAGAGGGTGGTACCACTGGGCCTGGCTTTGTTGGGAGATGCTTCAGCTGGGAGTGTCCAAAATGCTCCAGGATTGATCCCTGCTCCACCAAAAGCAGTGAGCTTTGCCTACCCAAAGAGGACTCCAAAATCTGTCCTTTGGCAGTAGTAGGAAATGCTTCAATGAAAGCAAACCCTGGAGAAAGGATGTTTGTGGTGCTGTCCCCTGCAGGAGGGGTGGCACTCCTGTCCCTTTGTCACAAAGGCCACCAGGGGAATTCCCCCTGGGAATCCCTGGAATTTTGTGTTTGCTAATTGTCACCACAGCCACTGTTAACGCAGCAGCAATTAGAAAACCAAGCAACCACAGAGTTTCTCTTCAGGAACAGTTCCTCAGTAAGTGGGAGTGGCTTTGCTGGGATTAACTGTCCCCTCCCCCTGTTTTCCTGGCTGTAGGATCCCCCCATGATGTTCAGTGAGGAGTACCAGATGGCCATGCTCAGGGAGTACCACTCAGTGTTTGACAAGAAGAGGAAGGAGTACGTCATTGGGGAGCTCATCTGGAATTTTGCTGATTTCATGACCAATCAAGGTAAGCTTTTATTTATGTTCTAAACAACTCTCCATTGTTGAGTTTAGTGGTTTATGCCACACAAATATTGTGCTGGAGGGTAGGACAAAAGGCCCTCTGTTTACCAGGACAGAGCACAGCTGGTTTTGTCACAAAATCCAGCATGACCAGAGCCAAGAGAGAAGGTCCTGCCTGTACTTAATTCATCCTTTTCTCCTGCCTGTCCCACCTCAGAGATGCTCCCAGGAACATGAGGCAATGCACAAGGGAAGCTTGTGAGAGACCCAGATTGCCACCCTCAGTTCAGAGCTTCAGTCAGCTCTTAGGGACATCTCACTTGCTTCCCATGTCACCCACAACTGCCCTGGGAACAGAGCACCTTAAATAATCATTATTGACGTGGTAGAGGTTTAGCAGTAGGGGAGCAGATGCCACACTGGTACACAGCTGTCTTACCATGACACTCCAGCCATTATTAATAGCTAAGTGCAGTCACAAAGGAAGGGGAATTCCATAATTTACAGTGCAGTCACACAAAAATTCAACGATCACAACTCAGATGTAGGAAGGAGCCTGTTCTGCTTGTGCCACCTGCAGTGAGTTGGGGTGGTGAGCAGTGTTAGGAAGGAACACCACTAAAATACCCTGCAGAGCACCAGGACAGGCATTAGAAAGGTCAGTGATGGCAGTGGTCAGAAAAGCAGCATCAGCTTCAAACAGGACTGAGAAAATGCAGACAAGGTCACACACAGATGCAGTTCCAGTCTCTCTGCTTGTTGCAATCCTTTTTTTCTACTTTCCTATGAAAATTCAAACAGGCAGAAAGGATCCAGACACCACAAAGGACAGTAAATAGTCATCACCATTTCCTCCATCCAATCTGAAGGTGGAGCCAATCTACTGTAGATACAACACTGATCAATGGGCACACCCCAATTAAGTGTCACAGCTCAGCAGCTGTAAACACAAGGAACTGCAGCTGCATTGCTCTGCCACATCCAGGAATCCTGCCAAGGCTCCCTGTTGTACCTGACTCTCTGGAAAGAAAGTGCATAGGTCTCTCCCACCTGGCCTGATTTAGTACCTACATTGTGACACCTCACGGCAGGGTCTGGAAGAGCTTGTTTTATATATTTCTTTATTTTATAACCTCTCTGCAGGGACCACACGAGTTTTGGGGAACAAGAAAGGAATCTTCACCCGCCAGCGCCAGCCCAAAGCAGCTGCATTTGTTCTTAGAGACAGATACTGGAAGATTGCAAATGAATCAAGCTGTCTCCCTCCTGTAATAACATCACATTCCCTCTTTCTAAAATGAAAACAAAGGGTTTAGTGGCTGGGGATTATGTTGAACTCGTTATTAAAATTCTGTTTAAATAAGTTTTATGCCTGACTCAAGTCTTGCAAGTCCAATGCGATTTCTAGTCCACCTGAAGAAGTTACTGTGATGCAAAGCAGATCAGAAACTTTTGTTTCCTCTGCTCAGCCATGTCTGTAGGCTTCCTGTTTCCAAGCAGGAAAACAAATATTCACTTTCAAGGAGCTGAAGTTAAGAGATCCTGACTGAACTCTCTGTTTATGGCAAAAAAACCCCAACAAATATTACATGATACAAATCAATACTGAACTTAAAAAAAACCCCCTAAGTTACTCTAAATGAACATCACATCCCACTAATGCAAATGAGGTTTTCCAGTTAAACTCCCCTAACAGTTAACACTACTGAGATCACAGCAAACTGTCCACAGGATTGCAGAGGAGCACGGCCGCTCTGGCCTGACAGGATGGATGTGTGAGAAATCCTGAGCATTCCCAGCAGCCAGGGAGGGCACGAACCACCCAACATACTCCAACACACAGTTTGGAATTCCTGTTCCAGCAGCAAGGTGCAATATGTTAGAGAGGGAGGGACTACATCAGCTCAGCTTTAAATCTATTTATTTTACAGTACCAAAAGTGCCACTATTAGACACCAACTGTGTCTAACAGTGGCACTAGCAGAGCCCTTCCAGCGTGGAAGGGCTTCCTTCATATTAAATGTCACCACAGGAAGAGCAGCCCAGAGGGAAATTTTGTTCCAAACCTCTCTGAGAGTGGCCTGGAGCCCTCTGGGGTAGGGCCAGGTGTAAATTCCTGTGATGTCCCTTTAGGGCTGCACCCCGGCCTCAGGCCAGGCTTTAGACTGTCATGGATCACACCACCACTCACAGAAAAACTCAGAATATTCAGTCTGCAAACTTCCCAGTGTTGTCCCAAAAGCAGCATCTCAAGGAGCAGAACACAACCTGCCCAATGTGTTTGGGAAGTGACAATTATGGAGTTTGATTACTGGAATTCCCAGATTCTGTGTGAAGCTGTTGCCACGACTCCCTGTTCTGCAGCTGCCTCTGGTGTGAGTGGCTCAGGGAAGTGACCAAAATCTGACCATATAAAGAAAATATTTGCTTTTCTGTTGTGTGGTGGCCAAATTCTGTTCCCTTTCGAGGTGGTACACGAGGAACCGACACCACCTTGCACCCTGCCCCAGCAGAATAAGGACACAGATGTTCTCACTGCAGACTCCACAACAATTTTTCTTGTGTTTTTAAGGGAAAAGAGACAACACACTACAGCATTCCTCACACCGTGCTAGGCCTAGATTTTCTCTAGAACTAAAGCCCCAGAATATAAAACTCTATGCACAGTAAAAAGCCACTTGTTCAAACACACCATGGTCTAAGCAATTACCATATTTAAGCCCACTAGCAGTGTTTGAAAATCATTTCAACTTCTCCATCTTTAGACATCATCCTTTAAAAACTCATTTTCTTCCCTAATTTCAACAGACCTGACCAAAACACAGCTGAGGATTTGACATTGTTCACTCCTTACAAACCAGGGGCTCAGCTCAGTCCCCCAAAATTCGAGCACACATTGGAGGGTTAATTCCTGCTTATTCTCAACAGCTCAGTGCAATCACAAACCCAACCCTGCCCAGCAGCTCCCTCCCCAAATCCAGGGACACATCCAGCACTTTCCAGGTATTTTGTGGTCTCTGGGACCAGCTTTGAGCAGCCCCACAGACCCAATAAAGCAGAAAGTGATAAAAATCACAACGTTGGGGGATTTTTTTTTTTGCTTCAAGAACTGTAAACAGTGAAAGCCTCAAGTCAACGCTGCTCAGCCTTTACACACAACGCTCAGGCAGACACAAAGCTGCAGGAATTCTACTGGGAAAACTGGGATCTGGGGGGAATCAAGTGCTTTAACCTACTGCTAAGCACACACAATGTCTCAGAAAAAAACCACACGACTTAGTACAATTTCTAGAAACAGAATTACAGTACTGACATTAAAAACAGTTTCTAAGGCTCAGACTGAGTCCAAAAAGGCCTCTGGTTAGGTTCATTCAAGCTCTTATGTTTGGACTGCATGAATGCAGCATAAGAATGATTGCAGCAAGACATCCACAGGTAATTTCTACATTTATTTTTGTTGTTTTGTTTTTTTTATACCAAAAAAGTTATGTGCAACAAATAGAATTCATACATATTTACATGGTTTTTACCTGTTAGCAAAATTGTATCCTAAACCTCCAACAGAGAATCTCTCAGCCTATGTTGAGAAAAGGAGCATCTGCCCAATGACTGCATTTTAAATGGGTGTTTGATTTGGAGTTTAAAGCACTGGGAATAAACAGTTGATGGAACATACTATACAGAACAAACACCTAATATTTAGGCCATGCTTAATACAGTTTTATGGTAACAGAATACGTCATCTTTTCTGGACCAGTTTAAACAACATTTGGCAGAACCAAAGCCAGCCAATCTCTGACTTTAGCCCATAGAAATTAGGAGCAGAGTGCTGCCTGAAGCACCTCACCAACCTCGTGGAACAACTGAGAGACTCTACAGCAGCAGACAAAAGCAAACTACAGCATTCAGAAACCTCCTCACCAGAGATTTGTTGTCACTTCACATCTCAGAGGTGGTCAGAAATGTTTCATTGGCCTCAGCGTCACAAATGTTTTACAGGAAGAAACTTCCAAGAATATTCATTTCCTCCACGAGACTCGAATGCTTTGTTGGCCTTAAAGAGTGGCAAGTACCTTACAGTAAGAGGATTTCAGGAATGTTTAATTCCTAAGCAGGTTTTGGGATGAGGTTTTTTTGCCTTTCCAGTCCGCCCCTCGCTGCGGAACTTCCAACTCAGAATATTCTGTGACCTCAAAGGAATTCTGGGATTCTCAGAGAGCCAAAGAGGGGCAGGAAGAGCCCAAATTCAGAACCACTGTTTGGATACCGTGAATTTTATCCCCTCTGCTCTCGGAAGTGTTGAAACCACAACCAGGATCTGTGTAACACCCCCTGTCCCTTGCCAGCCCAAATATCATTTCCCTGCCTTTACCCAGACTCCTGCATCCTTGAGAATTTTTAGGATTTGCCTTTGGGTTTGTAAGGGTGAAATCAGTACCAAGCACACATCTGCCACCACGTTTTGGCTGGGGCAGGCAGGGGGGCACAGCTGCACTCCTGATTTACATCACAACCCATTTTACTGGAAGAAAGATGCTGTTTCTATCATTGGGAACGACAAGGAAAGAGTCCAAAGAACTGGAAGCAGAAATGTCCAAATTTCTCCTGCTACGGTTATTGTGCCTTTTATTCAGGCCAACTGCATTTCTGAAGCACAAGAGAAACAGAAGAAATCAGGGCCGTTTCTAGCAAGTCACTTCCAGTAAAAAATAACTGTGAGGAAAGCACACGAGACAGGAGAGTTCACAATTAAGGATCAGATTTGCAAGTTCGTGCACAAAGTGTAGCTGCAAATTCTCCCAGAGCCCAAACTCCAGCTCCATTTGCTCCCTGTGTGCACACAAACGAGGACTGCAGACACCACTGCTGAAAATCTGGCCCTAAACATTTTTACTGAAACTGAATGAACAGACTATGCCCACACAAACAAGCACAAGACACAGTGAAGTTAAGTCAACACCAATACTTTCAGCTGATGGGGCTTTTTTTCCCTCTTTTTTTTTTCCCCAGAAATTGGACCAAGTACTCATGGATTAGACTTGTCTCCATGGCTGCTTGCTCTGAGATAGGAGCAACTTTCAGGCAGCACGTGCTCACCTCTTCCTCGGATGAAAAAAAAGATGCCTTTAGTGTAGATCACAGGAATGCATCAAAATAAAATCTATACAACACATTAAACACTGATAATGCCTCAAGGCTTGGGAGAGAACAAAGCCAAGCCTTGAGGGACCAATTCAACATCATTCATTCCCCTTAATATCAAAGTGGAAGGCATTTGAGAGACAGAACTAAACATCAAGACAAGCTTTAACTATACTCTGGTCAATACAAAACTCATTTAATGAATTGTTGGCTAAAACTGTCAGACGAGGGACAAGTCATTTAGTGTTACATGCAACAGATGTTACTCATACCACAGAACTCTATACAGAAAAGCAGTTTCCACCTACATCCTTGGTACAAACCAGACAATTACTTCAGTAGGAATCAAAATATTATTTTTGTGAATTCAATCTCAAAACTCGTTTCACTCTACGGAAACACTGCTCGTTTCACAGTCAAGTTTATCCTTAGTGTTTAAAATCCACTTACAGTGGAAGTGTCTCTCTGACATTCAGGTTTGAGAAAGAAAATGCTAAAAGTAGTTAAATTAGTTCTTTAAATAAATGGGTATGCAGTTGGAATTCTTCATATTTCGAACTGACAAGGGCAAAAAGCAGCACAGCACCAATTACAGAAAGTAGCTGAACCCACACATTTCAGTGCCACACAGTCTGAAACACAAGTATTTCACTTCTCCAAATCACACCAACCTTTTAAATTAAACTGAAAACAATACTGCTACCACTTCTCAGTCTAAAAACTAAAAACAGATCTCTTAATACTCTTCTATCCCCAGCAAGTTTGCTGGGAATTTTGTTTGTTCATTTTTAAAGCAAGGACACTTCTGCCTGCCAAGTTCAACACAAAGTATTTGGTTTAAGATTTGAAGACAGAAGGCACTTTTAACATTCAGCCTTAGAATACTGAGTGCAGAAACAACGTGTACAATTTTGTTCCTTTTGTTTAAATCTGCAGTTTAAAAGTTTTTTTTTTCCCCAATTAGTTCTTAGAAAGAGCAATGATAGCACTATATCACATTTCATTTTCAGGAGCACATTGACTTAACTTATCCCATTAAACAGGTTGCCCTTCCAAGAGATCTTATGTGTGTGTGTGTGTCAGGCCTAAAGTTCATCTCCCAATATAGCACAAACCAAAGATCCTGACCAAGATCAAGCTTTGAACTGCTTTTTCAGTGCACTGCTTGGTTATCCTGCTCACTCAGTGGTTTCCACTGCAAATTGCAATTCTATACTGCAGCATTCATAGAACATCAAACATTAGTAACACTGGCTGGCTGACCACAGCTTCACATGAAACAGCTCTGCGTAGAAATGGAGTCCTTTCAAAGAACACTTAATACACCAACCCCCAATCTGCAAATCAGCTTTTCATAGACCACATGAAGCTATTTTTGTTCTGTACAGAAATTAATGAGGTTGTCGTTTAATCAACGTACTTCAGGTTTTAGCTTTAATTCCATTTTTGTTACTGGAGACAAAAAAAAAAAAAAAGGGAAAAA
>VWZT01011428.1:25801-36881 GCA_013397055.1 Pachycephala philippinensis | reverse complement strand
GAAAAAAAAAAAAGAAAAAAAGAAAAAAAAAATACACATACTGTAAACATGGCAACATTAAATATGGTGATGCTAGTCTAGAATATTTCATGTCATGATCACATCTTCTTATACCTGAATTTATATACAGGATATTTTATAGCAAGTGTTACCCACTTCACAAGTGGAGGGGGAAGAGAGAGAGAGTCTAGGTTTTGCTGTGGCTAAAACTCCTTCAAAGTAAAGTTAAAGCTTGTCTTTGATTGTTACAGAGCTTTCTTTCATAACCGCATTTAAACTGAAGATTAGCACAGAGAAATTATCTGGGGGCCCCTTGAAATTTATAATTCAAAATTTCCGTTATGATTCTCGGGGTGGGGGGGAAGGGGGGAAAGTGTCTGATATGGAGAATAAAAAAATTACTGCAAAATAAACTTAATGGAAGTTGGGTCTTCAGACTGTCAGTCAAAAGTTCCAACAGGGGTTATTCCTGTTTGGGTTGGAGTTGCCTCTTCCAGGCCTCGTTCAAATAAACTAGTCGTTTGTAGTTGATGATAAAGAGAATGAAGTTCAGCAAATATGTGAGCACGCAGACAATGCAAAATTCCTTCAGCACGAAGTACAGAATGTATGCCAAGTACAGTGACCCTACTACAGACACTATGGAGGATGTCATGAGGATTAGAGCTGCTACTGCACTTGCTGTCATACCTGCAACAAGAGAGAGAAAGTTACTCACCCCTCTCCACACAGAGCAAAAACCGAATTCAAGCTCAGCCACTCGGCAACAGTTACACAAAATTCTGTTTAAAACACCAAGGATGAGAAGTGGGTATTTGGAGGGGAGCATCTAAGGCTCTGTCTGACAGATAAGGAGTGTGTGTAGTACGAACCACCCTCATATTCCTGATTTATAGGAAAATTATTGGTCAAGTTATTTCTGTCCAGATTAACAGCTTTATAGCAAACCAGAGAGTTACCAAGAAATAGATATAATTACACTTCATGCACTTTTTTGCCTGCTCTCTCTGTTACTCCTGCAAAACTTGCTCATTCCATTTTTATTCCCTCTCTTTTCCACCATGCAATTCAATGCCAAATATACTGGAGTGAAAATACCAGCACAGAAACTGTCTTCACACTTGTATTATTAATAGCATTATCAGGAGAAAATGCAATTACTCTTGTTATCAGTTGGGTTTTTAAGCCCTTTGGACAGATGTATCATTAGAGCGGTGCTAAAAAAAACCAAGATACAAAATCAGAAGCATTTATCTGGTTTCCTGCAGATTGTGCAATGGATATTGCTCTCCTCCTTCATCACCACAGCCCTGCTTTATACTTTAGGCTCTGAAGTGAATGAATACTTACCAAGTAGCATTTGTAGTATATAAAAGACGAGGCCAAAAACACTGTTTGACTGATTTATTGCACTGTCCTTTCCAAAGATGGAACCCAAGAGACCGAATCCTCGACCCCATCTGTAAAACAGGGAAACTCATTAACTCTTATTCGGGCACCTATTGTTTTACACAAGATTTTCAGTTCAGGGCTGGTGAGGAAAGAAAAGGATAAACATCCTGCCACGACCTGTATGAAATTCTCCTGGAAAACCAAGCAGCAACAGGGGGAGCACTGGGCACAGCTTTATCCCACACCTTGCTGATTAAAGTTGTTTGACACACCAGGAACTACGGAGTTCACACAGCTGCAGTTTCACTGAACACCACCTCTGCTTCCTACAGCCGTAGTTTGGAGTTGTTTTGTCAAATAAACACCTCCTTCCCCCACTGACAGCTTCAGCACCACAGTAAATTGGACACAAGGTCACTACAAAGCTGAGGGAAGATGGTACAATGGGTAAGGATTTGTTCCAGCTCTGCCAGAGCTCACCTCGCTGGATCAGAGCAGGAGAATCAGGACACAAATTTGTACCTCAGCTGCTCCTCAGTCTAACAGCTCAGGAGGAACCCAAATCTGTCAAGCGCACAAGCTGAGGATGGCACCATCACAAGATCCCCAGCCCTCGTTTGCTGGAGCTTTTGCACAGTGTGACAATTTGAACCAACACCTGAAATCTCTACAAAGTGACTTTCAGCTTTCCAGTGATCAGGCAGAAAGCAGCACAAGCCCTACAAAACTGCTGCTGCAGGAAGGAGGATGAAAGATTCAATTAGCAAATGTATTTGTGCCAGAAACCATTAATTCGATGCCCTAAGGCAGATCATGCCATTATTTGTAAAAGCAAAGTGAGGACCCTATTTATTAGTGTAGCTTGAAAATATGAGGTTATTTTACTGCTCCAACAGGTAATTTACCTCACAAGAGCACATTGGGATAGCTGCCAGCAGATTTTTGGAGCATCAAGCCAAGCACCACACAAATATAAGGCTTGCTTCACACTACCAGGTTAACTGAGCAAGGTAAAAAAGTGCCATTCCTCATCCTGCTGCAGCAGAAAACTCCAAGGAAAATGCAGTTTTCAGGAAGTTTCTTGTCCTAGAGGCAATGGCCCTGCTGAACTAAGACAGCTCAGGTTTGTCCCTGAATGTGGCAGGAATGTTGCTGATTAACTCACCACACCTGGCACCTGCCACCACCACATCACAAGCAGTTTTCTCACAGAAAGAGGTACCACAATAAGGACAATTTCATATCCTCTCCAAAATGCTTTCTAATCTCACAGCCATCTGTGCTAAACACATTTAAACTCATAATTTTAATTGCAGACTAAGTTTGAATTCACTATTAATACTCTTGTGCTCTTCTCACCAAGAAACCCAGCAGGTCCCAATTCCTAGAAAGCAGATTTACTGTACAAACAGTCAAAAATTAAACATACTTTCAGCTAGTTTGGTCTCAAATATTTTAAAAGTGGAACTTCTGTGACAAAATTAAGCTTCAAGGCAGCACAGACAGTGCTTTTCCAGGGGACAGAGCCTCAGCATCCCAGAGCTGCCAGACATGGAGTTGCAGGGAAGAGCAGAGCAAGAACTGCCTGGCTCCCTGCTCTCATCGCAGGGCAACTCTGAAGCTGTGGGAATTACAAAGAATTACAAAGAATCTCAGCTATGACGAATTTTCCTCCCACACCTTGAATGTCATCTGGATTTTAAGTGAGAACTGCTAATTTTTTAGCCTCCCTTTGCTAAGATGGTCACAGCACATGTAACCATTATCTTGTGTTGTCTAAATTCCAAAGGCTGTATTAAAGAGCCACACAAATACATTAAAGGAATTATCATTTTTACATTTAATAGTCTCTATTTATTTTTCTGTATTACTACATTTATAGATACTTCAGCTTGCCATCAATTTATAGTCTCCAAGTGAGAACTCTTTGCAGGGTGACATTAAAGTGATTTGAACACACTCAAAGGTTTTCATGCACAACCCAAAGTGTGCAAAGGTTCAGCATCAACCTAACTCCAGGTAACTGCAGGATGCTGAATCCCTCCCCTGCATGAGTGCTCTCACCTCTGATGCTCAGCAGTTCCTGTGGTGTCTGAGAGCAAACTCGAGCTTAAAACATCATATATTTCATTTTACAGAGCTGACCCTGCAGTTATTCTGCAAGAGAATAAAACGTTGCCAGTGGCAGGATAATGAGTTCCAGCCCTTCCCGAGAGTCAGAGTCCTGGAGTGATCTGTGCAGAGCTGCAAGGTCAGAGCACAGGGAAAGCTTTTTCCACATGTGAGAGTTCATTAAGTGTCTTGTTGGCCTTGTAGCAGCTTTGAGGACATCAGGTATTAAATTTCAGCCCATGGAGTCCGGGTCTAATCTCACATCTTACTCCACACGCTTGGAGGCAGCTAAGCAGCCTGGGGTTTAACATGGAGCACTGCTCCCAGCCTTATAAGGTTTGGAGTGGGAGCAAGTTCTGCATCGAACTAAAAAGCAAAGCATTTAAACTTGATATATTTACTTTGTATACTCCCTTTGCCATCTCATTTCCCTAATGAAAAGTCTAAATCATCTCCTAATTTTATTAAGGTTGTAAAACCCACAATGAAGCAGGAACTTTTGCCAGCAAGCGGAGGAAGGATAAAAACTGAGGAGATAGTGTTCCTTTTCACACCAAACTCAGGTGTGAATTGCCTGATTGATGATAACGTTGAAAGTCTAAAAAAATATGGCAAAGAAATAGCAAGAAGAAAGTCCTAACAGCAAAAAGTTCCAAAAAACAAAAGCAGAAGTCTTTCATGTAATCTGCCTTTTACAAAAAAACATAATTTAGAAGAAGTGTTATTAACTTGCATCAATTTTTTTGGATACAGAATGCAAAACAAAATGACCTGCAGTAATTACAGAGCTGCTTGCACAGCAAGATAAAAGCACAACCCAATTTCACCAAGTTTTTCCTGGTACTGACTGGTGGCTCCCATCCCTGGGGATCAGGAGTTCCGTGCTCAGATCCAGGTCGCAGTCACTCGAGGTGACTCAGAGCACTCTGACAAACACAAGTGCCAAACCCACTTTCACCACACCCGAGTTTCACTCTTATTAAAAAATAAAAGGCAATCTGAACTAACTACAAGGAACAGACCTTTATGACATCTTTGTAGCTCAATTTCCCTCCCTATCTGCACGTATGACTCTGAATGTTCTTTAAAAAGTTAAATAGTGATTAAAAAAAATCCAAGAGAAAGTGTTTCGTCCACTTTCCCAACATCTAAAATTGAACACTACAGTGATTTTCAGTCCAATGTGCACTTTTATCAAAAGAAGATTTTGAAAGTTATTATCCACCCTCTAAACAATGCCCTTTTTGGTTTGAGGTACTTCTCAAAGCTCAGCACTGTTGCATTTTTAGAAGTTTAAAGCAGTATTTGTATGCAACTGCTACTTGTTAACAGGAAGACAAAAAGAACTGAGGTCACTGTGATCCAGAAGTGACATACCTCCAACAAAATCTTACACTTTTAAATCATTTAAATCTCTTTTGCACAATTGTGAACATCCTGTGTTCCACAACATCGTATTAGGGGACACACTTGAAACATTTTAGCATAATTTAGCAGAGAAAATGCTAAAAGGGAACACAAGAACCTCATTTAGTCCCCCAGTATCTCAAGTATTTTAGAGGACAAGCAAACAACCTTCCAGTTTAACAAGTTAAAAGCTATGAGTTATCAGCATTGGCTCAAAAAGCAGCAGCAGAATTCCGAGCCTGCCAAACACACCAAGTCAAACAAACAAACCAAAAAGTGTTTATTTAGCCAGGAGCTGGATTAGTGTCCCAGGCAGTCCCGGTAAGAAATGCTGGGGTGTTTCTGTAGCCAAGCCCAGCTCTGACAGTCACCTGCAGATGTTTTAAACAGTTTTGCCAAAGCCATCATTCCCAGAGATGCTTCCCTTGGCCTCCCACTGTCATTGAGGATCAGCTGAAACTTCTGAACTGGGCTTTCACCTGCACCAACACTTGGCAGCCTCCCCTGAAGCCTTCCTGGATGACCCAGATGCTTTCTGAGCACTTTTAACCTCAACAACAACCCCTGGTGAGGACTAGAACCACATCCCCTCCATTTCACCTGGTAACCCCCTTAGTTTTTATGCCCAGAACTGAAGTAACTCCTGGAAATTAATTTTAACATGGAAATAACCATCCTGGATGAGGGCAGGCCCAGCAGGAGATGCCTCGAACAGAGCACACAATTCCCAGGTCACATTCCAGCCCTCAAGGGCTGTTTGAAAATGCAATCAAATCCTTCAGGGGACCAGATTATTCAAAGGCATTGTATGATCCGAAATCTCTGCATTTGTGCAGCAGCAGCTTTGCCAGCACAATTCTCTCTCTCAGTTGTTGGGTTTGGTGCAATGAAAAGGGCAAAGAATAAAACAGATTCTGTACTCCAACTGCAAGAAAAGAACTCAAGTTTGGGGGTTTTTTTGGGTAGTAGGAGGTTACTTAAAGCCTCTCATTTCAGGATTATTTATCATCCCATGAGCATTATTTTGTTATCAACACCAAGCACCCCTGACCACTTTGTAACCCTGAGGAGACAATAAATCTTATTTTCTAAAAAGAAAAAGAGGCTTCACTTGACAAGGGATGTGCACATTCCCTTAAGTCCCACTGGACTTCTGAGATAAGTTCTGGTCCAGAGTGAAAGTTCTCAGAAGGGAGCAGTGCTCACACCCTGCCTTCAGTGAAAAGCTCATATAAAGGTCAAAGGATCTGGAGCACGTTAAGAAACTTTGGTTGCAACTTCTTTCCAGCTTCACTAGAGGATTTTGGATTAAACCTAATTCATGGTTTCAAGGCCACTCAAACAGTTTTAATAAATTAAGTAAAAGCCTTCAATTAGAAGCCACAAGAAAGAAGATTAAAAATTGCCATTTGTAAATCTGCCAGGAGTGCTCAAAAATGTTGATACACTTAATTTCATGTTTAAATCTATTAGCAGTATTTAGCATAACCAAATGAGATTTTGTTCTATATATCCTCCAGCTCTACTTCAGAAAGAGTCTGTAAAAAATCTCAGTGTCTAGATCAGCAAAATCTTAAGCAGACAGTGGATAATTATTTTATAGCAGCCTTTACAGAAGCACTGGCTATTCCAGCTACAAGCCAACAGCACTGATTCTTTCTATATAATTTTTTCTATTAAGCTACCATAAACGAAGCCCAAGTTTGAATTACAGGCACTTTTTAAAATTTACTTTGCACCAGGCAAAATAATTCTTAGCCCTATTGCAAATTCCAGTCAAGCTGGAAATTATATATTTATGAAAAGCAAAAATCAACGTGTTTGTGTGAGCACGGTAAGGATGTAAAATAAAAGATTTCCACAGCAAGGGCACTGCTGAGTTTTATAAAAGATGTGCCTCAGTCACTAAGTGTTGTACCAGCATTAAATCATCAACTTTCTACTAGAAAAATGGGGGAAAAAAACCCACTTGAGTTACCAGCTTCTGCAGCTTTAAGAGCAACTTTAAAACACCAAGCTGGTTTCTACCAGCATTCCTGAAACACTTTCACTCTCCAGCACATGGAATAAGCTCTGGATCCTCCCAGCTCACACCCTCAGCCTCTGCTCCCTGCCTCCCCACGCTGTGCCAGTCCTGAGTCCTGTTTGCACAGTGCCAGCCCAGCTGGGCACCAGGGACAGAGAACCTTGGCTCCCAGGGCAGGAGTTCCCTGTGGGTCTCCTTCTCCCTCCCCCTGTGGCGCTGAATTTGTCTCCTCCGATTTCTCCCTGCCCAATTCCAAACCAGAGATCTTCCAAGCTTCCCTCAGACAGCAAACCCAGTGAATCCAGAATGACTGAAGAAGCCCTGTTACACCTCCTAACACCTTCCACTGGCAGCTGAAAACCTCAAACAAATCTGATTATTTGCCCGCAGGTACAGCAATAAAAAAAAAATCCTGGGATATCAGGAATTTATTATAAATATGAATGATAAGTGCTACATAATGTTCTTCACCTGGAATGAAGCAAACTTGACAAACAAGAAGTTTACAGGAACTGCCCCACAACAGAGCTCAGTGGGGACCCGTTTAAACATCAGGTTAGGGAGGTCTGGGAAGTTTTCTCCATTTCCTTGGACAATGGGGTTGTTCTTGTTAACTCGATCTCTGTAAAGATGCACCAGAACAGCTCTAGCAAGGTGTGCTCTGCTGAAAAACCAGCACGGGGCAGTTTTATCTGCAGTTCTGAGAGCAATTCACACCCACTCTGCAGAGGAAAGAGCACAATCTACACAGCTCTGAAGGCAAAGCAACCAAACAGCACACAAGAGGTGTAAATTTGCTGTTTAAAGTGATTTATGAATGTGAGCAGAACCATACAATAATGCTACACCTGTCACAGGCCAGCCTTTCAGAGCTGCCCACAACACACCCCAAATTTAACAGGCATTTTCAGGAACGACCAGGTGAGTATTTTGGTGCACCCACTGGAAAACATGAGGTGGATTTGCAGCTTGGTCTGGAGGAAGGTGTCCCTGCCCATGGCACGGGGGCTGGAACAAGATGAATGTGAAGGTCCCTCCCAACCCAAACCATTCTGTCACATCAGACTTTTTCAGGACATTTCAGAGTGCCTCAAACACAAGACAAGACTTTTGCACACGAGCATGAAGTTCAGAACAGGGAATTCCTAAAATATCAATTCCATCCAGCTTCTCAAAACGCTATTTTGACTCCAGAACTCATGTCAGCAATCAGCTCAAGATCAATATTGACTATTGCCAAACCTCTTCAGTGACGCAGCTGCAAATATTGCTAAAGATATACACGACATGTGCCCTTTGCTCGTTTGTGCTGCTGTCTTGAGGCTCTGTTACAGTGGGCACAGCATTAATTAATGCATGCCAGGCTACAAAACCTCCTTCAAAAGCACTGATCTGCCCTGCAGGAACCTCCAATTCATCACAACAGAAAGCAGAAATGTATTAGAAGACCCCAAAATCTCTCAGGGCGTGGAAAAGACCAAAGCCAAAGGCTCTGGGTCTCTGCATTACTACTTAAAGGTCACATTTTATTTCAAGCTGTAGCATGACCTATATGACTTGAAATGTGTTTTATTACTTTAATTCCCTCTGTGAAGCTACATCAAGACCAAAAATATTTTTCAGGAGCTGCTACTAGTCTGTTTCATTATAAATAAAGCCATTCTTGCCACTTAATTATTCTCAACTATAAGACAGCAATTCATTTAAAATAAATACAGCAATTGCTAATAGAAATGTTAGGTATTGCCCTAATACCTGCCCTTATTGGCCACTCCTTAACAGTTTTTATTTTTAAACTATTTCACGAACTCTCCCCTTGATAAAAACTTGAAATATGCTGACCATTCATGTTTTGGGTAAGGGATACTGGGAAGGTATCTCTCCAACATAATCTTCTGCATGAGTCAGGCTCTGATAGGAGATTTTCTGTGCTCCTCCCTCTGCATGCTGGCAGTCTTTACATTTCTGTTCTTGTTGTTGTGCCAATGCCAGATCTGGCTTAAAAGCAAGACTTGGAAATACCAACAGCTGGTGAAAAAAACTCCGCCCCAAATACCAGAAAGTCAGCTCAAGAAGGAATAAACGAATTTATTCTAATTATTCTATGCATTTAAAATTAATCCTAACAGCATTAAGTGCTTTTTAAAGTTCAGCCCACTCTTGGAGTCAAAACTCAGGATGTGAAGATTGTAACATTCCAATTCCATAAGCAAATCCAGCTTGAATAAGAAGTCATACAACCCAATGAACCATCTAGAAGCCAATGCAGAAACAGAAGTTTCTCACCCAGTTAATTCTGCAGAGTTAACTCTGATAATTAGCTAATCAATTAATTTCTGATTGTCAGTGTAACACCTTAATGAGAAAAGAAACGTAAAAGTTCATTCTGAATTACATGTGAAAAAGCTGGAACACAAGATTGAAACTACTACCCCAGCGAAATCTAAAGTGTGGTTAAAAGTTCCTTTCAGAAATCAAGTTCCTGAGAAACGTTGGTGATGAGGGAACAAGGAACATTCAGCTGGAGAAACTGAGAACGATGGATGGGGAGCTGTGGCAACACGGAAAATAAGACTAATTTCTTTCCAAGTTTAATGCCTTGCCCTCCTGCCTGACTTTTAAAGCAAAACTCCCCCTCTGTGTCCTGCACAGCCTGGAAAGCAAATTCTTCTCCAAATATGGTTTCACTGAACAGAACTTGCACGTTCCTTTTCCACAAACTCCTTTTACCACCTGCTCCAACGATCACGAGCTCTCCTGGCATTTGCAGTGCTTCACTCCAGGCACGATTCTCCTAGCAACTGCTGGGAGATTTTAGTGCATTTTATCCCTAACTCTGCACATTATCATATAGAATTCCCACAGTAAAGGACTTCCAGGTCTTACTCAACCTGTCAGCTGCAGCATTGCCAATGAACGCTGTAATTACCGAGCATGATTCCATAATTAGAAATAATTCCGATTATATCTTTAGGTAATTTCCTTCTCCCAAGCTTTGAGTAAACACGCATCAAAGCTGTGACATCAAATTCCCTGTCACAACAGCAGCATTTCTGCAACAAAAAGCTGTTGGAGGACCAATTCTATACAAAAACAGGCTACTTAAATCTGTTATTCCTTTTTAACCCTATAGCTGTGATCAAAGTTAAATTACTGATGAGACTCACATGGTTTAATCTCAACAGCCTAAGCATAATTTAATTTATATTATTTTAATTTATCTTGACGAGTTTATTGAAGTCTCCTCCCTAGTTAGATCCAAACTTTACATTTCAGGACACTCCCCAACCAGAGACATGAACAAGCACCCTCACAAACTAAAGATGACCTGAGACAGACAGAAAAGCAGAGTTAAAGCCTTCACTCAACCACAGAGATACAGATCTCTGTCACACAATCCCACTTCTGTCACCACAGAAGAGGTTTTAAGAATACAGGTTCAACAATTTCACAGCTCCCAGCTTGCCAGAGTATGGGAACATTCTCTCAAACTGGCTTGTTATGATGATACAGCAAGTACCTCTACAAAAACTGTGACAGCTTTTGTACAGGTTACACTGAGAGGGGAAAGAGTAAATCTCAAGTACTCATTCACCTGAAGGCACTAACATGATAATAGCAAAATTCTCGTTATAAAAAGAGGAAGGATTTAATATCTAGATTTGATCAAGAAGCAAATTTATACACTGACTCTCCTAACAGAAATAAGAGCCCTCGGCCTTTACAAAACAACTGCTAAACTGGCTGGACCTCTGCAAAATCAGTCAGGATTTGGACTGGGCTTTTGCTGCAGAGGCATCCAAGTGTCCCTTGAATGAAGCACTTCCTCTGTATCACAGAAGCATCTCCTGTGCTGCCAGGAGACATCCCAATGAAAACGCAATACAGATACTGCAATTAAAAGTAACAAAGCAAACCACCTGCAACTGGACTTGTTTATGTTGTCCTTAACCACGACTCACAGCTACAGCACTCCACTGTAAGGATCCTTTACCACTAAAACGCCTGTCACTCCACCTAATTGCCATTGATTACAACACAGCAATTGCGGGTGCCTCACCCTCCAGCCCGTAGTGATCCCGAAAAACCCCGCTCCGACAGCGGCCCTCCAGCGATGGGGCTGCCCCAAACCGGGAGCGCCGA
>VWZT01011428.1:357-18090 GCA_013397055.1 Pachycephala philippinensis | reverse complement strand
TCTGGCAGTTTGGGTGGGGGGCGATTCCCAGCGCCTCTCCCTCAGAGTTCCTCAGGGCAGAAAATCCCCTCACGACCCCCTGTGCCCCCCTTGCACGCTGATAATGAACCCAGGGTGTCCCGGTAGAGCCCTGAACCGGCTGCTTATATAATTCCAGGGTGTTTTAAACAAACTCCCGGGCTCTTCCCTGCCAGGAGAAGGCAGCACGCAGATTCCAGGCTTCTCCCGGCAGTGCTCCGTGGATGCTCCCCAGCCTCCAGCCCTTCCCCACAGCACCAACCCCCAGGACCTGGATTTTCAGCTTCAAAAATAATCAAAGTTTTTGGTTACCTCCCACCTCAGAGATATTTTATTTTCCCTACTTCCTGATCCTGCCTTTGTTTCCTGATTTCAGGTTGGTTTGGCGTTACTCACAGTATTTCCAGCAGCTAAAATTTTGTAAATTAAAGAAAACTCGTGGCTGTTTAGAAATGCTCCAGTCTGAATTAGACATCCCTGGCAGCAGCAGCCAAAACACCACACTGGTCCTTAAAACCAGGTCAGGACAGATAAACATTGCTAATGAGATTTAAATGTACTTAGGGATGCCAGTGCCCTGGCAGAGTTCTTGGGAGGAGGGCAAAGGAAAGCCCACAGAACTGGGGATTTCCTGCCCACCTCTGTCCCCTCCCCAGCAACAGTCACCCCAAAGGGACAGTTTTGCTGCCTGGGCTTGTAAGAGCTGCTTTCCATCCTAACTGCTTGGACTCTGTGTATGGGCACAAACCAGGCTGTCTAAAAAACTCCCCCAAACCTGAAATAGGAAAAAGAAATGGGACAAGAGCCTTTCAGGAGTTGTGGAGGCTGCTGGCAGCTGCACAGGAGTGGCTGAGGGAGCTCTTTCAGCTGCTGTCCTCGCGCTGGCTCGGCTCCCACTGTCCCCAGTCCCTCTGTCCCCACCTGCACCCTGACCCACCCAGCCCCTCTTGCTGCCTCACTGACCCTCACCACATC
Organism: Pachycephala philippinensis; assembly: GCA_013397055.1. NCBI lineage: Eukaryota > Metazoa > Chordata > Aves > Passeriformes > Pachycephala > Pachycephala philippinensis. The sequence continues at coordinate 17,097 of VWZT01011428.1, read as the reverse complement.
TTCTTCCTCCTCAGTCTCCTTCCATTCCCTTTAAACACTACTTTTCCCTCCTTATTCTCAGCCAAAGACAACTTTGTCATCTTAAAAATAATAAGGAAAAGAAAGAGAAAAACATTAGGGGTAGATTCCAGCTTCCAGATTCCACTTGGGGTGGTGTTGGTGTGGGTTGGTGTTTCTGGAGGCTGCTGCTGAGAGCTGGGTGCAGGGAAGAGATGAGGTTTTGGGGTGCTGCAGCATTTTTCCCAAAGCCTTGGCCCCAGCCAGGCTGGTTCTGTCCCTGGGGACAGCCAGGCCATGGGGGAATCCAGCAGGATTTCTCCTGTTCCCAGTGGGATCTCCACAGCGTGCCAAGGGCAGAGCATGGCTTTTCCAAGCAGCAAAATATCCCCTTTGGTTTTTGATCCAGGATCATCCTCCTCCTCCTTCCTCCTCAATGTGTTTTCTTCCATGAGAGATCAAGGATCCCAGCCCTGGGGGCAGTGGATGTCCATCCTCACTCTTTTTTCCTTGCAGCTCCTTTCTGCCCTCAGACAAGCCCAGAGTGCTGCCTGACAGAAGCCAGAGATGACCAAGGAAGAAGATCTACCAGACTGGAACTCATCCAAGGAGTTTTATGAAAAATATGAGCCGAAGGAGGTTTTGGGCAGGTAAAGCTTTTTTTTTTTTTTGGCAAGCAGCTTGTTTTGGTTCCACGTCCTCCAGTGCCAGAGAGGAACAGTGTTCCCTGGGAATCTGATACAAACAGGGCCCACAGCAGCATGGGGCTAAAAATAGCATGGAACAGCACTTTCCATCAGCTCAAAACCTTCTGTCCCACCGAGACAGGGTGACAGAGCGAGACCCGCTGGTGCATGAAAATCCCAGCCAGCCCAGGTGCCGGTGGCTGGGCAGGCAGGGATGGAACCCCCCTTTTCTCCCTGTTGTCTATGGCAGGGGGGTGAGCAGCGTGGTCAGGAGGTGCATCCACAAAACCACGAGGCAGGAATACGCCGTGAAGATCATCGACATCACGGCAGGGAACATCTCCCCCAAGGAGGTGCAGGAGCTGCGGGAAGCCACCACCAAGGAGATCGACATCCTCCGCAAGGTCTCGGGCCACCCCAACGTCAGTAAGTCAGGCCCTGAGCATCCAGTCAGGGGGAATTTCTGCCCAGTTTGGTCCTCAGGGTGTCCCCAGGAAGGGTTTTTGGGGTGAAGTCCCTGGATGCTCAGGGTACCGGCTCAGAGTGTTGTTTGCTCTCCCTCCACACACACCGCAGCAGTGTCCCCTATGTCGTCTCCCAACCACAACACTAGTGGAGATCAGCTCCTCATTAACTCAATTAGCAGTTTAATCAGCAGGTTTTAGTCCATTGCTGTGCTCACAGCCCCTGTGCTTTATTGCAGTCCAGCTGAAGGACAGCTATGAATCCAGCACCTTCTTCTTCTTGGTGTTTGACCTGTAAGTACCAGCTGGCTCAGCACCCTGGGCCCACTCCCTCTCTGCAGATCGGTCCCAGATTTTTATGGCCCAAAAATGGCAAAGTGGGGGGACAACCAGCCCCTGAGGTAGAATCAAGCCCCAATTACTGCAAGCTCATTGCAGCTCTGCTGCCAGCACTGTTTGCCCTCCGTCAGCGGCTCAGTGCTGCTCGGGTTTCCCTGTAACCTTTGGTGGGAGCTGTCATGCATCCCTGAGGGTTATTTATATGCTCAGTGGGACCAGGCTGTCTGCAAAGCCACAATTCCCAATGCCAGGGCAGTGCAGTGGATGTCAGAGGAGTGGGATGGCACTGGGAAAGCCCCATCCCTGCCCCATCCTTGATGGTTGGACTTGCTGATCTTAAAGGTCTTTTACAACCTTAACAATTCTGTGTTTCTATCAAAAACCTGCCCTCTCCAGGCACAGCCTTTTCTCCTCCTGCCTGATATTTTACTGAAATATATAAAGGCATTTTTACCCCTTTTTATGAAAGTTATTTTGGGCTGTTAAGGGGCACAGACCCCTGGGTAATCCTCCACAGGGACTCAGAGCTGGTTTGCTGTTTCAACTCAGCCTCTGCCTGACTCTGTTTCCCCTCCCTCGTGCAGGATGAAGAGAGGGGAGCTCTTTGACTACCTCACTGAGAAAGTCACCTTGAGCGAGAAAGAAACCAGGTAAGGCTGGATGCAGAGGGGTGAAAATCACCTTGCAAGAGCAGAGTGTGTGTTTGAGGGACACCCTGGGCTGTGCCCCTGTGCTCAGGGCTGAGGGCACTGTCCCAGTCCCTGTCCCCATCCCTGGGATCGTGGTGCCAGTGCATATTTGGGATAGGGAATGAGCTGTCCCCCATCCCCAGGAAGATCATGCGAGCGCTGCTGGAAGTGATCCAGTACCTGCACTCCATCAACATCGTCCATCGGGACCTGAAGCCGGAGAACATCCTGCTGGATGATGACATGAACATCAAGCTGACAGATTTTGGCTTCTCCTGCCAGCTGCACGAGAATGAGAAGCTCAAAGGTAGGGGGCTGGCAAGGTGGGGGAATACATTGTGGCAGTGCCCATGGCGAGTTTTTGCAGCCCCACTCTCTCCCTGTCACCAGTCTCACCTGTGGGTGCAAATTGGTGCTGTTTGGCTGCTTGTGCTGTCCTCACACACAGGTTCTGCCTGCACACAGCCTCCTCTCTCCTTGCCATGAAAAAGTTGCTGCTCTTTAGGAAAACCATCCTAGTCATTCCACTTCTTTTTTCCTCCAGCTTATCCCCGTTACCCCATCCACTCACAGCCCAGCATTATTTCCTCCAACTCCTACATGCAAAGAGCCACGCATCCAACAAGAGCCACCCCTCACATGCATCCCTATAATTTTCTTTGCTCACTTTTTAGCCAATGTAATTCACCAAAGTCACCAGTGAGATGCACACAAGTTGCAGTTCCTCCCTGTGACACCATCCCTGCAAAGGTCCCACCTGGGGGCGGGTGGGGATGGCACCTGCATGGCTCAGGGGGATGCTCTGCACTGTGTCCCTGTCCCCACAGAGATCTGTGGCACTCCTGGCTACCTGGCCCCCGAGATCCTGCAGTGCTCCATGGATGATGAGCACCAAGGCTACGGGAAGGAGGTCGATATGTGAGTGAGCAGCTGAGTGTTTGGAAAGAATGAAATGATGCACCAAAAGCCAATATTGGTGGCTGTGAGGAGCTGTCAGGGTCACCAGGGGGTCTGGCACAGAGCAGGGGGAGGAGCAGCCTGGGGACAAGCCCATCTCCCCGCTTTGCCCCATTGTGGGAGGGAAAGCAACACTTTCTCTTCATAAAAGTCAACTTAGGCCGAGCTCCAAGATGTGGGGTTTTTAAACACAGCTTGTGCAGCCCCTGAGAGAGCATCCAGCTCAGGGCAGCCCACCAGAGCTCTGCAGGGACTTTGCCACCACCTCTGGTGGCTTCATGCTCAGGGGTCTGCAGTGGTCAGAGCTGGGACCAACCACTTAAAACATCCCGGGGCATTTCATCGCCTTTTCAGTTTGAACACCACTGTATAACTGCTGTGCCAGGACACCTGGCACAGCACAGCCTCAGCATCACCAAGCCCCACTGCCTTCCCTAAAAAACTCTGCAAGGATCAAACACTCCATCTCAAGGCATCCTCCTGCAGCATCCAGGGAGCAACTCCCCATCAGCTCAGCTCAACCCCCCGCCTCCAGCAGCGAGCTCAGCCCCCTCCCCAGGCACACGCAGGGCAGTTTCCTGCTGGTTTTCCAGGGGGACAAAGGCAGGTGTGGCCACCGCTGGGGTGCAGGTGCAGCTGGGTACCCCTGGGGTGGCACAGGGGTGCTGGAGGGTGCGTGTGGGCTGCCCACAGGTGGAGCACCGGGGTGATCATGTACACCCTGCTGGCCGGCTCGCCGCCCTTCTGGCACCGCAAGCAGATGCTGATGCTGCGCATGATCATGAACGGCGATTACCAGTTCGGCTCCCCGGAGTGGGATGACCGCTCCGACACCGTCAAGGACCTGGTAGGTGCTTGGGATGGGGAAACTTGGAGTGGAGGGGGCGTTGCAGGCCCCTGGGATACCCCGAATTGAGCGGGTGGCCTGTGCAGATCTCGCGGTTCCTGGTGGTGGACCCGCGGCAGCGGTACACGGCGGGCGAGGCGCTGGCACACCCCTTCTTCCAGCAGTACGACGTGGAGGAGGTCCGGCACTTCAGCCCCTTCCGGAAATTCAAGGTGGGGATGAGGCTGGGAGCTGCAGGAGCCAGCAGTGGGATGGGTTTTCCAGCTGAGCTGGGAGAAACTGGGAATTGGGCAAGGCTGGTGGGGCTGGGTTTTGGGAGGATGTGGCAGCCTGGGTAGAGACCCCGCTCTGAGCAGACCCCTCTTCCTCTGTGCTTTCTGGTGCTTCCTAAGGGCTTTTTCACAGAAGGGAATTAAGTGAGAAGGGAGAAACTGCCTCTCACCTCCAAAAAAAAACATTCAAAGAGCTGGAGGGTTTAGCCTGGAGAAGAGAAGGCTCCAGGGAGACCTTAGAGCAGCTTCCAGTGCCTAAAGAGGCTCCAAGAGAGCTGGAGAGGGACTTTGGACAAGGGATGGAGTGACAGGGCAAGGGGGAACAGCTTCACAGTGCCAGAGGGCAGGGTTAGATGGGATATTGGGAAGAAATTCTTGGCTGTGAGGGTGGTGAGGCCCTGGCAGAGGTTTCTTAGAGAAGTTGTGGCTGCCCCATCCCTGGAAGTATCCAAGGTCAGGTTGGACAGGGCTTGCAGCACCCTGGGATAGGGGAAGGCGGCCCTACCCATGGCAGGGGGTGGAGTGAAATGGGCTTTAAGTTCCCTTCTAACCCAAACCATGCTTTGATTCTGTGATTCCCTGGCATGAACCCCTGCCCTTTGCCAGCCCCACAGGAACTAAACTGCCAGCCACTGAGTTCCTTCCTGACTCCCCAACATGGGCAGGATGCGCTGGGGTCGCTCTGGCCCCGTTGTGGGAATCCCCCTGAATGCCAGGCTGTTGTGGGAATCCCCCTGAATGCCAGGCTGTTCCCTGTGCCACAGGTGATCTGCCTGACCGTCCTGGCCTCGGTGAGGATTTACTACCAGTACCGGCTGGTGAAGTCGGTGACCAGGGAGCTGGTGGTCAGGGACCCCTACGCCCTCAAGCCCGTCCGCAAGCTCATCGACGCCTGTGCCTTCCGCACCTACCGCCACTGGGTGAAGAAGGGGGAGGCCCAGAACAGAGCTGCCCTCTTTGAGAACACCTGCAAGGCCATCCTGCTCACCCTGGCGACCGAGGAGGGGCTCTTCTGATCACCGCTGCCCCAGCCCCTGGTTTGGCTCACAGTAGGCGAGTAAAATCTTTGAAAACAAACTGGTGATTTCTGGGATTTTTAAATTTTCTTTCGCTGGGCTCAGGACTGGTGCAAATGCAAACCCAGCAAATAATTTGCTCTTGGGGTATATCCCACTGGAAGAATGGGTTTGGAGAAGCCACCTTTTAACAGAGCCATAATCAGCTGCAGCTCCCTGTGGGGAAGGTTCAGCCCTCGGGCACCTCCAGTGCCTGTTTTGGGACATTCAGAGGTGGATGAGAGATCCCTGAGCAGTGTCCTTGCCCACCCTTGTGCTCAGGGCTCCTGGTCCCATCACGTTTGGTGCAGAGCCCGTGCACAGAGACTTTGTGCTGGTTTTAAGTCCTGGAAGAGGTGGGGCTCTGGCTTGTGTCATCTGTCCCACACATCATTTTGTCACTGCCAATGAAGGTGCCTTGTTTTACTTCTGGGAAGGCTCAGCAGCTGCTACAAAGCTGGGACTTCCCGAGGGAATGGGGAGTGATTATAAATCCCCCTTCCAGGGATGTGTCCTCATCACTTCTCCCCTGGCAGCCCCCCACACTGGTGGTCCTGTGGGGCTGTGGGTGTCCCCTCACTGGGGCTGGAGGTCAGAGCAGCTCTGGCCCAGTCCCACACATGCACCTCTCTGCTTATTTTACATGGACAACAAAAGGAGAGCTGGAATATCTCCCACACCAAAAGGACACTAAAGACAAACCCCGCTTCCTGCCATCCCAATCGCTGCTCCCACCCAGACATCCCAGCACTGAAAAGGTCAAAAATTATTTATTATTTTAAAAACAGGGTTTCATGGAAGTGACAGCTGGGGGTTACTGTCCATCTCCACAGGAGAAAATGCCTCAGGTGTTCCCTGTGAGCCCTCAGAGCTCGGGTTTGGTGTGGCTTTTCCAGGCTGTGACGGGCGGGACATCGGCAGCACAGCGGAAGCTGAGGTTGTCAGAGGCTGAGTCTGGTGTGTTCCCCATCCTCACAGGGAAAGAGACCCAAAATTAGGGATCCTTCCTAGGTAACACATATCCCTAATACGTTACAACCCTCACAACCCTAATGTGTTGCTTACAACCCTAATATGACCTGCTAGAACAGCCTAGAAACATCTTCCACTTGCCCTGAATAACTTAGAGAAAAGCATTTAATTGTAAATATCTGCTAGAAAACACATGATTTAAGAAGTAATTAGGAATGGATTTATAGCAGGGGAGTTTTCAGCCATATTTGTAGCATGCTTTGCCAACTACTTCTCAAAAAAATTGTGTAGGAATGAAGAAACATTGTTTAGAATAAAACCAACCCAGAGAAAATCCTTGTGCAGCAGCACCTGGGCTTTGGCCAGACCTACCTGGTGGTGACACGAGCTCTGTGGTTTGCAGAGCCATCTGCAGTGTCAATCCACGAGGCCCCTCTCAGCACCTGCATGTTCTGAGCCCTCGATGCCCTTCCTGGAGCCAGGAATTCCGATGCTGTCCACTCCCAGGTGTTTCCCAGCAGGTCATAGAGCCCTGAGATGGTTTTGTGTCAGAATTAGGAGAGCAGGTTTGCAAAGGATGCAGATTTGGTGTGTGGGAGGGGCCACAACATTCAGAGCATCATTCAAGAGCGTGGTTTAATGGTGAGGCTGAGGAAATTCCTCACTGTATTTCAAACTTAAATGTGTCTCATCATTTCCCATGTGCATGAGGGCACGGCAGCCAAACAATGTCCCTGGAATTTTTGTTACATCCCACTGAGTTACAAAATAACCCAGGTTTAATTAAAAGAGGGTGGTTTGGTGCCTGAAGTGCAGCAGGTGCACCTCAGCCACCTCCAGCACCAACCATCGATGCTTTTCCTGGGCTCACTTTCTCTACCCAGATTCTGACGTGATCCCACACATCTGAAACTCTGCCCCAGCTCCAGGATTTGATAATTAATGTTAATTTAGGAGGCAGATGCCATCCCCAAAGCAGGAGGAGGGTGCTCTGTACCGTAGCTGTTCTGGGCAGGGAAGGCTGTCACCGGGGAGACGCCGTGGTAGCCGTCCTCAGCCGTGTCCCCCCGAGGGAAGTCACCCTGGGGAACAGAGATCATCACTCCCAGCAAAGAACACCCCACAAACAACACCCACTCCTGCTCCTCACAGGGCTCTGCCACGCTAAAATTAGGCAAATAACTCTCTGGTGTAAATTTATGCTGGTCAAGAGAGATCAACCACCTGAAGTTGTCCCAAGCTCCCTTTTCAAACAAATTTATGTATGAATTTTTAGAAGCATAAAAATCCTGGTTTCCCAGGGAAGATGGGCTGAGCCTGCTCCCTCTGAGGGTATTTTTAGAACCCACCAAAAGCTCAGTTTCAGTACCCACAGTGTTTCCCAGGGCAGCCTCACTCAGTGGCTGAGTGAAACCCCACCCTGAGGAGAGCCCAGCGTGGAGGAGATGATTTTTAGGATCTTACCTGCCACAGGTTTGTACGGTTTGGCTGGAACTTGTTTCCCCAGGGATACATCCTTTCTGCCAGGGAGGAAAAGACACCTGTTAACCCTGGATCACTCCAATTTGTAACCAGGCTTTTATGATTGTCCTTTTCTGCTCAGCTTGAGATTTATTTTATTATCATTATTTATTTTATTATCATTATTTATTTATTATAATTTATTTTATTAATTATTAACATTATTACACTCTCAGGCCAAAAGAGGTGGTTCAAACCCCCCTAAATTAACCCCTGAAAACCTGGATGGAGGTTTGGATTTGGTGGAACTGACACCACTCCATGCCTGGTTTGGGAAAAGCACAGGGCTTGTGGTACGTACGCTCCAGTCCTCCCCTGGCAGCAAATTCCCACTCCTCCTCTGATGGGAGCCTCTTCCCTTTCCAGGCACAGAAGGCCTGAGCATCATTCCAGCTCACGTGCAGCACTGGGTAATCCAGCCTGTCCTTTATGCTGGAGCCAGGGCCTGAGGGCTGGGGAGGGATTTAAGCAGATTGGAATTAATTTTATAAAATTTTCATTACAAAGGGAATAAGGGGTAAAAGAGACGAAGGGATGGAAAATGTTTTTTCCCCCGTTTTTGGTCAATAAGATTCAGCACATGCCACACACACGAGCTCCCAGCATGGGGAGGAGTCACCACACCAGGATTTTACCACACCAGGATTTTACCTCACCAGGATTTACTCACCTGTCTCCAAAAAGCCTTCTCGATGGGCAGCCACCATGGGGCTGACTGGGGAAAGAAATGACACCAGATTAAAGGTGAACTGGTGACACCTGGACTGGTGACACCGTCCCACAGCAGGCTGTGTTAGTCTGGGAAATGCTGCAGTTTGAGCTGGGTTATCACAGATATTTGGATGATGCTTTCCCACAGAGCAGAGGCAGCTGCTTTTAAAAGTGAAAATAGATCAAGAGGCTCATGCTGTTCCATTTTTCTATTTTAAAGTTGGATTACTGAAGTACTTTGAAACACGTTTTACTTCCTCCCAGCTCCCTGGAGTCCAGACTGACAAACCAGGGGCTGACAGTGCTCACAGAGGAGCACATGAATCAACCTCACCTCAATCCTGCTGAGGTTCAAAAGCAAAACAACCCCAGACTAAAGAAAAACCTCTGAGAACAGCCAGGCTCTGCAAAGAGGCAGCTGCTCCTCGGTGGAAAAGCAACACCAAACTCATCACAGGATTCAGATTTACCTCCAGTTTTTGGGTGACTTTTTTTTTCAGCTCTTCAGATACGAAATCCTCAAAGACAAAGCTCCAGCCAAATGCTTCTGCTTCTGTTTTGTATTTCTTTTCTCTAACAAACTCCCTGGTATAAATACAACATGCTCTGTGTAAGAGTTCTTCAAGCTCTGCCCCACAAATCTGCACGTGCAGCGAGTTCAGAGCAAGGCAAAAGGTACAAAACTTACAGACCCCCCCCAGCTCCAGATGGTTTAATTTAGATTTAACAGATAAAACACTCCAGTGTGCATCTTTGCACAGATTTGATACTTTTTATGTTACCTGTGCAGCTGAACTCAGCCTGCACTCAGGTCTTCCATAATTGCAGAGATAAAAAAATCCCTTAAAAGCCAGTAAAACCTGTGGCTGCTGTAAGTGGAAGAGGAGAAGAAGAGAGGAAGAAAAGTGGAAGAAGAGAGGGAAAGAATAGGGAGAGGAGAGGGAACGAAGGAGGAGAAGAAAAAGAGAGGAAGAAGAGAGGAGGAGGGGAAGAGGAGGAGAAAAAGGAGAAGGAGGAGGAGAAGAGGAGGAGATGAAAAAGAGAAGAAAAAAGAGGAAAGAAAGAGGGGGAAAAGGATAAAAAAAGGAAGTAAAATGAAGGATGTTTGCAAGCTACACTGCTAAGATGGCTCAGCTTGCATCTGCAGCGATGATTTACTATTGACAGACACATTTTTTTGCCAATGAGCACCCAAGCATCGGCTTTCAGACCCCAGGAACCAGCCCCGGAACACCTGGCACCACCCCTGCCCCTGCCCCTTCCCCGGAGGCACCGCGGGCTCACCTGAAATCCCTGTTGGTGACCGGGTGTTTGTCCAGAGCAAACGGCTTCACTGTCACCTCCCTGACGGGCCCCTCCTCGCTCCTCCTCTCCGGGGAGCCGGATCCCATCTGGAACGTCCCTCCGGGCAGCTGCACCATGCTCCCATCCTCTCCGAGCGCTAAAAAGGGAGAGATTCAGTACAAATTTCATTTCCACACACGAGCGAGGCGCAGCTACTGCCGGGCTGTCCCCGCGTGTGCTGGAGGGGGTGACAGCGACTGGTCAAAGCATTTAAAATCCCATTTTCGGGAAGGGATGAACAGGATGCTCCGTGGCGGGGGATGCCGGGGGGATTTTGGGGCTCTCACCGCGCTGAGCCCCCAGCAGCCCGCAGCACAGCAGGAGCAGCCCCGCCGCCGTGCCCATCCCGGAGCCGCGGAGGAACCGCGGGGCCCGACCCGGAGGCGCTGCGGGCTGGGGAAGCGCTTCCGGGCCATCCGTGCTGCAGGGAACGGGGGTTTCTGGCACACCCCGGCTGTTAAACCTGCCTGGAGCCAACCCTTCCCCACGAGGGAGGCTTTTTTTGGTGGTTGAGGGGTTTTTTTTAAGGTTTGGTTTATGGTCATTCAGCAGTCGCGTGTGACAGAAGGAGGAGTCTCCTTTTAACACAAAGCACCGCTGGGGTTAGGGGAAATCATTCCAGATGGCAGGAGCCTCTTCCCCTTCCACAAACCCACTGAAAGCTGGGCCTAGACCTGCTCTGGCAGGCGTTGTCCACAAATATTTTAATGAAGAAGCACTAGTGTTAAAAATACACCCCTTAACACAGGTCCTTCACCCCACTTCAAACCATTCTGCAGTGTATTCAGTTTTATTCACAAGCAAGTACAAAACCATTAAATTATTGCCTTAATCCGGCTTTTTTTAAAATTTACTGAACAAATTTCAGGCCTGATCCCACCCTGTTCCCACAGCAGATTCTTGAGCAGCTGTTTCACAAGGAATTTTCCCCAGAGCAGGACTCAGGAATGCAGCCCCCCACTGCAGAATGTTCAGGAGGGGGTGAAGGTTAAAGAACAGACACCCAAAGCACAGAACAGAACAGTTTATTGGGTAAAAATGGAAAAGCAACTTCAGCCACACAGTTCGGTGAAATCAAAAATAAATAACTCCTTTTTAGAGCCAAATCTTTGATTCAGTTGCTAAGATTTTGAGTGGCCGTGTTACCAAAGGGGCTGCCCCTCATGGCAGAGTGACTCCTGGTGCTGGGACATCCACCACAGCCAAGGCCAGGCCCTGGGGTGGATTCCTTGGAGAAATTCCACAGGGCACTGCTGGAGCTGCCTCTGGCCCAAGAGCAGCTCCAGCTCAGCCTTTCAGAGAGGACATCCCAGCTCGCATGATTTCATCCACCAAGAGAATGTTGCTGGCAATCACCGTGCTAGAAACAGGAAAGAAATATTGTTACAATTGCCAAACTCAGCTTCGTTTTTTGTGTTTCAAGACATTTTCCTGCACACGGGATCCCCAGTTTTACATCACTTACACACAGAGTAATGCTTGAAGTGAAAATACTGGCAGCCTTACCATGAATGAAGCAGCTGCTTTTTGACATTGTAATTATCCCAGATTCCAGCTGCTGCAGCCACCATTGGCTCCCCTGCAACAGAAGGGAAGCCTTTAAATAACCAGTTCACACAGAGACTTTCTGCTGGCTGACATCTGATATCACTCACTGGATCCAACAGTGTTAGCACCTGCTTTTATCCCCAAAAACCTCAAACCAGAAAGCATTGAACTACAACAGCCTGACTGCCAAGGCTTCCGTGCAGCTTTTCATGAATAAAGGTAAAACTCTCTGCATTCAGAGCACTTTGTTCTTGACAGAGTCAGGTTCTTCCCAGAGCATCACCCTGTGGCTGAGGGAGTCCTTACCCGTGTTGAGATCAACCCCAGTGAGCTGCCCCGACTCCACGTGCTCTGCCTGGACCTTCACCAGCGTCTCCTGGGGATCATATCCAGAGTTCTGAGCAAGCACCTGGCACAGAACAGAGAGATTGGCTTCATGTTGCTAATTACAGAGCCCTCCAGCAGAAAAGGTAGCAAGTCTGTGTGTGCTTTAAAGCCACTTTATCACCCAGGAACTCCTTATACCTTAGGAATGATGAGCAGAGCATCAGCAAAAGCCTGAACTCCGAGCTGGGCTCTTCCTTTCACGCTGGGTTTGTGTTTCACAAGAGCATTGGCTACTGCCACCTCCAGTGCCCCTGCTCCTGGCACCACACATCCTGCAAGGGAAAAGCACTTATTTCAATTTAAACAGCTCATTTTTAGTGCAGTTTGATCTCTTCCCTCCACACCTTGCACCTGACCAGGTGAGTACTTACACAGGTATCACCCACTTGCAAACACGAGGTGGCAGAACTATAAAATCACCTCACACCGAGCTCGGGCTCGGACTGGAGCCGGAACCAAGGGAACTGATAGGTAATTCCCTAATTTTAGGATGAGTTTCTCCAGGTCCTTAACATGATTAACAGGGAGGGGACTCACCATCCTCGATGGCATTTTTCACAGCCCGCAGCCCATCCCTCACTGCATCCTTGATCTGGGTGAGCGTGTGCTTGTTGGGGCCCCTGATGAGCAGGGTCACGGAGCGGGGGTTCTCACACTTCTCAATGAAGGTGTATTTCTCCTCTCCCTGTGGAAAACAGGGTTGTGTTTGCCTGTCAGCCACTTGCTTCAGTGTACACAGTTTATTTGTGTACACAAATTAATAAACTGGATGCTTCCAGGCTCAGTTCTGCACTGAAAGCACTTACGAAAAGCAGCAGAACTTCATTTCCGTGAGGTTTTAGTTCAATAATCTCTAAATTAATTCTCTTCAAACACTTGGTCACTCACCAGGGTGTACTCATAGACAAGCCCTGCGTGTCCCAGGCAGTCAGGAGTGAGATCCTCCACAGAATTCATGGCAGTGCCACCACAGGCCAGGGTCAGTCTGACAGAGAACAGGTACAGCTCAGCTTTATGTTCAATAGAACTCGAAGTCATTGACAGTAAGTGCAGTATTTCAACATGCAGATCCTAGGCTTGCAACAGTTTCTGTTCATGGAAGAGCTCTTTAAAAAACTGACTTGTAGAATCAGGTCTCCTCTGAAGGTGTCTGCATTTAAAGCATTCTGAGAGCTCAAAATGCCCTGAGTTACACCAGCAAGAGCTGCACAGACTGAAGTAGAATTTTTAGTCCAAGCCCTCAAAGGTGGATTTAAGCCAGACTTGACTCACTGTCTCAGTTATTGTACCCTCTCCTCTCCCCAAAACTGACCTTTCCATGTTCCTCCTTTTAGCTCTCCTCAAGGCAACTATTCCTTCTTTGGCAAGGGCATCCAAGGAAAATGGGTCAATTCCCTGGAAACAAAGAAAGTGACCATCAGCATAAGGACAAAGCTAAGAACACCCCCTCTCAGTCTGACACTTGTAAGTTCTTCCTCAAGGCTCAAAGAAGATCTCAAATAGGAACTGCACATTATATTCAGAAATATCAGCCTAAATTTAGCTAACTCTGTCTCAATAACTGTACCAGGTGAGTCACACAAGGAAGCATTTCAAATCAATTTTTAGTTATTCTCTTCATCTCACCTTCTGGTTGATCACAACAAATCCTTTATCTGAGTCACCACAGACTTTTCTTTTCAACTCTATGATTTTGTTGACTCTGTCTTCAATGAACTTTCTTTCTGCTTTCACCAACTTCTCCCTCTCTTCAGCACTTTTGTAGAAGAATCCAGAGCTCACCTCTCTGAAGGGGGAAAAAACCCACAAAAAAGCAGTGAGAAAACTTCCTCTCTGCTGTAGAAATAAACTTAAGCATAAGCAATGAGCCTTTCAGTAACAGTCTAAAGAAATCAACCCAAAACAAACCAGTCCCCCCCAACCCACACTGCTGTTCCTGCTCTCTAGTTCAGAGCTTTCCACTTCAAAAAATAAGGGAGACCCTTGAAACTGAGAGAACTCTGAAGTGTATTTATGTGTTTGCTCTAGAATATCAAATTATGCCCAAGAAAACAGGGACTTTGAGCCTCTCTGTGATCACACAACACAATAAAAACCACTGTGAAGCTCTGCCTCCCACAGACATTTTTTAACCCATCACCTTTCCCAAAAGGGCTGCAGAAGGAGCATCACTTTTCACCTTCACAGTCCTTTTGGTTGGTATTTAAGCACACCTTAAATAAAAGTCCTTAGGACACAAGGATTTGCTGTGTACTCACGTTTTCTCATACTCCAAAGACACGTTGCAGGTAAGAATAAAAGCATCTTCCACTCTTTTCTTCATGTCAGGGTGGCGAGCTCCATGATCCAGAACCAGCCCCCTGATCAGCCTGCAAGATTAAAACCATTTCTGTGTCAATGAATGTCTATAAATATATGATTTCATGGAGTGCAGGCTGGTCAGAGAATGGACCTGGTCCAACCAAAACTGCCTGAGCACTTGTGTTGGCAGAGAACAAGGATTATGTATTCCCCTTCCAAGGGTATGCCCATTCCCATAAAAAAGCACACCAGGCACAGTGGAAAAAAGGAATTTGCTCTGGCATGGTGTCTGACTGCATCAGCTACTGAGGAAAGCTAGTGCAGAATTCATCCATGCTCTGAGGGAAATGGAAAGCCTATGGAATATCCAACCTCCAATCCAGTTTCCATTTATTAAATGCTGCTTTGTGTTTAACAGATGCCAACCTAAAGCATCATCAGGCCACAGACACTAAAAAAAAGAGTATTTATCCAACATTGTTAGGCTAGTGTTGCTCTTTGCCATTCAATGATTTCACCAAGGAATCAAGTTCAGTGACTGAGAAACTTCTGCCAAGATATTTATGGCTGAAATCTGTGTTTCTGCCTTTCTTTTCAGCAACTCCTCCAGTGGCAGCTTTAGGATACCCTAAAAAGAAACCAAAACCCCCCAGGCTACTCAAACCTCAGGGCCCCATTAAACCCCAGCTCAAGGACCCTCCTGACTTACGTTGTGTCTGTTTCTGATTTGTGCTTCATCTCCATGATTTCCACCATGTACAGGTCAATGGGCTCACCTGGCTTTCTCACTGTCAGGACAGAATCTACCACAGCCTGCAACACAGGGGAGAGGAAATGTCCCAAAATGACCACCAGTCTTCCAAAGTGCAAATTCACATCTTTCACACTTCAAAGAATCATCCCAGCACTTTAAAAGCTGGATCTCTTCACACACAGAGGCAGAGGTGACAGGCACACTCACCTCTGTCAGGATGTCAGCAAGCTCAGCGTGGACTTTAGTGCGGAGGGATGTCCTGGCAACATCTATGAGGGTCTCCCTGTCCATCTCCTTGGACACTTTCACCTGCTCCAAAACCTCAAGTGCTTTTTCCTTGGCAATCTCAAATCCTTCTGCTACTATTCTAGGGTGCAAACCCTAAGGCAAGGGAAGAGAAATCATTGGACAAGGGGAGACAAAATGGCCCTTTTTCCACACCAGTGGTCACAACATTCCACGTGATGGCAAAGCATAGGGAAATATGCTACACAGGCAAGGTGTTCTGTCCTTCTGAATACACAGAAAAGGAATGCAAACCCTTTCAATGCAGAGGAAAAGTACAGATTAATTTAGCACAGAACTGAGACCAAGGGAACTACAGAGCACACTTGGGTGTTCGCTGTGCAGTATCAATGTCTACCTGCCCTCATGGAGGAGCTCCTTTTTAACACACAAGAAGCTTTTAGACTCACACAAAACAAAGTAACAGCAGGTATCACACAAAACCTTGAAAGCTACAGTATCCACAAAAAGTGGGTTTGGTTTTAAGTAAGTTTTAAGTCCTCTCTACCAGCTCTTCCCCCTTTTTACAATTTCTCATTTTAAGCAGAACAATATATTTATGTTTCATTCCTATTAAACATTAAACAAAAAAAAAGCTGAAGGGTCTCGGTGAAGCTTTTAACTTGCCCACCTACAAAAGAACACTGCATACACACCTCAGAAATATAAAGATCTGCCTGCTTTAGGAGTTCTCCAATGATGAGGACATTTGAGGTGGTGCCATCTCCAGTGATGTCATCCTGGGCTGTTGCTACTTTTGCTATCAAGGAGGCCGTGGGGTGTTGGATTTGCTAGACAAAAATAAGAAGCTGAGCAGTTAAGTTTCACTACAGTGGTACAGCAAATAAAAATCTGAGATCAGCTAAGAAAGAACTGAAGGTGATGTTTTAATGGTTTATGGCAATTCAACAGGTTTGAACAAAAACCAATAATCACTCTGACAGTAAAGCGATTGAATAAATCCATATAACACTGCTTCCCCCTCAGATTATGCATCTATACACAAAAACATTGAGTGCTCAAAGCCAAACTACTCCTTAGCTCACTGTGAGCTTGACAGAGAATGGATGCACCATCACACCCAGGCTGGCACTAAATTCATTGTGTTTGGAATGAATTTATTTATCTCTGCACGATCATTGCTGTACATACCCTAACTGGTTTGCTACTCCTTTGGCTGGTTATTTTACTCATTCCTATGGTATATGAAATAAATAATTTATATTTTTAACATTATTTCCTTTACAGTATTGCCATAACCTGCACTTGCTTCTTTATCCTCCTCGCAAGGGACATTTTGCTTTCAATGGATAAGGGTGGGGCAGTGCGGGACGCGATCCCCCCTCACCCAAAGGCGCTCGTCCCTCCCTAAATCCCCCCCTGCGAGGACCAGCCCAAGCTCACCATTTCCTGCAGCAGCACGTTGCCATCTTTAGTCAGCTTGATGTCTCCGGACCCCGACACGAGCCTGCGGGCGGCACCGGGCGGGTGAGCAGCGCCCCGGCCCCAAGACACGGGTGGGGCCGCGGGCCCGCCCCGCTCCTTCCCCATTCATCCGTCCATCCATCCATCCATCCCCGGCCCCACAACACGCGCGCGGCCCCGCGCCCC
>VWZT01011427.1:108411-132261 GCA_013397055.1 Pachycephala philippinensis | reverse complement strand
GGCGGGCCCGGGCCCGCCACCCCTCCCGGCTCAGGGACCGGAAAAGAAGAGCGCACTTCCCCTCACCAGTGCCCTTTTATATGCAAAATCGTGAGAAGCGATTGGTCTAAAACCCTGTCCATCAGCTCAGCCCCTTCAAACCACCACAGTATAGAATAGGAATGACAGGAATCAGTCCAGTGATTTGGCCCAGCCTCATGGTGATAATCAAAGTGAATGCCAATCTTTTTCTTCTTTGAGGAAAGAAGATGTGATTTTGATCATTAGATCTCTGTTGAGCCACTAATCTCAATCTTTCACAAGGCAACCCTACACATCTGTAGTTTTGTAAATCTCCACATAATCAACTCTTAAAGAAAAAAATGATCAAGTGTATCTGAGGCTTTTCCCTAGCTACTTGTTTTATTAATGTTCTTACCTGCTTTACTTGTTAGTTCTTACACTTTTTGCATGACAACTTCAAAAGCTATTTCACAGTCCTACCCAGATAAAAGTGGTTGCTTCATTGATGCAAAAAGCTATCTTACCAGAGCTAAGTTGCTCACTGCAACTAAACCAGATTCAAGTAAAGAATGTGTAAGTAATAGGCCAAAGATGGTGGTTTGTGTAGCTTTACTACTTAATAAATTACAATATTTCATTGTCTCTGTTCCTTCTACTCTTAGAATTGTGGACATTTGTTTCATTTATGTAAAAATTAGTTGGAATAAATGATTTACTTTCTTCTTAATTAAATCTAACTGTGCAAAAGACAGAAGTGTCTTAAAAACTGAGACAAGAAAAAATTTAATTCCTCAAACTTTGGCTTTAAAAATATTTATTTCTATACTGTTTAGTAGTGACTTTGGAAAAGAATCATAACAAGTAAACTTCAAGTTGGCTTTTCAAAATGGGAATTTGAAAAGCTATAGTTCCTGAAAAAAAAGGGATTATTTGAACAGAAAAATCTTTGTTTTCACATAAAAGTCTTTGTCTGACTAGAACTGTTTTTATTAGCTAGTAATATGTGGTTTCTTATATGGCTTTTACTTTTGAAAGCAATGACTTAAATGGAAAATCTTGCAAGTTAAAATGCTTTCTAGAGACCCTGTCCTTAAAAATGGTAGTTATGAAGTGCAGGTTAAATCACACTGATTTTATATTGTGTTACATAAAACTTTAGAAGACTATCCAGGCAGAAAGATTTGAAACACCATATGCATCATCTAGTATGAATATGCATGGAAAGTTAACCGAATGATAATCTAAACTCATAGGCAGTTGCGTGTAGTTACGTTTTTTGATGTATCTCTAGAGAAATTTAGAAGAAATCCATCAGGGAAAGATTTTCAGCTTTCTCATAAAGCTTTTTTCCCCCCACTATTTAAACGCAAAAATTAAGAGGCAGATATCTGGGTGACAGCTATTGGAAATAGAAGGCAAGAATTTATTTTATGAATGGGAGTAAGATTATACTTAGCAATTTATGTCAGCCTTGTGAAACATCTTTCGCCTACTCTTTCAGAACTACAATAACAGAGTCACACTGAGCTTGAAAGACATCTGGGCTTTCAATTATCTTTCTTCCTTTTTGTTCCTCATGGATTGAACAACATATGATGCTATCTCAGTTAATAAGGTTTTTATCTATGCCAGAGAGCCAGTGATTTCACCATGTTTCTGTTAACCTCATGGGGTAACAGGATGTGTCTGGCTTTTTGAAGTTCCAGAAGCTTGGCTTCTGAAGGGAGTTACCAGCTCTCCTGGATTCTCCAGGGTGAAGATTCATCTTAGGAAACAAACTGAATTTTTTGTAGTACCTCTGAAACCCATGAAATATTTCAGAAAGGACTTCCCTGAGAAAGTCCTCTGCTCACTTTGAGTAGGTCCCAGTAGAGTCCTGTACAGGTTGTGGTGTTGTTGTACCTAACCAGTAGGCCAAGCATAAACAGGCTCTGTATCAGTCTGTGCTTGAGTGGGAAACAGTGCTTAGTCAGGTAGATGAAAGTCTGGAAAACTGACTCATTTTAATCATGCTTCTCAGAATTTCTCTTGTAGATATTTAATTCCTAATTTCTCATTTTACATGGCTTGTGGCTGGGGACCATGCACAATTTCTTCTTGCAGTGGTATAAGTTGTCCAGGGTTGAGCATGTGGGTCACTGACATGTGTTACTCTTCATACTGGTGGTGGAAATGATCAGTGAGTAAACCATTCTCTTTGCCTGGCCTAATCCATTTGAACATTATTTGTCTGTATTTAGCTAGTGTCTGCACTCTCACTGTGGTCTGTGAAAAGAGTTTCCAAAGGATAAGATGTATCTCCTTCCTGAAATGTTATCTCTCTCCATAGACTGTAGAATTCTGCTCTTGGTTCCTCATCTAGCATTCCTCATCCAGCATACTGCTTTCCTGAAGGCAGCTCTAATTAAGAATGATGTTTGACAAAAGTATTTGTGTTTCTTCTAATG
The DNA here is from genome assembly GCA_013397055.1 of Pachycephala philippinensis. Taxonomy (NCBI): domain Eukaryota; kingdom Metazoa; phylum Chordata; class Aves; order Passeriformes; genus Pachycephala; species Pachycephala philippinensis. The sequence goes on along the minus strand of VWZT01011427.1, from coordinate 129,811 downwards.
TACTGATTTTTTCCGTTGTATTATGTGCAGATTTATACTCAAACAGCCAAGGGTATATATTAGCCTGGATTTATACTGTGAAAAATACAACCTTTAGTATCTACTTTCCTACTTCTGATTTGAGCTTGGGTGTTGTGGTACTTCAGGTTCTTTGACCCAAATCCATCCTGTTCCCTAGTACAACCCTACCTGCAGACCTATCCAGGCTAGAAGGTCAGTCACTCAGGTGTGTGCATGACCCCTTAGCTGGAAGAACTTGACGTGTTTTTCACCTGAGGTTTAGACCCTGTTCATTCAAAATTAAGCCTATTTGCAGCAATTAGGCTTTTTCTCATGGCTTCTTAGCAACTTGTTAAGTGCTAGTCATTCCAGCTTCTGCTAACCCTCTCTGCCGCTGCTTCCCTTTCTCGTTTAACACTGGCTTTCCTTCTTGAAGAACCCTTCCAGAGGAGGAAAAAGAGAGAACCTTTTTGCATCTGGGTCTTGACCACAGTTTTGGGAAAAGTCAACACAAGTTCCTGGACCCATATTCAGAAAAATTCCCAGCTCCATGTTCAGCCACATAGTGTGAAGGAGCCTTTTATTCAGATGGGAAAGGCTCCTTCAAAACACCCTTAAGCCTATAAACCAAACTCGTTGATTTTTTTTTTTTCTTTTGAAAAAAGTTTTAGTTAGGATTTACTTATATGAAACTTTCCTGAGGGCTGATATTTAGTTGAACCGCAGTCTACTGCGAAAGGGGACAACTGAGTGCTCTCTTGAAGTCCCTTAAGCAAATGTTAATTGTCTACACTACATAAGGACAGTAAGTGCTGGAGGAAAGATGCTGCCTGCAACCTTGTGGTAAATAATCAAAGACTGACTAGAACACAAGGAAGGTAACCCTTGGCTAAAGTTAGACTCAAAGTGAGATGTTGCCTGTGAAAATCTGAGCTTAAAGCGAAAACACATGATGGTTGGGGATTTCTGCTAGCTAGAAGATCTTTCTAATAAGAAAACAAGGACCGGCAGGGTAGTGCTACTTTTAGCAGGAATTCTGCTCCAAGGCTCAGGCTTGGGCTCTACATGGAAGCTGTGACTTTCACTCTGTTCTGTAGATTTTATTTAATGAGCTGTAAATGTTATGTGCGAATAACCATCTTAATATTTCTGAGGCTGTCTGCCATGCCAAATACTTAGTTCACCCTCAGATAAGCCTATAGACTGTGTAAATTTCACGACAGTTTTCACATCTAAATATCTAAACATTGATACTGAATTGAAAAGACCTGTTAAAAATGTATGAATACAGACTTTGAAATTTTCATTTCAGCTGCTTTTGTTCCTAAGAAAACACTTTATAGACAAATTTCTACAAGTTATTTCACTGAGGATTTATTAGCATATGTGTCTATCTCTCTGCAGGCTCATACAGTCTCAAGCCTTTTGAAAAATCATTGGTGTTTTGGGGTGAAGTGCTAGTGCAAAACCAAGTATCAGTCAGACAGCCTGAAGAGATGTAGGAGTTGATGCAGCAAAAATACATACAATCAATTTGGAAAAATGGTTCAAGGATAATTTTACCGCCCGTGAAAATGTCTGTTTTGACTCAGCTGATATTTCTGGTAAGAATCATTAGGAACATGAGGTTCGTATGGGTCCAACTATTTCATTGTCCAGGGAGAAAAAACACTAAGAAAACACACATAGTCTGAGTAATCTTAGTGAGCTTAGTGACAATATTTTTACTCTGTAGGCAAAATACTGCAGGAATTAAGAAATAATTTCCTCTCCTTTCCCAAGTGCTGTGGGAAAAAATGGGACTGTGAGTACTTCCATGTTTTAACATCAAGTATTTTCTGTTTCTTTTTGAAATGTGGTGTATCCAACCAGAAACTACACTGGGTCGCTGAGCTTCCATGTGTACTTCCCCTCTTCATGATGGCATAAGAAAAGTATAACTGGCCTTCAGTCATTTTTTTGCAGACTAAAATAAATCAATGTGGAAACCATTCCATGCTTACCTATGGACTTTGAGCATTTCATCCTGAATCGTAATGCTCAATGTCTGCCTACGTTCCTGCCTGCATTGGTCACGCTAAATGAATAAAGTTGAAAGTTTCAGTGAATTAATTCTTAAGACTAGTGCTTTATAAAATGTCTATTGATTTTTTTTCTTTAAACTCACATCAAGTAGAGAAGCTTCCAGATGAAAGCTGGTTAGCTCAATGGCTTGGGAGAAGTTCAAGGCCAGCACTGAAGTTTGTGGCATGGGTCCAATGGCAAGTGAGAACTCACGGAATGCACAAAAAAATGAAAGAACAAAAGTTGTAACCTTAGCGTACAAATTGCACAAGAGCACCTCTTAGCAATGCAGTTCATAACAATAAGGAAGCTGATGTTTATATCAGCACCCAAAATGCCTGTCTCTCAGATGTTGTGGCAAATACAAGGAAGCAAATGTCAATATCAGCACCCAAAGAGCCTGTCACTCAGATGTTGAGGCAGCATGAAAAGGCAAAATAGTTCCTGTCTTCACTACTTGGTGGGAGGAGTGTTATGGAATCACCCTCCTTATTGGGCTCATCTGGTCCCGTCTGGAACACAATAAGGCCCAAAGTGTTCATCTGCTAAAAAATGGACGGAAATCCTAATGGATCCAATTTCTTTGTCATCCATAATCCTCAGTTCCTTCTAGCAGGTACATGGCCTGGTGATTGCTGGTATTTGTATTGCATTTTCCATTGAAGAGACAGAGAAGAACCTCCGCAGCTGCTGAAGTTAAACCACCCTGGACCTAGATTGTGTTTTGCCCTTTTGTGGTGTTTCTATGGATGTAAAATTTTTCCTGGAACTGCGTTAGTTTGTTCCTTCACATCTGCTTCTTCTTGCATTTGTCTTTATGTACCTTTCACGTACAGAGAAAAGACATCTCCAGCAAAGCTTCCCACTTCTCCCAGATTTTCTCTGTAGAACTGAGTATGTCAAACAGTCTATATGTTCTGGGACCCTTCTGCAATGGCAGAAGAAAATCTTTGGGCTGAGATACTGCATCTCCCAAGAATGCTTATTCCTCTCCACTGTCTACAAAGGGAACCTAAATTTAGATATCTACAGTCCAGGCATCTACATTTAATCATTAATGCCTGCCTAATGCTGTGCATGCTAATTGTCTTCTCTTTGGATTCCATAAAATTAGTTATAAGAATAAAGGAGACAGTAATCCTTCCAGATTATTCTTCTAGTATAATTTCATTGATAAGGTCTACGGATGAAAAGGAAGAAACTGGTTGGCAGGACCTGTTGGTTAAATGCTGTGTTAGAGCACTGTCAAAGCCTTGCTTTACCTGACTGCAGAGAAAGCCTATTTTGAAGCAGCTGGGAGAAAGGCAAGTTTCCATAGTGCCAACCTTCATGTAAACAAGTTCTAGGAATATGTTTCCAGAATGAGCATGGAGAACCCACAGTCTTGTTTTTGAATTTGTTAGCTCATTTAAAGTGCAAGGAATGTTGTCTTTATCAATGAGTGAGTGGTTGTGTGTGTATAAATTCTGTGTAATGCATATATTTATTTATAGCGCATATTTATTTATAACACATAAATTATAAGTGTATATACTTATATGTGATTTTGATGTATTTTAAAGAGAGAGAAAGAATCAACTACTGTGTAACTGTTTTAATTTCACATAATCCATGCAATCTCCTTCAATTCTGCCTGAGTAGTAGACACTGTGTACCTTTTAAGCACAAAGCTACAGGGCTCAACAGATTAATTGCTGTAATGTAAAATGACTCCAATGTCCCTGCAGATCATGCTCTGTGAAAATTGCAACTCATTAAGGCTTGTTGGCTATCCAAGTTGATGAAAGTAGAAATAACTATACAGAAAGCTATATTTTTATAATGAATTAAGTAAATAGCATTTTCTCAAAGCTTTCTCAGAAATTTATTGCATGCTTACATCAAATAGATCTATTCATCTAAAATTTTGAAGCAATTAAGCTGTTAACGATTTCTTGGATTTTAATTATTCTAAAAACTCTGGGGACAGGGACTTGTCGCTTGTCAGTTTGTAAATTCTGCTGTCATTGCAATTGAAGGCTCAGTATTACCACAACTGATTTAATAGCAGACGGTAGGAATCTTTGGATTTCATATATTTAGGAAGTGCATTAAGTAATTTATAGAGGCTTTTACTCTGCTTTTTCTGAATAAGGCAAATTTTACAAGGACTTTCTCAAAAATCGGCCATTTCCTCTTTTTATTTTCACTAGTACTTTACAAATATGACATGTTAATTTGCATCTTCCTGTGTAGTAGAAGTTGTAAAATTGTAAGATTTGTACATTTGCTTATCTCTGAAGAAATGTCTCTTTTATGTAGGCTTATTTTCTTCCTTATGTGAAATATTTCATATTTATCAGGGAAATAAAAAGGCCTTTTAAGTGCAAGGACAGTATAAATTAAAAAACAAAGTAATTGAATGTAAAGCCTAGAAATCATTTAGGTAACAATCTGGGTGTGCACATCTTTATTTTTTAATGAGTCCTGGTAGATATAGAGATAAAGAACTTAGTAGTAGTCAAATTGTAGGTTCTGGACCCTTCTGTGCTGAATTGGTGGCAGTTCATAAATGTATTTAGAGAAACTGTTAACTGCAGCATTTATGAGTATTTACAAATCCTCAGTGTCTGCTTAGCTGCAGTCAAATAAAAAGATGAACAGATGTCTCTCCCAAGCTTCTTAAAAAGAGCTTAAGAAGAGTGGGATATGACTTATTAAGCATAACTAATGCTGCACAGACTACCTCTCTCTTCATCATAAATTCCCATTTGCATGGTGTGGTGACATTTCAGTTATGAATAAAGCAAACCTGTGCCTGATTGCATCCTGACGATGGTACATTTATAGTGCTAGCCCTTGGCATAATCTCTGTGATGTTTGCATGTTTAGGAGAGCTGCATGCATCTATTTTATTTTTAAGTTTTCAGGTAACATTTTTCGGTTATTTGGGCGTATGGAAAGGAGGCAAAACATACCACAGACTGATTGTTGTGAGGCTGCAGAGCATCAGGAACCTGGCAGAAATAAATTGCTGCTGGTCTCAGCATCTCACACATTTTTAAGGGGCTCGGGGAAGGTTTTCTCACTGTCTTCATCTCAGCCTCTGCGGTCCAGGAAGCAAGGTGACTTTTGGGAACTGTCTCCTGACACCTATCCTGGTCATTATCTCCAGCTGGGTGACTTTTCCTGGTTGCTGATGCAGGCCTGTGATTAAAAAGCATTAGCTCAGAACATATAGTTTGTTCTAGAGGTTTATCTAGAGCAATTTGTACAATGCATAGTCATCCCTGTCTCGTTTATCTAATATGGGTGGAAAATAACTCAGGTTATGAAACTTGCGAGAGAAGCTTGTGGCCACAACATTTTGAAAATAAAATGCATGATTATTGTTTATGCTTTTGTTATTCTTTATGCAAATTGGCTGATGAAAAATGAATACAGTATTTTTTCTGTGGGGAAGCTGAAATCCTTTATCCTGCACAACTCTAGCTCATCAGTAAACCTGAATGACTGCTTATGTCTTTGGTTTCTTTTCTGTGGTGTAGCGGGAGAATGGCAATAATAGTTATTGCTTTAATAAATATGTCACTACCTAATCACACTGTGTCATACATATTGTTAAAGTAATGTTAGAAGTACTTTGGATGTGCTTATGTAAAGATTCCCATTTCTACCTTTCAATACATTTCACATCTAGGGAGCAATGTCCCTGCACTGCCTCTCTGAATAATGCCATGATGGTGTCCTCCTCTGTTTGCTGTGCTTCTTCTGCCTTTAGATTTTCTGCTAAATCACACCTCCTCCCTTGCTGAAAAAGCCTTTAAATTCTGTTCTGGGAATCAGGAAACTCTGCAGCTCCCACGTGGATAAGCTATGCTCTGTGCTGCAGCACGTACCTTGTGCGCTCACTGCGTGCCCTTGGACTGTAACTCCTTGTGTGTTTACCTGCCTCACTTCATAGAGGAGTACTATTGCTCCTTCCCTTTGACTCAGATACGTGTGCATCTTGGCTCATCACATTTTCTCTTTACTATTGACCACAAACTCCTTTGATGACAATTTTGATGCTCTCAAGGAAACAATAACAATAGTTTGCTTGTATCTCTGGCACAATGTAGGCATATCATCAGCAAGAATACCAAATGCAGCCTGTTTAGGAATGCTGTGCTGCAGATAGTGTTGCTAAATCTTTGTCAAAGTTGTGACTAACCACCCTCTTCCAGAAGCAGTTATTACAGGGAAAGCCAGATGTTACCACTCGTCATGTTGTCTGTTTTTCAATTCCTTGTCCTGTAGATTCTGGTTCCTTTAAACTTTCCAGGGAAGTTGCAATGGAGGATGTGTGAAGCAAAGAAGTAAAAGAAGATAGTACGGAGAGAGTAGTCTTGTGAGGAGAAGATAATAGCTATTTCACTATTATGCATGGATATATTACCTATACATCTGACTGGTTTGAAATAATATCATGGATATACAGCAGCAAAACAATCACATTGCGAAAACTGGAAAATATTAAGACAGAAAGTCCCATGAGATGGCATCTACAGGAAGAGAAAAGTCCCCCCCTCAATTTCTGAATTAGCAATGTGTTTTTCAAATAAAAATACTGGTATTTTCAGTAGAAGCTAAACGTTTTATTAAATTACTTGTGTGAATATAAGTTAGAAGCAAAGTAGTTTTAAACAGCTTCCATCAATTTTTCAGCTACTGAGGAAGATCCTCTATTTCTCTTAAAGGACTATTTAAGTTATTTTCAAATGACGGGATAAGATAAGGAAAGGAAACTATAGCTATTTTTCCACCAAGGTTTGGTGATTCCGTTGAAGAAATCAGGCGGTGACACATGGAAAGAGAGCCCTGTATACAAATAAATCATTCTTGACCTATCCCTTAGGCAGTTGGCTTTCTTATGCTATGCAGTGCACTGGGACATACTATTATTATTTCCCATGTGATTATGTGTGTGCATATGCTGTCACTTTCCATTGCTGGAATAAGCTGTTGGAGCTGGATTTTTTAAATATTCCCTCTTTATTCATCAATGAAAAGTCAGTTTGATGCAAATGAAGGTTTTACTGAATTTCATTAGCAAGGAAAAGAATTTTTCTCTCCTCTGTCCCATCACCAGTTGTACAGCTAAGGCAAGTCAACAAGCTCTAAGGTGTTGCCTTAGATGCTGGAAGTGGTGTGAAGTAAAATGAAAAAGGTGCAGCTTTAGCTTTCCCTCTCCCATTTGAAGGCCTCCAATTCGAGTGTGTTGTGTGTTAACAGCTAGCACTGAAACTCAAAGGAGCTGTGTGAGTATGCGTTACCTCCCCACATGTAGACCTAAGGAAAGACACCTTTGTATGAAGCAGTGGGAAAGATAATTGTCTTTTGTAAATCACTACATGATTCCCTGTGCAGTTTCCAGGGTGATTTTGTTTGTGGCTTTCTGTCCTTTCATCTCTTCTGCTTAGAGCCTGGTAAGATAATGATGTTTTCACGGTATTAAATCAGGACTAAGACCTCTGTGACTCCTGGTCACAATCATATCTAGTTTATCCTGGAGGGAAGAAAAGTCTGGTTACATTTGTTTGTTCATGAACCCTGTTCTGTCATATTCCTTTTGACAATTATAATTTCTCACTGGCTTTAGGTACTTGTTGTAGGGGGAAACACAATGTTTAGCATCCTTGTCAATATAGGGAATATAACACGCTCAGTATTTTGCACAACGCATATGGATCATTCTGTGGCAGATTGATTATTCTAGTAAATATTGCTGGAAATTTTATCGCTGAAAATTGATAATTTTTTGTTGATCACTGGGTGTTTCAGGATGTGTGTTGCTGTGGAAAGGCATAGAGATTGTGCAGGTTGGCTACAGTGAGAGAGGAGCGGCTTCCTAATGCAGCAACTCTTGTTTGCCCTTAGGTTGCTGCTATTTTCCACCTCTAATCACTAAGTTGTGGGGGAAGAGAGGAGATTTTATCACCCAAATTCAGGCATTTCAACAACCAGCCACAGCCAAGGGTTTATCAGACAAAGCCATATGTGATATTGGCCCGTGGCAGTCCTGTTTTGTTGTGGACCCATCATTTTCCCTCCCACTTTGCTCCCTTTGCAGTTTTGCCACAAAGCTTTGTGCAGCTGTGCTGTGAATTGGTTTCGGAAATGAATGACTTAAGAAGTGCGTGAGCTGGGAATATTTAAGTCAGAAAAACAGAGTTTCTGATGAAAACACAGGCAAATTCAAAGGATCATCTTCTGAGGAACCTTATGTCATTTATGAAGAGAATGAGTGATTCCTTGATAATTCTCTTTTCTCTATGGAGGGAAGTGACTGGAAGTTAACTGGTGCCCATGTGTCTATAAAACAGCAGAGGAGCCCTAAGTCTGAATGGCCCTTCTTTGTGGCTGTAAATATGGATTATTTTTTTAACAAGCCTTCCTATGCTCACAAAATATGTGGCATTATGTATCTTGTGCAAACCAAGTTACTACCGATGATATGAGCGCAAACAGGATCTTTTTCTTGCATTTATTCATTTTACCTTCAGTGGTTCAGTGGTACCTGCTCTCTCTGTGCTTTTTGAAAGGAAATAATGTAACCTAAAGCTATTTTGTGTTTCTCCTTTAGCAGCTCCTCATGCCTGAGACTTCTGAGATTTTCCTCGTCCCCTGGCTCTTGTAATGGCTTTTCCTGTTCGCAATTAATAGTCACTGTGCTTTGGCTGCAGCTGCTTCAGAGCCTGCTCACTGAGCCGGTGCTTTGGGCAGAGGAGAAGTGAGAAGCCACAGCCTGAGGGGTTGCCTTCAAAACGCACCTATCACTTGGCTGGTGACTTCAATCAAATTTATTTCAAAGTATCTCTGACTAGCTGTGCAGGCAGTGTGAGTTATCGTTCTGTCAAATGTGCATGCTGGATCCGACCCATTCAGACCTCAGAAGGTTATTTCAGCCTTCTATTATTAAAGTGTTTAAAAATAAACTGTGTCTTTCAGCCGCTGTCCAAGGTGAGGGGATGGTCAATGCGCCCTTCCCTGCTGGAAGCACAGCAGAGAGCCAGCAGATTCAGCTCTTCCCACATTGTCAGAAGGAGGTGAAGAAAACTATGCAGCTTCCTGTCTCTTTTCTTCCCCATAATCAATATCAGACTTTTTTGCATGTTGTGGTGCCTGTTGCTAGGGAGGAAGACTGCTTTTGACTCCATGGATTGTAGAGGATACATAGGAACTACCTAATAGGTGAAATTATGGGTCCATCCTGGTCAATACTCTTTGATAACTTCAGATCAGCCAGCAGCATTTCTTCTTTCTTTGCTTTCTCCTCTTTTAACTGTGGGATCTGTCTTAATACAGTAGAGGCATAGAGAGAAAATTGTTTCATATAGAAAGGGATCCTGTTTTAGGAATGCAAATATTATATTGGAACATACAAAAGAAGTGGAGAAAGTGGAAGTGACAAATACGCCTTTATGCATGTCTATATAGAGATGGTAATTTGAAATTATTTAGTTTGAGATGGTATACATATTGTCACTTCAAATAGATTTTTATGCAGAGAGGGTATGGGGAAAGAATGGAGACATAACTTTCTAATCCTTGTGGTTGTGTATATGTCAATGCCTTAACGAATAATTTAGAAAAAAGTATTCAAGGCCAAAGCCTTCTAAACAGAAAGGTGATTTTATGGCTAGACCCAAGCGTGTGTCTTAAGAGACCATTGTGGAAATGTATGTTTTGTATAACTCATTATTTCATAGTTTATTTCATAATGAGTATCATAGCGAGTCAACTGGAGTATGAAATTATGTAAAGCAATCATTTCAATACCAAAAAGAAAATGCAATCAAAGCAAGTATTTGAATGTCTTCCTTTATTCCTTGTTTACATGGCAAATGGAACAATAGTTAAACGATATACCCACAAAAGAGTCCAGTAGAATTGAAATTGTGCGAACACCATCTGTTGTCTTTTGAAACTCTCTCTTAATGGTATCTTATATGTAACCTTCGTAGTCGATGGCAAAAACGTTTCCCTGTCTCCTTTTAATTTTTCATTTCACTTATTTTGCCCATCTAATATCTTCAGTTTCAGCCCCTAAGTCAAATATATGTTCTCAGAGTGGCAACATCCTGACTTCTGTGGTCTCTTGTGTAAGGGATTCCAGCTGGTGTCATGCCCATGTTGCTCCTATGCTGTGAAGCCCCTACTGTAAAGTGTAAACCTTACTGCTAAATTGTCTTACTCAACCATAGTGATGTACTCTGGGGGCAGATGCTGACACATCATGGGCAGCTGTGGAGGCGTTTTGTGGGCTGAAGTGTGCCTCACCTCCTGTGTACTTGTCTCATGGGACCTGCTTTTCAGTACCCAAGCTTGCTGACTGCTCATTGCATGAACTTTCAGAATGACAGTCCTGGACTTGTACTGATAGTTATATCCTCCAGCTCCGTGACAGTGCCCCTTTTGCTGTAATTTTCCTTGTTACTGGCTTCTCTGACCTTCTATTAACTCTTCACAGCTCCTTGACTGTCAACAAACCCAATGTCTCCTTAAGAAGACCTGCAAGGAGAATAAAGTTCTGGAGAGGACTGTGTAAAAACAGGGTTTTGTTGAATGTAAGGAAAACATTTATTGTTTCCCTCTCCTCTACTCTTCCCTCTGCTATATTTTAAGAGGGAGGTGCCTGAAGGTGAGGAGAAATAGCCTGTGTAGCAACAAATACATTTGCCCTTTTGACTTGCAGAGGTGGAAAATACCAAGAAGGTTCAGGGAGGTCTTTGTCTTGACCATCCTCTGAGCTTTGAACAGTGAAATATAGAGACTCCTCAGCCCTCTTACTGAGAGGTGGCAGATGAAACAAGGGAAGGGATACTGTTTTAGCGTTGTATGATAACAGGTTTGATGGCATTCTTCCTTTCCATTTCCTGCTGGTTTTGGTGGTCAGTCAGAAATGCCACCTTCAACCCCACAAACCCTGAGAAAGGTAGTAATAAGTAGGCTGGCGAAGCATGCTGCAAATATCATAGCTCTTCATGTGAAATTTCCGCTGAACATTCTGATCTTAGTTTGTTCAGCATGCTCAAAGAGCCTTTCTGGTGTATAGTGTCTCAAGGGCAAGCACAATTTGATTATTTTTTGATCTGCAAAAGGAAGGCACCTGGTTTTCTTATGTCTAATTAATTACTGTTAAATATTTGTGAGCAGGTGGAGACAGTCCATACAAGGGAGGTAAAGATAAGCCTTCTTGGAAAGAGAAAAAAATTTCATGGAATTATAAATGTATGGGAATTTAACTTTACAGTTGAAATGAAAATTAATGCCACTAAAGAACTTTTCATTATCTGAAAGCAAATTTAAAAATCAAACCAAACAATGTTGCACCACTGCTGTAGGAAAATACTTCCCTAAATTGAAATTGTGTCTAGGTATCTACGGCGTATCGATAATTAATCCCTATTTGGTATGTGAAAGGCTAAAAAATGAATGCTGTAGCAGTTCAACTCACATGTAAACCTGCCTGTTAAGGCTCAGGCAGTTTTTTAACATTATGTGATGTCTAGGGATGAAGGACAAGGAGAGTAAGGCAACTAAATACTCTAAGAATTCTGAGAACTCCCAAGGCATTAGTTCATAAGTCAGACATCCTTTCTCCTTGGGAAGCTTACTGATGGAATCAAATGAGAAAACTGAGCGCTTGCTTTCTTTTGTACTCTTACTTCTGAAGCAATAGGGAAAGGAGTTAATCAGGTACTGATTTTTTGCTTTGATTCCTCTTTTAACCAAGCAGTATTTATTAGATTTTTGTTTTGCCTTGCTTTGTCTTGCATTCATAATTCCATAGGAAGATTCAGTCTTTATATGCGTAGGCCAAGGATGTAGAAATAAAAAGGAAAGTATCACAGATACTTTTTAATTATATGAAAACCATATTTATTTGTTAGAGAATGAAGTTAACTAATGCCTTCAAAGGCTGTCAAGAATTTTTGATTTTCACTTGAATTTCATTAATTTAAATGCTTCTAATTCCTAATTGCTAATAATTTCTTAGCTTTGAAGATTTAAAGAGCTATCTACAGTGCAATGTTTGCTTCTTTTGAACTTTCATTATTATTTTTTTTTCATTTGTTCCAGAACAAAAAAGAGAACATAGAGGCTAAGGGTGCATCTGCCAGGCAACAAGTCAAAGTTTTCTCTTCATATGCTGAAAACCTAGAGGTATAAATAGATGCATTTATCAGCAATTCTAAAGATCAACAATTTGAAAAATTAAGTTTTCAATTCATAGGGACGTTATTTCAGTGAATGCTTACACTCAGTGGTTATATATCTCCTTATGTTAGTTTACACCTGTTGCTATTTCTTACGCAGGAAAAGTTCGCCAAGCAACAAAATAATCATCCACCTCTTGTGGGTACATTAAAGTGATTACCGTTTTCTATTCAACTGTTTGTTTTTGCTGTTGTTACATCCATATGAAGTCCTGAAACAAGAAATGCAAAATATGTTGCAGTAAAATATATCCAACTTAGGAAGATGTAGTAATGATAGCACATCCAGGAAACAGGAAGTTGATTGTGAATATTATTGACTCATTTATCAGGTATTTTGAAGGGGAATATTAACATTGGCCTCTCTGTGTCATGGCTGTGTATATGTATTTTGTGAAACAAGTTCATAAAAACATTCAAGAGTTTGTTTTTTATAGAGCTAGAGTATTGTGTTATATGGGTTTTTTTCTAAATTAGTTTTTCTATGATACCTTAGTAGCTTACTTTTAGATACAATAATTGTAATTACATCTGAGTAGCAGTGTATATTTTCAAAGCATTGATACAAAGGAGAAAACATGAAGAATCTTTTTGAAAGAGGAAGTGATTTTTTTTGTTTTTCCTCATAAAAGAAATTGTGTGGTCTATAATTACTTTTATTATCTTTGAACTCAGTGGCATTTTACCTCAGGAAAATGAGGAAGAATTGGGCTTTGTTAGTGGTTCCTGTAGTCAGAGTGGGAAGTAGCCGGATTAGACTGGATTTGGGTAAACCAGAAAATGTGATGGCAGTGTTAGTGAATTAGAGATATTCTTCTGAAAATTTTTATACGTGACTATCGAGGATACTACACCTGGCTGTGTAGCACGGGATGGGAGGGAAACTATCACTCTGACCTCCTGTAAGTAAACTCATTTCACCTCTTTAAGTGTCAGTTTCTTAATTTTTAAAACAAAGATAAAAAAGAGGTGTACTGTGATGGTTTGCTTGTAAAAAAAAGGCTTGTTATGTTGCAGTCACTCTTGCTCTCAGCAGCTCTCAGTGCCTCTGAAGAGCCCACTCTCAGCCCTGAAGTCTTCTGAAAGGTTTCACGTGAGTGTGTATGTTAAGACACCTCTGAATTTCCAATGAAGTGATCTCTGAAAATCCAGTCTTCTTGGTAGGTCTCTGGGGAGACCTTCAGAAGTCATGTTCTCTGAATCATGATGTCTAGCTTTAACAATAGCAAGGAAATCCATGTCTGCCCCTGTTAAATAGAATTTTGCTAGTGTAACAGGAAATGTCACTGGTCCCTGGGGTTATAAGCATTCTTTAAATCATACTGTATCAAAGATACTTCCCTCTTAAGCTTTCCTGTGCATTGTTTCTCTGGAGCAAAATATTTCTCAATTTGTATTTAAAATAATAGGATTTGTTCATTATACTGCATTGTTGCTCTAGGATAGAGGTTCATTTGTAGACTTACTATTAACTAATTGTTTCTCTACCCTAGGCTGTATACCTGCTTTTAAACAGAAAGAATTGGCCAGTCATTCAACCAAATAGAGTGCATCTAAAGATCAAATTAAGATGGCACACTTTGTTTCCTGATGAAATGGCAATGTCATTCTCTTGCTAAAAATTTCTTCTGATCTGGCTTTAACAATACATTGGGAAAAGATATTTTAGAACGTGCTCTTATATTGCAGTTTCCTTTAATGCCTAATTTAGCAGAAAGTTCTTGGGATATAATTTTATAGCTACTGTATAGCTACCGTCTGAGATGCAACAGGCAGAAATTATTCTGTTGTGTTTCGGGATCTGAGACAAACATTTTGATTTGAAATTAAAAAATTTTAGTGAACTTTCAAAAATATCTGAAGAATGTGATGCAGTCTGATCATAATGAAATTATTTCAGAGGTAAAATAATCTCACTGATTTTTTTTTTAATGAAATTTTATAAGTCTGTAAACATTTTGAATTTTCTCTCCAATGTAAAATCTCATATTCAGTGTTTCAGACTTTCCTCACGTTATGTGAATTTTACATCTGTAGTCTCCCTCTCCTCAAAACTAGGGTAACTGAAGCCTCACAGTTCTAAGCAGAATTGCTGTCACTATCAATCTACTGTCTTAAGAAATCTGCTCTCTGTATATGAAGTATCCTCAGGTTGTTTCAATGGATTTGTATCCCAAGTGCATAAGAAGTGAAGATGGGAAGCATTTTCTCAAATGTTGGTGTGCAGAGTTGTTCAGACTGCTCTCCTTCCATTACCCGCAGAGTCAAATGTCCACTCTCGTGCCCTGTGGTTCTGTTCTGGAGGAGACCTCTTCACGGGCCAAAAGAATGGTAGCTTAATATTGCCTCACTCTCTCTGTTGACTATAAAAAGAGGCTAGAAGGTAGGAATTCTGTGCAGACTCATCGTAAATGTCAGAGAATATCTATTTTCTGGAGCCCCGGTGAGCTTAAGGAGAGCATAGACTGTAAAATTCCCCAAGTGGGGCAGCTCTGAATAAGGAGAACATGTATATTTCCTAGAAAATTATGAAGACACATTTAGAAGTCAAATTTTGTGCACCTCCAAGCTCAGAGGACAGATGAGGAAACTCTTTTAGATCATAGTTTTGATAATTTTGAGGACTGTAAGTCACATGTGACTAGTACCTCTGAATTTGACCTTATTAGCCTAGGAACCTGAGAAAGGTGGAAGATTTTAGCTAGGAAGGAATTGGCACGTAGATGCCAATTTAGAAACACAGCCAAGTGCTAGATTTTCAACACAAGCTTATTTTCCACTAACTTTGATGAGATTTATTATTTCTACAACAGCAGGAACTTACAAGATGTTAGAAAACATCTCTTAAAAACACCTCTTTGAGATAACTTCCAGCCTGGTTAAGGATTTCGTAACATTCGCCATTCAAAGATGATGTGTGCGTGCAGAATTTAGATACAGTAATTGTAATAGCAGCTATGTAACACATTCTATTTTCAAAGCATTTCAAAGCACATTTTCATAGTATTATATGTGGTTTTAACTGCCCTAACTCAGCACTTAAGAAACATACATCAAAGAGTTTTAAATCCCGACAATCCTACAAGCTCTGTTTCCCCCTTTCTACATAATTAAGTTAATCTTTCGAGGCAAGTTGACACATGTAGTCAATTGGTTACAGGGATTTTTAAGATCATATTTTGTATTCTTCTAACAGGCTAGTAACTATGATGAGATCTAACTTGGGAAATTTTCAGCTTGCACTGACAGTTCTTCATTATTAAATTCAAAGGGCATATATGCTGATTGATCTCTGATTAAATCCTTGTCTTCTGGAATGCTCTATGTAGTTTATCTAGACAGTTTCTTTTAGAGTCAAATATTAAGAGGGAATAATTCACTGTGTTACATGCAATTATTTGAAATAATAGTGTTTTGATCATTACTATTTCCAGAATTCCAGATATTGGCCATGTAAGCTGCAATAAAAAGTTCATTATAGTTCATATTGTTATAGTTTTCCTCCAGTTTAGCTGCCTTCATGCATTATTAGTTGCTGTGAAATTTATACACAGCTAGAGAAACAGCTACCTAGTGTGGAGCATGAAACCTGCATTTAGTGACTGCTGGCATTGTGACTGATGTGCTACTATGCTGAAAACATGGTATAGAAACAGTTTACTGTTGAAGGAAGAACCTTTAATTGGGAGTTTGACCAAGGGCAACTAGATATTAAGGTCATGGGCAGAAAATTGTTTCACCAATGAATGGCCTGATTATCTACAGAATGAAATCGGGTACTTTGCATGACTGATGGCCAAAAGGAAGAATGTAGTAGGGGCTACAAGATAAAAGACTTAATATCATCACAGTGAGCTGATGGTGGGTCAGATGCTGCTCCTGACACACCACTTTCAATCTGGACTTTTGAAACTGCTGAACCAACAAGGGTTTCTGTTCCCCTTGTTTTTCACTATTGCAGAGCTATTTCTGCTCAGTGGTTTCTGTATGTAGCTACCTGTGTTTATCTCCACTTGTTCCTGCATCCCTGTAGAAGCATCCAAGGGAGGTGAGCCAGGGAAGGTGAGAGCGTCTGTGACCTCCCGCTAGGGACTAGGACCTTATGCCTAGGGCTGTTTGCTGCCCTTTGGCTTGCTGAACCACCATGAGCAAGCCTTTCCAGCTGGCACCAGGGGAACAGCTATGATGAAGGACAGATATAGGACTGTTACACTCAGTGGAATTAGTCCGGGCTTGCTCAACAACACTCAAGTGGCCTGTTGTTGACAATGGCACGGCTGTTGTTGCTAGGAGAAACCAACTACATACTGGCAAGAGAGAACAATTGCAGATTAAATGTTTATGGCGTGTTTATTTACCTTTTCATTAGGAAAAAACCAAATTAATTGCCTATTGCACGGTCAGGTTAAAGATAAGATGATTTTTTAATTGTTCCTGGTGAAAATATGGTCTCTTTTTAGATGTACTCTAAAACCATCCTAAATAGAGGATTTAGTGTGCTGTGGAAATTACAGAGCAGCCCGTGACATATTTTCAGCTATGTACAATTGCCAGGGAGAGGTCCTGTCTTCTAAAGAGCAGCTCTTTCCCTCTGTCCTTTGTTACCAAGTGTACAAGAGCAATTCCCAAAACTTACACCGACAGAAGGAAACACTTCTTTCATTCAGAGTTTTCCAGTTATGGAAATTGTGATCAGCTCCTTCCTCACGGACTTTCAGTGTTAATTCACCACCTGCAGACATGCCTGTGCAATAGTACAAGTTTCTGATCTCATCTACACACAGTTAGTGGTCTGAGTCTAAACTACACATCTAAACCCAGTCTTTCTGTGAGAGGTGGTTGATGTTTATGGAAAACTTGGTTTTGATTGTGGCACAAGTGACTGCCAAAACATGTGTGAAGGGCTAATTATGGTAAATAGGTACTAATGGTCAGAACATGTGTTCTGTCCATGCCACATTTTTCCCTAACCAGGGAAAACTTGAGGAATCAGTATATTTATCCCAGGGAAAACACTGTAAATAATCATCTGACTGAAGGTCAGCTCTAAGAAAATGAATTACGTTTATTTGTGGTGAGTTTCTTCGCTGCTGGGCTAAGAAGAGCTCATTTAAAGGTACCCTTCAGCTCCCACTTGTTGACATGTTCCCTCAGGTAGACTAGCTCCTGTTTCAATGTTTCATTCCAGTATCTAGTGTTGCTTTTGGAGATCCTGATGGGTTCTTCCTTCTTCTTTACTTCTTCCTCAGTCTACCAGGTTGAGAAAACAAACTTTTGAAGCCTGGGATTTATTTTCTCTTTCAGTGATTTTAAGAAAATTTCTGTTACAGTAGTCAAAACATGGAATAGGTTATTACCTTTTCTTGGTTCTTACATTTTCTTCATTTCTTAGAATTTTCTCCTTAGTCAAAATGTAGGCTGAAAATCTAAAATATGTTAGAACTGCACAGAATATTCAATCACACACAAGAACACTTACACACACTGAACAGGAGGACCTTTAGAAAATTTAAACCTTTGCCTCACCATGTTTTTATCTGTGATTTAGACCAACTGTCCAAATTACATGTATCTGAGAAACAGGAAGTTCTGAAGAAGTGCTCCTTCAGTACTGCATGGGGGCAGCAAGCCTCTGAAATAAAGCAAATCTCCCTATTTGCAGGTAACTTATTAAAAAATAATTAAGAAGACGCTGAATTGAAAAAATGTTTTCTTTTTCTGTATCAAGTATGTGAGCCTTCCTTTCACTCCTAACCTGGGAATTCCTCCTGTCTCCTCCCTGAGCTAGTTAGCCCACCTATGATAGCAGCTCTCAAGTCTAGCCTGAGGTTTAGAGTAAATTCATGCTGAAGATCAAAATGAGTCTTCTAATCAGCCTTTAATTCAAAACATTTCTGCTGGCATTTCATCAACTTCTGTTGCATCTAAGATAAGAATATCACCAGAGGTTGAATAAGGCTGTGTTTATTTTTTCATTTGTACTGAGCTACATTATGTGGCATAATTATTAACACTATTCTTAGAAATTGGGACTCACTTTATGAAACTAATGTTTGGAAATAGCATCAACTGTTTGTCTCCTATTAGTCATTCCAGCTACTAATCTTTAAAAAGGCAGCGTCATAGTCTCAAAAGTGCCTTGGGGATAGATGGGTAAGTTTTATCTTACTGATCTTTTCCATTACCAACCAATGCACTCATGCCTGGTTTACAGTGACAACTGAGTACTTTAAATTTGGCTAGTTTGGTATGTAAAGATTCCAATGGCTTGATGCATACATATCATCCACATTTAGTTCAATAAACACTTTTATCATGCCATTAACTTAGTGGAGATATTTAGCAGGGACCTGGGAGAATGGGAGCTTTCTCACATACCCTGTCACCATTTTGAACTTCATTTCAAGCTTACTTCTGAGGTAAATGTGTATG
Source organism: Pachycephala philippinensis (assembly GCA_013397055.1). Taxonomy (NCBI): domain Eukaryota; kingdom Metazoa; phylum Chordata; class Aves; order Passeriformes; genus Pachycephala; species Pachycephala philippinensis. Next base: position 111,074 of record VWZT01011427.1, on the reverse strand, counting down.
AGAATAATAACTAATGATTCATAGATCAGCATCTTGCTGCGTGTCTGCATATCTTACAAGCCTGTACTGCATATATTTGTTTGGTACTTTGAAATTGAGTTTTTCCAGATTTAGTTGGAGTAAAAGAAAGACCTTAAAATCCCTGCTCCGAGCAATGGATGTCAGGTTTTGTTTTATGGCTTCTCTATAGCTTTGTTGCACCTCGTAGCTGCAGAACAGTACAGCAGCAGTCTGTGCACATTGAGTGAGCTTATGCACACACGGGCACATGGAGTCAGCGTCACATTACCCAAATCAATGTGCTTATCGCTGTGTTAGCAAGATTCTTAAGCACATGCCTCACTGAAAACTGAATTGTAAAGTCACTGTCTCAGATGGTCTGACATTGCCAGGCTAGGTTACTTTTTTTGGCTCACTCTCTCATTTCCCCACTTCTGTGAGATTTGGTTTGTTTCTGTTCTCCATTCCAACAGCATGAAACTTCATTGTGTTATTTTGTTATTACACCAGCGCAGCTACATTTGTAATCAGGTCTTGTATGGTGATGATTAGGCACTAAAGGACTACAAGCCTGAATCAGCTTATATTTTTGGAAGAGTGTCATTGATATTGGGAGCATTACAGGCTGCCTGGATTTGAAAGAAATGAGGGAAAGGTGTCCTTGCCTGTGCACGCTGTTGCTGAGCTATTACATGGATGCATGTGTACCACACTAAGTTTTACCTAATGGCCTACTGCCTCCCTGGTGTGCCTCGTAAATGCACATTCAGCTGGTAAATATTCTTTTGCTCTTGCATGTGACTTGCCTTATTGCCTTCTATGATGATCTTTCACCTGCCCAAGTCTTCAAATGGGCTGTTTCTAATGTCCGTGTGCATCTGTTCATAAATGTAAGTCCACCATATATTGCATGAGCCAATTTTATGCTTTGTCATTTCTGCAGCCAAGAAACCACTAAAACGTTTTAACATCTGGCTCCATCTACACAGAATTTGGCTCATTTTGCTTGGAAGTTTTCCACCTACCTTATATTCTTCCCTTAAAGTGCAAGAACCTCACGTGTGAAACCAGTTATGGCAGTGTCACACTGTGGCCTCTTTAGCCTCTTGCAATGTGCATATTTTGGTAACAAAGAACAGCAGAAAAGAAATATGATTATGTCTTCACATAGTATTATTATCAGATTAAGTAAAATAAAAAATGCTTTAACTCAATCAGTACAGGTCGTGACTTTATGTTTTCCTGTTCTGGTTATCCAGTGTGGTCATGGATTTGTGACAGTGGATAAGGTAATATACCAGTGGTCGGTTCTTCTAGAGTGGGCACAGGTCTATCTACAAGTGCAGAAAAGCCTTCCCAGGTTTCCTCATCCTCAATTTCTAACATCTGAGTGTTTGGATTGTTAGACAGTGGTAGATAGAAAGGGATTTAATAATAGACATTTGAGTACTTTTTCTGGTCATATCTTGTATAATTTTTCATGCATTTGAAATAAACTGTTGATAAGAAGTTTTGAAACATACATTTTCACACTTCATATGTGAAGCATTATATGACTTGATAGAATGCTGGTAGCCAGCCTGTTTAATGAAATCTCTACAAGTGACATGGGGAATAAAACTTCATTAATTTTTTAAATGTAGATCTATACTCAGTGATCAAAACTCCATCTTAGCTTTCCTGTCATATATTTCAGTTGGGGTCATAACCCTGTTTTTTACAAAAATACTCTCGTAACCTGTACCATATTGGTAGTCTGCTAAGAGAAGCAATATGTCTCGCTTCCCAAGCTCTTACTATCCATAATTTTCTAGCTTTTAGAATATTTTCCCAGGCTGTATTTTGTATCTTTTCCCAAGGATGCCTATTGATATTGAGATTCAGCTGAAATTTTATGGCTGAAATCTAAAGAAAACCCAAACCAAACCAAAACCAAACACCACCCCCCGTCCCCCCCAATGAATAACTATCTGCTTTTTGTACCACAATTATCTGTACCTGAAGGATTAGCTGTTTCCTACCCATTTATCTTGTGAATAAACTACAGTGAACTTGTGAGCAAGAAAGGCCCCACAATAAGGAAGTTTCTGCAATGGCCACATTCAACAAACCTCTTAATCTTGATAGTGATTTAACCTCACGTAACATAGAGAATTTTCTGAATCCCAGGAAGTTTATACAGGTTGGGCCAAAAAAGAAAGCTGTATCTGGCAGTGTGGGTAACAGTAAGAGCTGCATTAGGACATTATATAATAAAAAAACCAGATGAAATGTTAATCAAGTGAAAAAATTTTACAGAAAGCTGTGGCAGCAAGGCATGAGCTCTAGAAAGAGGAACATAGTTTACTATAAATCCCATGCAGAAATGAAGGTGAAAGCCCAAGAGTGTCAGTTGAAACAGAGTGAAAAAACTGAGATTTCTATTGGGTTTATTTTCCATAAAGACCTTTGTCAGATTCCCACACTCATGTGTTTGCTACAGGCAGCTTGGGCAAACAGCCCTCACCAGATCAGCCCTGTGTTCTGCTTATCTCTCCCTCCAGTGAGTAACCCCAGTTTCCACTGCAGGAGGTGCTCAGTATTTCATGGTATTGAGCCTAAGTAGCTACATATATTTGGTTCCACTTGAGCTCCAGATGCCTTTTTTTTTTTTTTTTTTTTTT
>VWZT01011427.1:41231-108391 GCA_013397055.1 Pachycephala philippinensis | reverse complement strand
TAGTATTGGTGCCAACTGTGCAAAATGGAAAATAAAAAACCCAAACCCATACAAAAAGCTCACCTTTGCTTTGTCTGATTTCTTCTGGAGCGAAGCTCTTGTATTGAGTGAGTGCCTGGCCAGGCCATTTGTCTGAAGGCCAGTTTTTGTTCTGGACTGGCAGTATAGTATTTTGGTGAGCTCCCCCCCGCTATCACTGCAGCTGCACCTGGCAAGAGGAAGCAACCCACAATCTAAAACGCTCATCAGAACAATAAAGTCTGATTCTCTCTTGACAGGTTAATTAATTGTGCGCCATTATGTTTTGTGTATGGTTTTGTATGGTTTTGATACTTCTCTTTCAAGTGTGTTTCCCAGTAGGATTTGAAAAAGCTGGTGCATTGTCTGCCTGTCTGTCACTTCAGATGGTGCTTGATGCAGAAAGAAGAGATGGAGAGGAAAAGAATGAGAGAGAGAGTATGCTGGAGTGTTACAGTTAGAAAATCTTATTCACTGGGAACTGGGATAAACTAATGGTTATGGCTGACTGGAAAACAAAAGCTTTGTTTCATTAAATTTTGGAGTTTGAAGTTTGTTTAGCCCTTTGGAAGGCAGGGAAGGGTGGTCTCCACATCATTCCAAGGCTGTAGTTTGGGCACGCATTGACTCCTCAGAGATTTTAACATGGTCTTTCATCTCCCCCATGAGCATCTGAACCCCCAGCTACTGTTTTTTTTTTTTTTGGTGGGAAACCTCTTTTGCAGGGGGATGAGACAGGGGAAAGAAGAAATTAAATTCTCTCCCGAGGAGACTGGAATCCCCAATGAAAATTTCAGGAGCAGTTCTTGTCTTAATAACAGCAACTTTTCACCTCTTTGATTACATTATTCTAGAAATTGAAGTGGCAGCATGCAAATCATGTGCTAGAACTAAGGGAGTTGACCAGACATTATGATTTTTCAAACTGGAACATTTCCAGAGGTTGTATAACACTTCTTTATGTCCTCCCACCCAGAAATATATTGAGACTTATGGGAGGAAGAAGTTTGACAGTTTTCAGTGTTCTTAGAAGATCCACTGCCACAGAAAGTTTTAAAATATTTAAGTGCCTTATTCATCCAGTAAGACTGTATCAATGTCCACATTCAGCATAAAGAAAGATATTCCTACAAGAGTGTTATTTATGTCTGTAGGTTTGGAGGGCATCTATTACATGGCCTGAGACTGAAACTTTGTCTCCACACAAGAACTTGGCAGTGAAAGACCCTGCGTGCCATGCAGTGTGCTGTCCTTCCAAACGTTTGCAGTAAGGTGGAAATGTACTGGAATTGCTAATGGCTCTGATCAGGCACTACTTCTGTGCCCACTCTCTGTGGTACTGATGCAGAAATCATGCCTGGGCATCAAGGGTTCAGCTTCACAGGAATGAAGGTGAAGGACCAAGAGAAAAAAAACAAACCAAACCACAATGACTTATCCAAACACCCTCACTTATAACTGAATGTCATTCACAGTTTAGGAATTTTTCATTTCTAGATGAAATGAATGCAATGACAGAGAAGTGAGAGGCCTGAAGGTCTAGGAAGAAACCAGACTGCATAGGAGATGTGGGAGACAGGTTATTTTTATCTGAACTTTGATGGTTTTCATCTCTGTTCTATATGAGGAAGCTAGAAATAGTCCTTTTTGGTACTGGGACAATCTATAATAGTGTTGTGGCCTTGGAGCTGCCTGCTCTTGCTGTGGTGGTATGGAAGTGAGCTCAGGATCAGGAAGCACTATAGGCACATGGGATTCAAAATCCAAGCCCACACAGTACAAGAGGTATCATGGATCTTTCTGGAGTACTTGGGGGGGGGGGGAATGAAAAATATTCACTATGGGTGACTCTCTTTATTTAAATTTACTGATCTTTATTTACTAATTTAGAAAGTAACTTCTCTTTTCATTGTTTTCCTCTAGAGAAGAGGAGGACTGGGTTCATAGATGGGAGTCACTACTGCTGCTGTGAAATCAGCTGAATGTATTTATTGCAATGCTAAAAATTCCCTTTAACACAACAGTCTTCCATTTGTTGGGTGAAGATGCTCTCTCGACCTTGGTACCTTGTGTGAGTGCTGTATCACACTCACCTGGCACCAGTCACCCCGTCTCTCCCTAGGGGCCAAATTCATCATTGCACTGAGAGACATGCACCAGAGCAGCCTGATGTAAAACTGCAGGTCAAACACAATGATGTATAAGTAACCTGTATTGCAAGTACAATTATAAACATAGAATACTTGGTAAATGTTGCACACAAAATCTTGAATGATTTTGTTCTGAGCTATTCATCTGTTGAGGGCAAGGGAAATACCTGACTGGCTGGGGTAAGATTTATATTATAGCACCTCCTTTAGTAAAGGAAGAAGCAGCCTTTTATTCCTAAAATGGAGCAGAAAGAAAATATCTCTCTGCCACGTGCTGCAAACTAGAAAGAACACTTTTGATGCATTTAAATTTGCTTCTGTTTCCCACAGTCTTCCTGGTTTGTCACATGCAGTCTATTAATGTGTCTCTGTTCTTGCTTGGCAAAGTAATCCTGAACACTGCAACTGATAAGTTTTTATTAAACTATTTTCATGATCATCATCTGTCCAAGAAGTTTCGGTCCAAAAACAACCCCCCCAAAAAAATCCCACAGCTGATGTTTTAATGTAGTTTTGTTACAGTTCTGAACATCTTAAGGGAAAGAGAGTCTTAATGGTTAAGAAGTGAATTTAGGAGGCTGGTAAGAGCACTAGCATCCTGCTAATTTTTTTGGTTTGCCTCATAAACACCACCAGTGACTGACTTCTGCTGGAATGTCACATGCATATTTCAGCAGCAACAGCACTTTAAATTCCACGTACAAGTAACTTGCTCTTTTTTTAAAGAGAAGTATGCAGGGAGATGTAACCAGTCTTGAAAGGAAAGTGCCAGCAGTAAATATCCCATGTAGACCTTAAACTGGAAATAGAAACTGTAAAACATGCCTCAGTGCAGCATTGCGTGCCACTCCTTTTGCAGATTACATTCACAAAAGGTCTCTAGTGGGCATAATCTGCCTGGTAGTGACAGCAGTGGCAATTCATTCTCCCATAGTCCCCACTGTGCATAATCACCAGCAAGTTCTCCAGACATGTCAAAGATCTCCTTTACTGCATGATTTCCTAACTCTGGTTTCACCACAGAAATGCTCTCTAGAGAATTCCCTTAATGCAAAGTTTCCACTGAATGCTACAAATGTTGCTTTTCATTGCTGTGAGAATCATTGTGAAGATACCAGCCCAGATAATGAATAAAATATATAAATGTACTAGTTTGAAAACAAACCAGTGGGGAATTCCAAGTCAGAACTACAATTTAATAGGAAAATTAAAGGCAGAAAACACTGGCTTAAACTGGCAGAGTCAGGATACAACCTGACACCCTGTTGGTCAGGGGGATGGTAGCAGTCCAACTAAATGGTGGCTGCAGTCCTCCTGAAGTGGATGTGGTTCTGTTGAAGCAGTGATCCTGTAGAAGGATCTGGTCTTCCTCTGAAGGTCCAGTGATGGTTATGTAGCTTTGGGAATCCAGCAGGTAAGGGCTGACTGTGCTGTTCCAAACCTCAGATTATACACAGGTAGGATATATATATATACACACAGCTTGGTTCCTCCCCCTGGGCGGAGCATCTCACACTGGGCTCATGTAATTCTATGAGTCATGCAGTAAAGCCTTGATGGCCCACTAACAGAAGATAGCCCCCGGAGGGAGTTATCAGGGATGAGTCCTGAAAGAGATAATGAACACTGCCCCACCTCCTTTAACAGCTTATGAAGATGGTGATAGAATACATACTTTTGGTTACACCTTACACTGTAACCTAGGACAATAAATAAATAAATAAATAAAAGAGAAGCCCATTGTAAAGATAACCAGTTCAGAGTTACTTGCCTTTAGCTAGCCCCAAACCCAAGTTGCACAGAAAAACAACTACCCCAGCCAACTGAATGGCTTGTTCACTCTGACACATACACGATAATTGGAGTGTTTTTTATTGCTGGCTGCTTTACTGAAAATTATTTACTGTAAATTTTGGACATCCAGAACATCTGAATGTTTATTACATTAAGTTTATATTTCTTCCCACACCCCTTTGTGTGGAGAATGTAATTACTAGATCCTGGAATGGGTCCACTGTGTGTATTTCAGGATTGATTTTTTCGTAAGTAAGTTAATAATTTAAGTTAAAAAATAAGTGGGGTTTAGAATCACAAGGAAAAGTATAAAGATATTTATTTTCTGAATAACTGTTATACCACTGAAAGACATGAGTTGTCATAAGCAGTAGATAGACAGTAGCTTTCCCTGGCGTGTTGGGAAGGCTTCTTCTGAAGCCTGCTGGATTGGGATGAATGCTCTTGGCCATAGCAGTACCTGGTTGTGGAGGAATATATGCCATGGTGGCTTGACAGGTCTGACACAGGAATTCAGTGCTCGGTTTTCCTGAGGTCACAAAGCAAGTCCTGTATGGTTCCCCTCTGCTGCTAGCAAGCTCCTACTCATCAATAACAAGCTCTTGAATAAAGGAATCCTCAGCAGGATGATGCACAATGTTGTTAGTATTTGTCCTTGTGCTGATTAGTCCAGCCCTGAGTGTAAGTATTAGTGTCAGTCCCTAGGGCAAACTGGTGATAAAGCTCTAAGAGAATGTTTAAGCTAAATAGTAGGAATATCTTTGAAATGGTGCTATTTGCAGATTCAGTGCTTATGCTTGCAATGGCAATAGCTTAGAACGTCATCTATATGTTAAATAAATGTGTAAATTGGATTTGGAACTATTCATGGGGACAAGGGGTTGGGGAGACCCTCTTGGGTCTCTGAGTCCAATCCTCTCTTATCAAAAGCCCAGTGTCATATAATCCCTCTCATAAACTTGTGTAATCTTTTTCATATGCTTCTCACATAGGTTCTAGAGGAGGGCTTTGAACTATCTTTTATCTCAGTTCAAGTGTCTGCTTTGAACAGGGAATGAAATCTGAGTGTCACAGTTTGAGTATCCTAATAACTATTGCATTAGTGGATTTTCTCTTTCTTACATTTGCTTTCTCAGTTCAATTGAAGTGTCACTTCTGCATTCCTGGAGACAAGGATAAATGGAATTTTAATGTATTAAAAACTGGAAGTAAGCTACAGGTAGTTATTTACCTATCTTTCAAAAAACCTCCAACAAGATTCTGGGCAACTGGTTGACCAATGCAATATTTTTGCACTGTGGAGCCAAAAAATAGGTCTGAAAAAAACATGTCTGTGTGAACTAGTGTTGTCTGGGGTGATATGTTTGATCCTCAGGGTCCAGATAAACCTAGCTGACTACAGTTGCAATGAATAATTCACTGTCTCTAAATTTAGCTTTGATCTATGTGATTGTGTTGTGAACTTGAAACATACTCACATACATCAAGCACAGGAGTTTCAGCAGCCTTACCCTTTCCTCTCTCATAAAAACACCCTTCTGGCTTGAAATTCTTCTCCAAGTGCATCACTCTTTTGGCTGTACCAGTCTGTTAAGGTGCATTGATTTAGGTATCTCAAAGATATATATTTTTTTAAGTATTAAGACTTTTCAGAGGGTCATGTGAGACCATGGAGGAGTTGCAAGGAGCCTGTCCTGTCTGGCCTAGGTAAAGGTTAAAGATGAGACCCTGTTTCTATTTTATAGACTGTCCAGCGATTTAACTATAGAAAGGTGTAAATATTTCTCTGAAGAGGAGCTGTTTTAATTTTATTAGAAGGCAGATCTTTTAAATTAGGGTCAGCATATATGGTCCCTTCCATTTTCCTGGAATCTAGTTGATGCACGGGAGGAAACCTTCAATCTCAAAGTGAGACCAGGTTTGAAAGAAAAAATACCTTTCATTAGACCAGTAATTCAGTTGGAAAAATCAGATGAGTTTCCAGTCACATGTGCCCTTCAGATACAAATATAAAAGTCACAGAAACTGCACAGGGAGTGTAGGCTGGCATAAAAATCCTGATGAGGTTTTGAGATGAGGAGAAAAGATACATGACAGTGAGTGGCTGGACCAGGGGACCACGGAGTGGTATCAGCACTGGAGCAGAAGGCAGACGTCTTAGTTTGGAGATGCAAAACAGGAAGGTGGTTGTGATTTATGTCAAAGGACAAGGGCTTGAAGATCCAGAAATGTGGAGAGAGGTAGAATGATACAGAGATTGAGACTAACAAGCTGAGCAAACTAACTAACTAAGCAAACAGCCTGGGACAAATAACCAGGGCAGCCCATGAAGTGAAGGCTGAGGCTGGAACCTGGAACAGCCTGGAAGAGTGAAGGCACATCAGCTCTGGAAAGAGAGCTGCATATGAAAATAAAGAATGATTAGAAGTATAGGACATGGATATACAAATAAGGTAAGAACAGGGTGCTCAGAAGAAGAGAGGAAGAAAGTCTGGGATCCAACAGTGAACCTGAGAAGCAGAGCTGGGGCTAAGAAAGGGAGGGAAGGAGAGGGAAGAGACAGTACCAGGGCAGGGACACACTAAAGTTGGAAATGCAGAAAAGATCAAACCCTGGACACCTGGGGGAAAAAAAAATAAAAAAATCTGTACTTCCTAGAGGATTTTCAAGTCAGAACCTGGGAGCTGGAGACTGCTGAGTCTTGGAACTGTGTGCTCTGCCATGAATCAGTTAAACTACTCCTGCTGTTGGCTACCCTGCTAGTGCAAATGGCAGAGAAGTTTTCTCTACAGGGTTGCAACTGTGACAGGTCCTGTAAGAAGCCACGGGCTGAAATTTGTGTGTTCATGATTTGCTTTTATTAAGTCTAGATTAGTCCACAAAACCTGCTCCATTGGAAGCTCATCATTAGGACTATCCTACCAAGCAACTAAGGGTTAGGCAATGCCACAGTCTGGTTATCCTATTCCTTATGGTTTTGCTTTCCCATAACTAAGCTGCAATCATGAAGCAAAGGTACCAGTTCTGATCAAATCTATTTTATTACTGTGGTGTAGGTATGAAAAATTAAACCAATGCTACTTAAATAGTGTATGGAAGGAAAAGTTTCCAGTCAAAGGAGACTTGTTAATCAGAGGTTCGAGGGCTCTGCATACACTTCTGAGTATCTTGGAAATGGCTCTGTCCCTTCAAGTTTTAAGAAGTAGTTTGGTAATTTTCATTTCAGCACTTGCAGTAGAAATCTTATTATGTTGTACAGAAAAGACACAGACCTGGAAAACTTGTAAATAATTCCAGAATGTTTTGATTAACTTTGGGATAACAAAAAGAGGTTATATGAGTTGGTTATAAGACTTCTCTGATGAAAGCTAAGATGGGCTCTATGACAAATCTTAATGGACGTCTGTCGCTGTCAGCGCTGCCGGAGGGCAAAAAAGGACTCAGAGACACGAGTGTGGTCAGCAGAAAGGAATGAATTCTTTAATTAATAAAAGACGGGTTTTTATGTGTTTAGTTCTTTTAGTGTTTACCTAAATGGCAAGAGGTATTGGACCTCTAGCTAACTACCTACCAGAGTGATTGGTCAATTCACACATCATTCATTTCTCTAGTTGGTATCACAACAATTCTAATTATATTCACGGGTGCAAGATTAGCAAAGTCTGTTTACAGAAAACCTTATCATGTTTTGCATAGTTTCACATGAGAAAGAACAGAGCTCTCACAAACTGCTGCTGAGAGCTGAAAACTTCTCTGCTAGAGCTTTTTAGCATCCATAGACGTCAAGCCTCAAAATCTCTTCTAAATTCACCCAAGTGTAGTTTTAAATTAGGCCATCAGACTTGTTTGCAGTGAGAGGAAACATAGACATAAACGAGCCTGAGTGCTTAAGTGAGATGGAGATTATACAGATGAAAATGTTTCTGTAATTTTAATGGATGTGAGATTTATGTACTAGGCAAACTACATTATAATAGAATTTTCATTAATTTATCTTAAGAATATCTCTCTTGTCTCCATTTGTCTGCATGGGTGTAAAAGTCTATTAATAATAAATATTATTATACTGAAATTTTTTTTCCCAGTTTTGACCCATTGAGCCAAATGAGAACTTCTCATGATAAATCAAGTGCAGAAAGAAAGATACTGCCTGTGTAGTACTTCAGGTTGCCAGGTCCCAGAGCCTAATATTTTCTGTAATGATGTGAACAGCGGGTAGTCTGGAGAAGGGCAACAAAGCAAACAGAGAGGCTAATTTGACACATTATGTAAATTTGGGATTGGCTGAAATGCGTATTTCAAAATCTGCATTCTACTTCCCTTCAGACAATTTTAGCTTCATTTTGGAATATGCTCTTTTAGTAATAAGAAACCTCTGAATGTTTTATACCAGACCAGAATACAAGCTGTGAATTCCTCTTTTTATCACCTTTGCTTTGACTCCGGGAAGAACATCCATTGCGTTTTTGCAGCTGCTATAAATATTTTGCCTGTTTGATTTATAGCAATGTTAAAGAATGAGTGGCAGTGGTTTGCTTATCAAGCCACATAGCCATGCAGACCTTTTCAGTAAGACAAGGGCAAAGTGAGGCTTGCTGATGCCTTTTTAAAAAATGATTGCTAGAATATAAATGCCAAGTCTAGTTAAAGTAATGCGCACAGCTGGCTGTTAAACCAAAAACATTGCTGCAATAGGCTCAGCTCAGAAAAATCACAAGTGAAGCAAGCTTCGTAAATTTAGGTGAATGGAAAAGGAAGCTTCTGGAGGCAGCATAATTGCTGTTCAAGGACTTCTGCTGAGTCTTCAAGAGGCAATGGCATGCAGTGGGACATATGTTGTGTGTTGATATGTGCTGTATTTAGCTGTTCCATGGACAACAAAGTCAGATGATTTTGATTTGATTGATGGGAAACAACACTGGTCATTTAGGAAATTAGTAATTTTCTTGGATGGTAGGCAATCAGGAATGGAGTACAAGGGAATGTCCTGGGCAGCAGATCAGTCCTGTCCCCGGGACTCTCACTGCTTGAGGTGTAGTCCTGCCACTGAAATTCATTCTCAAGTCTACTTTCCAGTTACTTGGCAGAGAAAAGTTTTCCATGCTGAGCAGGAGAACATGTGTCTAAATTAGGGTAGCTTTGTAAATCAGTTTTGAATTCTTTGGGAAGATATGTATCGATTAAATGCAATTAAAATGCAGCATGGTTTGTAACTCTGGTTTTCTTTATGATCTGCTTTAAAATATGACTAAGATTTGTTGAGTCAGAAATATATCTGGGTCAAACTGGTGTTAGACTGCTTATTTACCTAACAGCTTAGTTAGAGTGACTTAATTTTGGGCCTGGATTTCTGAGTGTGAAAAGATGCATTAATAACCTTTTTATTTGTGCTCCAACTGGTATTGAAAGACAACAGTTTTTAAAAACTCTAACAAATGAGAAAAGAATGAGCAAGTGAGAGAACATTTGTTTTCTCACTACTGGATACAGATAGTAGCCACTCTCAGCTGTAAATACTAGTGCACTATAAATCTACTCATTGGAAGTTAGCTATAGGCTGTTCTTAGACAGTATATCAATAAAAATGTATTGATATACAGATTTTTTTCATTCAATTATGACTGTGTAGAATTGTAACATCAGCAGTTTAACTGCTAAATTGAATGCCAAATATTGTTAGCAGGAGAGAGTACAAGTGAGGTAGAACTGTACTGGGGATTGAAGAGTAGACTTATCTTTTGTAGGGTGAAATATTGGCGGGAACTGTTCTAACTGTGGCTTGATATTGGTTGAGAAATTATAATGGTCAGAGTTTCCCAATTAGGATGCTAAGGCTGGTCTGTTAAATCTTTATGTAGACATTAAAAAACCCACTTTAATGCTGGCATTCCACCTTATTCCCCAGAAGGAGGATGAGTTACAGATTTTTAGAGACATAAAATTGGTCTTAGTGCCTGATACTTCATGGATCATGTTTTCGTTTGTCCTTTGATGATTTATTTAAAATGCTATGTCTGTATCCAATCCTTAATCTTTGGAGAGAGATAATGTGAGAGATTATGATTTATGAGTGGTGAAGTAAATTGATAGTATGTTTGCCTTGAGTTTATATTTTAAATGCTAGTAGTGTGGTTAGTAGTTACTGATGGTATTTGTTTTCTTACTAAGTATATCCGGATACAGTGCACTGAAAATGCATCACACCATAAAAATATGTGACTTTTCCTTCTTTTTTTTCATGAAATGCTAATTTTCCAAAGGCAACCTACAGCTAAGGAGGAATAGCAGCTTTGAAAAACAGAGTTGCGAAGATATGTTTGGTGAGACATTTTGGTTTATGTAAAATGCACATTAATATTCAAGTTCCAGCACACAGAACATTAAACTATAGAGAGAGGTAAGTTCATCACAAGAGCTCATTCTGAAATCACATTATGATTTTAACAGTCTCCTGATAGCCAGATGGAATTCAACAGGGGGAAAAAAATCTATCATGTTGAAATCAGAAATGAGGACAATCTGTCAAATCTAAACACAGAGAACTCTCTTTAGAGCTGGAAGTATCTAATTCTGTGATTTTGTTCCGCTGTTAGTTGCTACTTTGAGTGAAGCATGCCATGTACTTTACAAATGCAGTTTCTTTTTCTGCATAAGTAGCATTCATAGTTGAGTCATATTCTCATTGAATGACCAAATCCCTCAAATTTATTGGAATTTTTGTGTGTTTTTTTTAAGACTTTGGTTTTATATGACTAAGCAGCTGTAAAACTAGATTAAAAAATCAGCATTGCAAGTTAGTTGGGACTGATTAGAAACAGTACGTGATTTTGGCTTTGTTCCCTGTTTGACTGGGTCTCATTCAATTCCCCTACAGAACTAGGGGGATTTCATAAACTAACTGGCAGTTTGAATTCCTGGAAGAATAAAAAAGGCTTCTGGAGAACATTATATGGACAAATATATGGAAGATTTACAGGAACAAAGACTTTTCTTTCCTGGACCTTGACAGAGAGAAAAAAAATCGATATCAGCTTATAATGATGGGAAAATATAATTTTGGGATAACCACTATTAACTGGTTTTTAGCCTAAGAAATAGGTGGTGAGTCTTAAAACACATGTGAAGAAAATTTGTAAAATGCAGTTTTGCAATGAATATATATGACTAATTCTTGCAGTCAGTGAGAGTGGGTGCATTTAATGCGTGGATCAGCTTACTTTTTGTTGCCAGAGGGTTAGGAAGAGGAAGAAACTAATCAGTGATTTTTTTCAAATAATTTGTATTATATTTGGAAATATGAAAAGATAAGGCTTAAACTAACAAATGTGAACACAACATCACTGGGAATAATTTTTAAATCTCCAAAGTCTGAATTTTTTTTTATTTTTCAAAATGAGTATGGTATTAAAAAAACATACTGTTTTCCTTTTAAGTACTCTGTTATCCTACAGAAGTTATCTTGTTTTGAGGGTTCTGTTTAGCATGAATGATCTGGTAGAAAGCAACGAACCCATGAGGGGAAGCTCCTCTACTCTTCTTTTGGTCAGGAAAAATTAAGTTTTTCAGTAAACTCTTACATTTTGTAATGCAAGCAGGATTTTGGTTACAATGGTGAGCAAGCCATCAAAGCTAGTTTCTTTAGGAAAAAAACACCATGGTCTCTTTTCTTGGATGCTCTGTAGTTGTATTTTTAGTCTACGAGTGTTGTGGGGAGGAATATTGATTTTTAAAAATAGTTTTAAATTCTAGCAACACGCATGTATCCAATCTCATAATGTGCCTGTGAAGATATTTATTTAAAGCAACGTTTTAATCTTATTTCTTTAAATGCAATTCTGTACCTGCATTAGAGAATATTAAGTGTTGTGTTTTCAAGGGCTTATTAAATATTCAGTCATTTTCTTTTTCTGTTGTCAAGTGTGTCAAGGGCAAACTTTCTGTGTCCTGGAATGTAACTCAAACTAAATGTATCTTAAAAGCCGCTATTAAATGCTCACATTAGAAAATATACATTATACAGTGAGGGGAGTTGAAAGAGGAGGTGTTGAGATCCAACCCCAGAACAAGTTGTATCCAGATGAGATACAAATTTTTATGGGAAAACACCTAAATATGGTGAGAGATTTTATTCAAAACTTAAATGTGAAGCAAGAAATAAGGATGACTGTGACTATTAACACTTTGCTGTGCATTAACTTCTTCACTGACTATGACCTGCCCATCTTGGAACACTGAATAATTGTCTAGAAATAGCCTATTTTAAGGGTGTGGGATGGACAAATGAAACTTATTTTGAGTATGGAGTAGTATGAGTCTGATTTTATGAATATGTATGATACACCTGAGTGTGAGGATCAATTTCTAGCTCTGCTGCTTTGTTCAGGCTCTGTCTAAGCTGTTAAGCCTTAGAATGGCTGCAGTAAGGCTCTGGCTCCATCACAGGACAATGGGCAGTCCCATGTCTGGGTTTGCTTGGAAAGGAAACGTGTGTGTGTGTGTGGGTCAGATGTGAGCCACAGCATCCCCTGACCATGTGCCTTTTCCCACTGTGAAATCCAGACATGGGCCATGAGATAAGACTGTTGTCAGGTCAAAATTATGTTGCAGCCATAATTTTTAGTGACCTTAATTTTTCAAGGCACTTAAGGAGCTCTGTGCAAGGTAAAACATGACTTTGGACTCGTAAAAGTTCTCCTAATCTACAGACTGCTCAATTTGCTGTTCTAGAACTGGTTGTCAATTTTGAAATTGCTTTAAACTCTGAGCTACTCAGTCCCCCATGAGACACTGGGTTCAAAGTATGAATCATAAAGTTTTCTACTTCCAACAAGTTATCTTTACGTATCTCACACACAGTTTAGATTTGTGTGCTTCATTAAAAATCCAGTTATAAATGATTAATCCACTTACTGTGAACATTAGTTGAACTTAGCAACAGAGCTTGGCTGGTGATCCCATCAACTAGACAAGCTGGGAGATGGAATCTCTACTGTCTGAACGTGTGATGCTGACACACAAGGAGAAAATTGGGTGCACACAGCCTTCAAATTGTGAGCAGAGGAAATCAGCAGCCTACTGAGAGCTTTAACGGCTTAATGAGGAATATTCTGCATGCTGTGTATTACATACTGAATATTTCTGTAACTTTTAGCTGCTCTCTTCTGGCAAAAATGGACTGAACTTTTTATTAATTCAATTTGTATTAATTTCAATTTTGAAAACGGTAGCCCCGTAGTGTGTCTACAACCATTGTGCCACTTAGAAAAATGGTTCCCTCAGAAGGAAAAAAGAAAACCTAAATGAAGAAAGTTAATTTTATCACATCCATTGAAACAAACAAGAAGCAATTATTTAAAAAAACCAAAAAAACAAACCTTTTTAAGAAATGAGAAAAGGATCATGATTACTTGCATATTATTTGAAAATTTCTCTTCAGCTTTTTTTGAAGATACTCAAAAAATGTGTTTGAGCTGCAATCTTTGGTTTTAAAAAGGGGATGAATAAGCTGTTTTGCTCTATACCAAGGCTTGAACTTGTCTTGCAACTAGTCAAAACCAAAGTTTTCAGAACTTCTCAAAGTGAAAGGTTGGTAACGATTCGAACAGAAGATTGTCTCTTGCTGTAACCTTTCTGAAATAATGATCAGGCTAACCCTTTTTAGATTTTTGTTCTTCATAAAAGAAAAAACCGAAACAAACAAAAAGTTGTGCGTGCTACTCTGGTTATTGTGGACCAAGGAACTATTGCAGGACTGAGGATTAGAACTTGGTTGGTCACATCCACCAGAGAATCTGTGAGTTCAAATCTGTTCTGACTTTGTCTGGAATGTGCTGCTTGGACACATGAACAAAAATGGATATATTTTTAGAGGCTAATTACTTTAGAGAAGCTGGAATTAGGATGAAGGAGAAGGAAAGCATAAAGTGAGGATAGCACATGACTTCAGTTAACTTCTATCATTACAGATATGTATGAAAAACATGCTAGAGACTTTGCAATGCATTAGCTCGTATTATGTAACATAATACTGAGGAAGCATCTTTGTTAATATGAAGTTAATCCCTAAGCATTTTTTGTTTGACTGATAAAATGTTCCTTCTTGCACTGATCTTTGCATTTGCTTCTTGCACGTTCTCTGACCCATCTGATTATTGCAATAACATTGTAGGGCTCTTGTGTATGAGGCTTCATGTTGCTGGGTGCTATGCAAGCTCTGTCCTGATCCAAGGAGCTGGCAGTATAAAACCAAATGCAATGAGAGATAAAAGGAATGTGTGTCTTTGCTCAAAATCAGTGATGCCATGCATATGCATGGCAAAATGTGTGCATCTTATTGTTTTACATTCTGTGAGTGGTTATTGTGGGCTTATCAAGAAATCTGTCACCAGACTGATAGTGTTTTCTTGTCTTTGTCCTAACCTCTGGAAGATGACTGTCTCTAGGATAATGGAGTAAGATAGCAGATTTTGGACATGACTGAGTGTCGTTTTCCTTTAGGGATAATAAAACACTGAATGTAGGAGCACAGCTAAAAATTTCAATCTGCCTTGCCAAGTGCCAAGTGCAATGTCAATGCAGTGTCAATGTTAAGCAAAACAGTAATAAATAGCTTGTCAGGCAGCTCTACCTGTAGTTAATCTCTTGATATTTGGCATTTTTTTAGAAAGGTTCTGGACGTGAATGGACTCTCTTTCTGAAATACAGTCCAGAAAACAGTGGTAATTATTTACATACTGTTACATTCACTGCACTGTTGAATGCAGAGTTAATATCTATTATATCTGAGTTGTTGGTAAATTATATAATGGTTGGTAAATTTTACTTTGTTTAGGCTGAATGTAGTTTTCTTTTATTTTCAGACAAAAACCAAAATTCACAGTTGTCTGAAATCACCAAAGTGTTGCTGTTGAAGAGGTTGCCCAATATCTTACCTGTCAAAAGTTCCCTCCCAAATTACAAACTACAGTGCTGACTTAGCTTCAGCGATTCTCAGCCTCCAAAGATTTGTTTGCTTTATGTCCTTGACTGTGTAGAAGGATTCTGGAGGATGCTCTAAGAGACATCCAAGGGTCATTCTTAGCCCATCAGTGGCTTAGAGTCTGATAAATTCTCTATCCATCTTGTGGAGAGGTTTTGCAAAGATCTGTTGAGATTAATTCACTTCAGTTATATAAATCTGGTTGTATTTGCTGGCTCTAGTTGTCTCACACAAGATTGAGGCTCTTTTGTGTGTGTTGGTGTCAGGTGCTGTGAGCTATGAACATGCAGCAATTTTGTAGTTAAGGCAAAGGCAGAAAAGCCTGTTCAGTAAAAATCAGACAGTGTTAGATTGCTCGCTTGGCTTGTGGCTAGAGGTCCAGACTGGGTGATAAGTGTTCAGTTCAGTCTCTGAGTCAGTCCTTTTTGAAAGGTAACAGATTTAGAGTGTTTGTAATTGTAGGGCATGGTGTAATGACTTATTTTCCTTGACTGAGGAAAGGAAGCCATAAATAAGCTTCAAATATCTGATATAGGTAGTTATATGGGATTTTTCATACATCCAACTAGTGAGTCTGAATGTAATAAATTTGCCAGGGCTGCATTGCAAATTTAAGATTGCTTCCAAAATAAAAGGAATTCTCTCTACGGGTTGTAGAGACAATATTTTGTTGTCTAACCAATGTTCTGTGTTAGAAAAATGAAAGCATTCAGTATTGTATGAACCCAAATGAGCTCCTGTGGCACATAACACTAAATCTGAACGCTAATACTAAATTCAGTCATTGATATCCGAAGTACACAAAATTAGTTTTGCCACAATGTTGTATCCTGGATTAAAGGGGCAGAACAGAGACATTCCTACATATGGCTGTTATTTTGTCTGCCTTGCAACTAGATTTTTTCCAATGACATTCAAGATTTCAGTGTGGTAACATATAGGTATTAGATACTTTTGAAAACCTGTTTAGGCATCTTTTTGCCTCTTTGAGCCCCTAACACTTTCAAAAATCTTCATGTCTCCAGAAGGTTTTTTTTCCCCAGGATAATATTGGCTATAAAATGTCTATTAAGATGCAAATTCAAAATAAAAAATATTTTTGTTTGTGTACCACACCACTGCTGTTCAAGTGCTAGCTAATCTGGTAGTAATGTCATTGAAAAGAAGTTAACCATTGTAGCAAAGGAACAACTGACCTCAAAACACCTTTTCATTCGGTGTATTTTACTCAGTGTAAGAAAATCTATCTCCTGCTCTAGCTGTTTGACTCAGTGTTATTTTTTGAGATCCTGTCCTGGATATTCTCTGTTGTTCAATGCTTGACTGTGATGGCTGAGTTGAAGATCAGGCAATATATGCTTTTTAAGTCCTAAACAACTCTCTGTGATGACTGTTTCCAGCTTATTTACCTGTATTTTATCAATTCAAGTGCCTCTACTAGAACTGAATTTGTATTCCCCTTTTTGTTCAGATTGTCCTGGATTTGTAACTTGGTTAGCAGGATTGTGGATCCTAAGACTGTGGCAAAGCTCTGCCACCACAGTGTGTGAGGTTCTGCAAGGTTTACTTTTAGTGCTCCCCCAGAGAATCAGTGATGGATGACTACAGACATAATAGGCTATGCAACCAACTCTACCTGTAACACAGAAGGAATTTTCTATCAGTAAATATCATGTATTTGTAAATCATTGAAAATCCAAAGGAAACCCAGTCTGGGTCTGCTCCTAGAACCCTCTGAGGTGGCTTTCAAGACAGGTGTGAATTCTGAACCATAATCTCAAGACCATTAGGGTCAGCCCACATTTTCCACTGTGTGAGAAGTGAACATCTTTAAATATTGCTGTGGTTGGTGTGTACAGGGACTGTTTGCAAGGAACCTTGACAACTGAATCAAATTCAGACAATTTAGCAGATTAAATAATTTGTTGCCACTTTCCTAATGAGTATTTTGTCATGGTGTCCATTGCCAAGACTTTTCCTGCTCCTAGACTCTTGGCCTGCATGTGAGAGCTGTCTGCTGCTCTCCTCTGGCCTAGATGGAAATTTTTATGCATATGAATTTGTCAGTCATTTGGGGATGAATGGAAAGTTTTATTATAAACACTGACATCGTTAGTATTAATG
Source organism: Pachycephala philippinensis (assembly GCA_013397055.1). Taxonomy (NCBI): domain Eukaryota; kingdom Metazoa; phylum Chordata; class Aves; order Passeriformes; genus Pachycephala; species Pachycephala philippinensis. Next base: position 91,327 of record VWZT01011427.1, on the reverse strand, counting down.
TGAAGAGCTGTGTGGTTCTGATGTCTCTTTTATCTCTTTGTGTTTCAGTTCATCGCTTTTGCCTCTTTGTTCTTCATCTTAGTTTCAATCACAACCTTCTGCCTGGAAACACACGAAGCTTTCAATACTATTATAAACAAAACTGAGCAGGTCATCAACGGGACAGAAGCTGTGTTACAATATGAGATTGAGACAGATCCTGCACTGACATACGTGGAAGGAGTCTGCGTGGTATGGTTTACATTTGAATTTTTAGTACGTGTTATTTTTTCTCCCAACAAACTTGAATTCGTCAAAAACCTCTTGAATATCATTGACTTTGTGGCCATCCTGCCCTTTTACCTAGAAGTGGGCCTGAGTGGGCTCTCCTCCAAAGCTGCTAAGGACGTGCTTGGTTTCCTCAGGGTGGTAAGGTTCGTCAGGATCCTCCGGATTTTCAAGCTCACCCGGCACTTCGTGGGCCTCAGGGTGCTGGGTCACACTCTGCGAGCCAGCACCAATGAATTTCTGCTGCTGATAATATTCCTGGCACTCGGTGTTTTGATATTTGCCACTATGATCTACTACGCAGAGCGGGTGGGAGCCCAGCCTAATGACCCGTCAGCGAGTGAACACACACAGTTCAAAAATATCCCTATCGGCTTCTGGTGGGCTGTAGTCACCATGACCACCCTGGGATATGGGGATATGTATCCACGGACTTGGTCAGGCATGCTGGTGGGAGCCCTGTGTGCGCTGGCAGGAGTGCTCACCATAGCCATGCCCGTGCCTGTGATAGTTAACAATTTTGGGATGTACTACTCCCTGGCCATGGCAAAGCAGAAACTGCCAAGGAAGCGGAAGAAGCACATCCCTCCTGCTCCTCAAGCCAGCTCACCCACCTTCTGCAAGACAGACTTGAACATGGCCTGCAATAGCACACAGGGTGACATCTGCCTGGGCAAGGACAACCAGCTGATGGAACACAACAGATCATCAGGTAGGACCCCACTGGAAATGCATGTCCTCTGAAAACACTTTATAGACCAGTATGTTTGGTAGGAGTCAGAAAGCAGCCAGTCTTTCTGCCAGGAGAAGATGTAGCTCCCACCCTTCTCCCCTCCAACATTTGCGTGTGTCAGTCTCATAGAGGACAAAATAGGTATAGTGATGTTCCCAAACCTCTATGTAGCTGGTCTATACAGTTTTGCTTGCTCTGTTGAGAATGCTTTCCTGCTGATGATATCAACCTTTTCTTTTGCCTGTTGTTTGTTGTGTTGTATGGATGTTTCTTGTTTTTCTGCATGACTGTGACTATTTGAGCAGCCACCGTGTCCCACCCTGTTGGACTCCATGGTGTTTTGCCTCAGTGTCTGTCTCTTGTGTCAGCTTTGCCTGTGCCACATCGTGGCCTGTTAAGCAAGATCCTACAAAGAAGCAGTCATTTAAAAGGAGCAGGTGCTTTACATCCAAAGCCCAGCACTCAAAGGAAATAGGAAGAAATTTTCTTTCTAGTTTTCTTTCCATTTGGCATTCTGCTTCCCTGGCTAAAAGAACCTCCTTCATCTGTGTTAGATGAGACGTTGCATGATATTTACTATTCATTAAATTATACTAGCATAGCTGATGTAAATCTTGTCAAGGAAAAAGAAAATGACAGCCCTTAGCACCATCGTTGCTATTAGAGTTGATTTTTGTGATTTCTATTACCTTATTTGTTAGAGTTCCAAATGATGAATAAGGAGTATTTTGGGCTTGACTCAGTGAAATTACATGTCAAATGACAGCCTCAGTCCCTCCAAGCCACTGCTCCATATTCCAAATCTGTTGCAATTAAAGAGTAAATTTTACCTCTCAGTATAACTAAATAGTTTAGCAGCAAGAATTTTTTTTTCTGTTGTTTCTTAAGCGTATTTATTCTTAAGCCAAACACAATCTGTTTATAAAGCTCAATACCGGTCATTAGACTCCTGTTGTAAAGCTGCTAAAGAATAATAAGAACAAAACTACTTGTGACTGGTGTAATTCAGTAATTGAAATTTAGTTTTTAAAAAGAAGAGTCTGGAAAATCGGTCTCTGAACAATATTCTTTTTTGGGCTGTTGCTCTGTTACTGAATAGCATTTATGTTCAAAGAAGCTCGGTTTCACTCTCCGAGTTACTGTTCACAAAGTTAACACATCTTTTTGAACATCCTAAATATATTTAAGAGGATGGAAACGCTTGAAAAGACTCTGACAGTAAAATATGGTTAGTTTTTCAGTGCTTTGACTGATACCCACTTTGAGATAACATCTTTAAAGTGTTAATGATAACAACTTTTTCATGCCATCAGGTCCTACTAAAGGTATTCTGAATGGAGAAGGCTCAGTGTGATCACTCTGTCTCTCACTAAGAGACACTTTTTTTTTGTGTCTACAGCTTTATTTACAAGGGGTTATAATCCTTGAAGTTAGAGAGAAAGCAGACATGCAAGAAGGAGCCATTTTAAAGTGTTATCTTTCTTTTCAGTAGTGCCACCACTCACATCATGCACTGTAGCTTTATTTCTAGTAGAGAATGTTATTAGAGTCACTATGAATTATGTGCAAAACTTCAAGGCTGAATTCTGCCCTTTGCATTCCCAGTTCAGAAAAAAACATGCTCAGGTTTAAATGCAAAGGTAAAGCTGAAGTTATGTGCTGTACTGAGAAGAGATTTTTTTCTTGAAGTGTGGCCTGAATTTGAAATAGTTGATAATTTTAAAAGAGAGCCTTTTGGGAGTGACAAATCAGGAGAGGTACAAGTGTTGCCATTTGACAAAATAAAGTACAGAGACCAAAGACAGCATTTAATGTTGGGTACTTATGATGACAAGCAGTGCAAGTGTAATAAATATGGAAATGAAAGCTAAGTGTGTTATTAAACAGTGTATAGTGCCAAATGTTGAAAATATAGCCCTTCTGGGTGAGGGCTTGTCTTTAAAACATTAAACAATATATTCTAAATAAAAATGCCTAACATGACCTCTTGTTTAGCAAAAACAATAGCCAAAATCGTAAATAAGTGTTTGAAATATCCAAGGCTGACTGTATTCTGACAAGTTACAGTCCAGAGTAGGTGAGTAACTGAGCCTTGGTTTGACTATTTCTTAGTTCATGTTAGTTTAATCTAATTTTATATAAATTTTAGAAGAACAGGAAAGTCAAAAGATCATTTGTTCTTGAACAAAACATATACCTTTTGCCATTTTGTACTGATTACTGATGAATTGCAATCTTGTTTTCTTCTAATGATTTACTTTATAACTACTTTTTGAGTGATGGGAATATCTGGCATTCAGCGTAAGCTCTTTGTGATGTCTCATTTCCTCATTCATTATTGTCTGTAAATGGGCATGGTGCTTTAACCAGTGTTATCAGGTGAAGACAGTGCAGGAAGTGAGCAGCCACTCTCACCTGGTGAAAGGCTCCCTCCCATCAGACGTTCTAGTACAAGAGACAAAAACAGAAGAGGGGGAACATGTTTCCTACTGACAACAGGTGATTACACGTGTGCTACTGATGGAGGGATCAGGAAAGGTATGGACTTCTTTCATTAGATCATAAAAGGTTACTCAGCAATGTGCTTGTGAAAAACAATCTTAGAGTAAAATGATGTGCACAATGCTCTAAGAGGAAAGACTGTACTCACGATGTATCTTTTTTTCTTTACTCCTAGTCATTCTTTTCCTTTTAGAAACACTCATCCCCTTTAGTCTTCAAAAAATGTGCTTGATGTTGGACCCTCATTTCACTTGTGTCTTCATTTGTCTGTAATCTCTAATGGAAAAGCCTGCAGTTCAGACCTTGCTCATTCAACCACTCATCGTTCAATACAATTTTTCATTCAAAAAGACAAATTAATCATATTATAACTTTGGTCTGCTCTTAATAACTTAAAATTTACAGCCGAATACACTTTAAAGGTTGAAATGTCAGAAGTAAGCCAAATTTTTGTTCTGAACACAAAAAAAAGCATATCCTGAGATGCTATTTAGATTTCTTTAAAATAAAAGTTTGAGCTTATAATGCCAAAAAAATGTTTTTTTCTTGGCAATACACCACTGATACTAAAAGATGACTGTCTACCCCAACCACATTCTAAGTAGTAAACAATGGTAGTAAAACCAATGCATGACCTTGCAAGGTGCTAAAAATGCCTTTCTAGTTATTTAGCCTCTTCAAGTCTGATTGCTCATGGCTCAGTAGGATGGGTGCCCCCAGCTGGAGTCTGCAAAACCGTTTCTTACTTGTATCTCCCACATGACTGATTGTTTCTACCCCAGCAGGCCACATCTGGCTGTGGCTGCAAACCTAACATCAGGACACAGCCCTAAGGTCAGCAACGCCAGGGTAGTCTTTCCATTTCCTTAGATAGGAGCTGCTTTTGTTTCTTGGCAAATTATATTCTTCTGATATTGTACCATTCCGACAGATTTCACATTCCTGAGTGCTGATGTGTAGTTGTTCACCTCAGACTTCATCTGAAGCAGCCATGTGGCACTGGACAAACATTTTTGCCTGAGATTTTTCTGGCTTTTTTTTTTTTAACTTGCTTGTTGTACAGCAAACATAGCTGTCCCAGCCAGCCATATAATCTAAGGGAATTCTCTTGAATTGTTCTGCAAATGCTCTTTTTACACTTCAAAGCACGAGCTCAGTAGGTTAAACCTGTGAAGGCAGATATGCAACCAATTCCATGTGTTTGTTATTTGCAAAGAGTACAACTCTATGCTCGGGTATTTTACATACTCCTATATATAAGGTTTAACTTAAATGAAAATTTGTTGCAAGCCTGTTTTTGCACAGATTTACTACATTTTTTCCTGAGCATATATTTCACACTGTCTTTTCAACAACTAGGATTATTTCAAATATCTCTAATGGTAAGAGTCTTTGAGGAGGTCAAGAACACCTGAATAAGGTAGATTGCCGTGTTGTCTTGCAAGATCAAGTTTTTGACTTCACTCAGCAAGTTATGGCAGTAACCACGACTGGAGCAGATCAGAAATAATAAAAGAAGTTACCCATCAGCTACTAAAGATGTATTTATACAACAGTAAAACATATTTAATCCTGGAACATTTTAATTTGTAAATGTAGATTTAAAAGGACATGGTTTATTGTTTTTACTAGAAAACTGGGGCTTGAGTTCAGAATGGACAGTTTTTTTGATGACAAATGTGCTCTTTGTCTGGTTCTGATGATAATCTTAGTTGAGGCTGAAATGTTTTAGCCACTGGCTTTGGAGTGTATTTTATACAGAGTAGGGAAGTTAGCCCATAAGCAGAAAATATCTTCAATTAATATACAAATGGGTTTGAATGATTGAATTTCATTCACACATCAAGTCTACTACTTTTACATTTTATTTTTTTCTCTTTCTTTCTTTCTTTTGATACATTCTTCCTGCTTGGTTTGTTCCTTGGTTGATTCTTGGTTGTGTTTAATTATAATTTATTCTGAGCTTTTTTGCATTAACACCTTATCTCCATCTCTAAGATGATACTGATTCAGAGCTGATCCACTATAATGCCTGAAAAGTACTGATTTTGGATCATGCATTTCTCACTATTTATCTTGTGTATCTGGTTTTCATTTTTCAGGAGCTTCTATTTTATTTATAATCTTTACCATTTTCTTCTATCAGTTCTTTCCTTTTATCATTAGAAGGGTAGCAAGAAAATAATCTTAAAAACCACTTTCCTAGTTTCTATGTAAAAAAGCTACCTGATTATTTTGATTTCTTTTTTAATAAGCTTTATGTTTACAGGGAGTTTAAATATATACACTAGCATTGTGCTTCCCTTTAATTCCCTTTTCAAACATAATTCTTTCTGATCTGTGTAAATACTAATAGAAACTCAGAAACTGGAGGCTGTTTCAGAAATGTTTCAGAATTCTGTGTAGTATCACAGTCTAGCCTGCCCTTGCCATCTGGAGAGAACATTGCACAATGTTTCAGCAGACATGAGGTTTTATACTGGCTTTAAGTAAAGTTTTACAGTATGCAGGCCCAGTAGGTAAGAAATATGTTAATTGTCTTATGGGGAGAGCCTAAAATATAATTTTTCCTAAAGATGCTGTTAACTGTCTGTTACCTAGAGATATGGAATTTGAGCCAGTAACCATTTCAATCAAAAAAAAAAAAAAGTTTGCTGGTGTTTCATGTGTTGTTTAGCTTTATTGTCACTGGTATTTTAGAGTTTCTGGGGGAAAAGTCTCATTATTTCCCTGTAAGCAAGTTAGACCTGAATACCTTAACCTGACAAATGCTTAAATGCATACTTGTCTTCAAGGAAATAAGTAGCACCAGTGAAAAATCAGTGAGAATTCTCATGCTTGCAGGGGAGCATGTATCCATGTACTTGAGGAGCAAGGTCCTGCCCAGCTTTATCTTTGTTGAATTTCCTTGCTGATACCTCTCTTCCGACCAATGAGCAGATCCTTTTGTTAACAAATGGGGTTATTCAGGAGCTGCTGAAAATACTTGAATATGAAGATAGTGATGCAGTGAATAGCAATGTTTTTTCATTGTTTTACAGCATAGCCTCTACGAAGTGAAAACAATCCACAGTAGCAAAAAGTAGGTAGCTAGAGCTCACAATGTATGTGAACAGAAATGTCTGTAAGTGCAATGTTCCCTCCAAATTGTGAAATATTATGTGGTTGCCTCATTTAATGATTAATTATTTACTACTTGCTTATTTGGATTAACACCATTGATTTCATTCAAATCATCTGGAAAAGATGCACAAATTCAATGTTTTAAGTTTACCATTCAGGAGGCATTTACAAATATGTCGAACTCTGCTGTCCTACTAGACTTTAAAATTAAAACCAAAGTCTAAGCATTAATATTTCTGAAGATGAAGCGTCTCCTACTATCATTCAGCCCTCTGCAAAACTGATTTACACATATTGTATAAAATTTATCTGGTTTCTGATTTATTTATTTTAAAGAAAAAAATCATCCTTTATTAGGAATTGAATTCAGCAGAGATTATATAATTCTAACAGTTTCTGTAGTCTCTCTTAACGGGTTTTTGGTTATGCTCAGACAGATAGCTCAATCACCCTGGTGGAATCCTTTATCTTGCACTCTGTGCAACCCTGATGAAGCCCACAGAGTGATACTAAGTGCAAGATGGGATGTGGAAGAGCAGGTCAGACCTCTTGTGTGGTGGTCTGTATAATTTTTTTGGGAAAAAAACAGATGCATTAATTTGTAAATAATTTTGTTTATTAATATCTTTTGGTAGTAATGCGTCTCAGCACTGAGTTCTTTTGCAGGCAGATTCCCTCTGAGTCCCTGATAGCTCCTTGGATTACATTACATTGTACTGTTTGTCTTTGTCTATTTTTTGGCTGAATTCAACTGATGTCTGTGCATTTTCTCATACAAGGCTATGAAAAATCTCGAAGCTTAAACAACATAGCTGGCTTGACAGGCAATGCTCTGCGACTGTCTCCAGTAACATCACCCTACAGCTCACCTTGTCCTCTAAGGCGCTCTCGGTCTCCCATCCCTTCCATCCTGTAAACCAGATGGCATCAATCGGCTACATAGTATTAAATCAAATACTGTTTACCACATATTGGAAATAAATGTAGCATTAAGCATAGGCTCCACAAATATGGTCTAACTCCTGCATGATACAACTGTCAGTAGTAAGAAAAGCCACTTGGGTAGCTGAAGATTTTTGTCTTGGCTTTTAAAGATTATTTAAGGTAGCATTTCTCCTTTTATCTACTATATTGTCCTACTTTCCTGTGGCAATAAAAGGACAGTTAGTGGATGCTGTTGTCCAGTATATTCAATAAATAAGCATATTTTCAGGGAGATTTACTTAAAATAATGTGCTTCCAAGTAATTATCAGTCACTCCATTGAACCTCCATTTCTTGTGACTCTAATCCATTCTGAAGATGTCTGCTCTGAAGGGTCTGCTCATTTGCATGGACCATCCTGTCTCCATCACCTGACAAGCAGTGTTGCTGATCGTGGAGACCACAAAGGGCTCTGGATGTGTGTTCTCACATTGTTACCATCCTGCTGAAATGAAAGCACTGATAAACTGGTCTGCATGTGGGATTGTTTTTCTTTGTTTAACCTTTTCCTTTATTTTTTTAACTATCTACTTGTTTATAAACGACTTTATTTTGTGATTAACTTATTTCGGTACTGGATTGCTGTATCAGAGTTCTGAATGTCTCCGGTTGTTTGCACACAGATAACTGCAAAGAGGTTGTCATTACTGGTTACACGCAAGCAGAAGCCAGATCTCTTTCTTAATGGCTTGGGGAAGGCACAAAACATGCAAGAAAGGTAAACGCCATCCAGACTTGCAATTTTAAGCTAGCAAGTGCTGCTTGGTACTGTAGTAGTTTCTCTACTCCAGGGTTCTCCAACATTTTCAGAAGCTGAGTACCAAGTAAAATTGAAATAATTATTGGGGGCTTTTTTGTACCATTGTAAGAGGGTAGTAGTTCTCAAGTTGGGTTTTTGACCAGCCTTATACCTCTGGCTCATGGGCTTCAAAAATTTCTTCAGTCAATGTTTTCTGAGGTGCTTTGTCCTATATGTTGTTTGTCTGTCTGTTTCGCAACCTGTCTCCTTGTATTCTCCATCTGTCTCCATAAAGCACAGAGATACTGTTAAAATGCCCCCCTCTTTTAAGTTGAACTAAGAACACTTTTTCTTCTTTTCTCTTTTTTCGTATGGACTATACATCCGTGTATAGATAGAAATAGATATATTTTTCCAGTGCAGTTAGTATCATCTAGACTAACTCGCATGCACTCCTAAGATTTTTCGAGCGGCTTTTCAGCACTGACCGGTTGCCTATTGCATCAATCTTCCTCCTAGCAACCAGCATTCATTACAATTTTGAAACTGTATCTCCTCTAGTAGCTTTTTCATTCAATATTAACCTCTGTTTATGCAACAGGACAAATGCAATGGCAAATTTGAGGTTCTGGGCTGGTGAGGAAAAATTATCCTTAAACTGTAGAGTTTTAGAACTACATGGGGAAGACCATAATGACTGAGATCTAAAGTGATCCTTGAAATTGTTGAATAATTCCTGATTGTCATGTTTTATTTTTTGTTAGGAAAAGAAACACAACTTATTGTTGACCATGTAACATGTTCTTCTGTATATAGCCTAGCCCGATAGCATGACCTGCATGTCAGAATTCTTGTACAATAATGTATTTATCAAAGTATACATTTCTGATATTTAGAGATGTACATTGATTTACTTTTGGTAAAATATTGTCAATAGAGAGATAATTGCAAACAGCTTTTAGCAAATGAATTAATATAATATCTGGTGCTGCTGTTATATTAACTACAGTGTTGTACAGAATTTATCATGGATTTTTGACTGCTGAAAAAGGGACAATGGAATTTAGCCATACCAAGGACTGTACTGGAAAGAGACTGCTGCTGCTGAATGGGCCCTGATAAACAACTCACACCTTGAGGAGGTCACTGAGACTTTGCGTGCGAAGTAGAGCTTGTCAAAGAAGATGAAAGACCGCTCATAATTACTGCTGCCAGAGGAAGGGGTGACTAGTCACTGTTGATGAGTCAGTGTAAATAAAATATATGTGCATGGAATATCAGTTTTTATCTATATCAAGGAAAGCTGAATTCATGTCATCATTGCTAAGGCTCCATGCAAAGACCCACACCCCTGTGTTTATTATTCCTGGTTCCTGCAGTAAGTTGTGCTGTGGATCATAAAAAGACACACGCTTAACTATGATAGTGATGTAAACTACATCTGTCTTGACTTCTGTCATACTAATGGCATATATTGCAAAAGTCACAAATTTGAACAGAGTAGGTTTGCATAAGTCCTTGCTTTCTCAGTTTGCCATGACCTAAATTGTTATGAATTCTAGTGTACATGCCAAGTCCTAAGTTTACTTTTCACTTTGATAACAAAAATGTGACTGCAGACAAACATCACTGACTTTGTTCACAGCACACAGTCTTCTTTCATTGTTACCTCAAATTATAAGTATTATCAGAAATAAAATTCTGGCAGCAAGAATATTTTGTGGTTTTTTTTTTTTTAATTCAAAGTGTTGCAAACCCAACATCAATAAGTATAAAAGTTGTATTAAAATTATATTCTACAAATGTATATTTTACATAAAATATATATTCTTTGATAAGTTATTTTCTGTGATTTTTGTGGTAAATGGATCTAGTCTATTCTATGTTTATGAGACATTGTAGTGCTACGATGTGGTAATTATGTTCTCTCCACCCTATTCAGTGGGAAATTCTCCAGAATCTGTTTTGTCACCCTGGTGTCCCGATTGTAGGGACTTGTCCCAGTTGTGAAACTCTGTATCGTGGAACTTCTGTGAACATGTCAAGGTGCATGCACAATCCTGGTGGAAACCAGTGGAAATGTAATACCTGAATTGGAGAATAAAAGGCAAAAGACCTGGGGAGGAACTTGGAACATATCTTCTGAACTGGCTCATGAGCTTTCTTTAGCTGTATCGGCCCCCTGCCTCTACTGGCCATCCCAGTTCTCAAACCAGCCTCCTGGAATGCATGAGGAGCTAATTCAAAAACTAGCACGAGCTGGCTTCTGCAACAATTGAAAATCTATCAGCTTGTTAATGACCCTATGCCTCATGTGGAAGTTTTGGTCAGGCTGGGTATTTTAGGTCTGATGGGAGTTTTATTGCATCCTGGTGTGAAGTCAGCCTAAAAAGGAGGTGATAAATGGTTGCTTAAAACTTCTAATATACTGTATTTTGGGCAACCAGATATCCCCAAATACACAAGCAGAGTGTCTGAGAGGGGTGAGGTAGCTAGTACAGCTTTACATGTGATCTGAGAGGCTGTAATGCAGTATTTTGGCATATGTGCTGTCATGCAAGAAAGATTCCAGAAAACAGGATCAGAAAACAGGTGTTCAATTTTAGAAAATGTGTTATAGTGATATGTCAGGACAGCTCACTGTGCTGAGTTTGCCCAAGGGTTAAAAGTTGCCTGTACTGTGATTGTGAGCAGTACCCAAGGGAAGAAGAGGTGTAGTGGTCAGCCAGCACAAGGCTCACAGCCAGCTCCAGCCACCCGGGGTGATGTCTGCTCCAGGCACCTAGGGAGAGGTGTCTGGTTTTCCTCAGTGCTACACAGGGAGAGTGATGATCCCCAGTTGGGATGCAGACAAGGGGGTGCATTGTGTTGGTCACGATTGTAGAAAACACTGATGGCTGGATGGTGTCTGACATCTTCTACTGTCTCTGGATGGTAAGGAGCCTGGATGGATCTCCACTGACACAGGACTTTGAGTCCAGAATATCCTGGACTCAGTATTATTTTTCTGCTAAAGAACCAAGCCCATGTTTAAATGCTTTCTGTTAAAACACACCTGGAGGACAAGCTGATGGTGAGTCTGGTAACTATTCATGTGTCTTGAAACTACAACCCAACTGACTATTCGAAGAGGAAAAGCTGGCTTAACCACCAGCCCCCTCCTGTCCCTCACCTGTTTCTGAGCCCAGGAAGGGGTCAAAAGGCATTTTCATTGGAGGTGGGACACCAAGGTTTAACTTTCTCTGGCTGAGGAAGGCTTTGAACCCAAACCTGGCTCTTCAGGGTACTGCAGTTCCTATGTCTCAGATATGATGTAAAGATTGGGCTGCACATTCTCATTCACTTCCTCTTTTGGCCATCCTTTAAAGGAAAATAGATGCAATGATCAGAAGCAGAATTGCACCTGGATAAAGGAGTTTTGGTGCAAGCAGGAAGATGCTGTGTGGGTATTCTGGGGATCAAATACCCACCAAAGGGTGGTTGTGGTCATCTCTGGTCTTGACTTAGGAGTCTAAAAACTTATTTAATCCTTATATAATTATTACTTAAGGGTTAAAAGTCAAAACTAGAAAACAAGCAGTAAATTTACAAGCAATGCATCTGCTAAGACAATTTAGGAGAAGCTGTTACTCATTTACCTTTAAAATTGTAAAGTCAAGATATCAAAAATGAGCATTCTTTTGAAAGATAAACTATTGCAACAGCAGGGTTTGTGCAGAGATCAAAAGCTGTGACATATTGTGGAGATGAGCAGATTATGGGATGTTTGAACTTTGAAGGCAGTTATTGTTCTTATGAGGTCTCATTCAACACTGAGAAAATGTTGTTCCAGCAAATTTTTAGACACTGCATTATGAGTTTTTATAGGTGTGTACTGCAAACTGGTGCCAGAATTGCTAAGAAGCATGCAGCTAATGATAATTAATATAATCCTGTATAATCAGGGGGCTTTATCATGTGTGAAAAAAATTACTATTCATAAAAGTTCTCTTACAAAAGGTCTGGATTAAATGAAAGCTGCTAAAAGAGAAGGAAATTTAAGGACTCTGTTCAGATGGGTAGCTGAAAACTGTAGGGGGAAGGGATTAATCTGACATGAGCAAACTTGTCAGCATAGTTAATGTGAAATATGAATTTTAAAAGTCATGAATGAATTAACGATATGAAAGAGAACATTTTATCATTTGAAAAAATCATGCAGAAGTCAGATAAAGGAAATTGAAATGGAAAACTGCTATTAGAAAGAGAAAATTAATTTATGAATACGCTGTATTACAAGCAATGTCTTGAATGATTCCATAACAGAGCCTTTGAATACTAACTGAGTGAGAAGAAATTAGAAAAAAGCAGGAAGGTTTCTATCAGGTCAAAGTTATCAGAAATATTAGTATTTTTATAATACATTAGTCTCCCTTTGGAAATAATTTTTATTTATTTATTTTCGCAAGAGACAAGTTATTTTAAAAATGGTGGGTTTTAAAACCCAAGAGTTGTCTCAGGAGCCAATACGGAACTGTTAGTGCTGGGTGTTGGGTACCTAGCTGGTGTGCCATTATGAGCATTTCTGTCCTACTTTAATGAATATCCCTGGGACATGTTGAAATTGCAGAGTTGTCTGACTTCTAGCCCCAGAGACAGGGATCTGTCACATGCTGTCTCCATGGGAAGGCTGGGATTCACTCCAGCCAGGCATGAGTGGTGCAGAGCTCCTGGCTCTGCAGCAGAGCCAGCAGAAGCATCCCAAGTATGGTCTAGGTGCAGCTTCTCATTGCCTTCTGGCAAAATATGCATGCTTCCCCCACTCTCTGCAACCTCCTCCCCAAAACCCAACCTTCTGTCACTTGCATTTTTTTATTATGAGCATGTTGATGAACAGCTGACAGATTTCAGATTCATGCTTTCACAGCTTCACTTTCGCAGATGGCAATATTCTAGCATATTTAAAAAAAAGAAGTTGGAGGTGGACACTTTTTGAAAATTTGGCACAAAAATGTTATGCATTTCATTTAACATCTCCTCTATTATTTGCAGGTGGAAGACTGGAGATCAGTTTAAACCCAGGGCCCAGCTAGGCTATTCGGAAACTTTTAGGATGTGTTTCTTTTATGTTCTGCCTCTGGTTAGAGCATTGCTGCATTTTGTTATTACATGAAGCTCTCAGTTTTCTCCTCAAATGGGATTTTGAGATAAGATACTAGAGCAAGTCAGAGGGTACTATTTTAAGTTGGAATTGGAACTGGCTTCCCAGGGAAGTGGTGGAATCACCATCGCTGGAGGTATTTAAAAGACATGTAGATATGGCTCTGGGGAATATGGTGAACAAGACAATGCTGGGTTAACTGTTGGACTTGATGATCTTAGAGATCTTTTCCAAACTTAGTAATTCTATGAGTCTTATAGGATTGTAAACGTGAATTGTACTATGCAGAAAAAGATACTCCATGAGAAATACTGAGGTTGTAATAGATGGCTGTACCTTAACAACCCTTTGTCTAACAGAATGATATGGGCATCTTTTTAAAACACAGAAAGCAGACAATTTTGTGTTGGCCTCCTCAGAGCAGCATTAGACTTGCATAAGAGAATGAACTACCAAAAGAAGACAGTGGAACTTCTTCCCCTTGACCTTAACACAGCTTATTTGAAAAAGTAGCAAGATCAGACTTCTTAAATAAGCCTGGCCTTTTCAGTGAAACAATGCAAAACTCCATCAATCTGAAGAATAGTAAACCATAGCCACATTATCCTATTAAACTGATGCTAAATATAGAATGGATTTTCAGTTCCTTACAGGGATTTCCTTGCTTGTGACTAAATTCAGCACCAAGGTTTTACAAAAATCTTATTTTCTTCATGCCTATGGATATTTTTGGTACAATGAAGTTTGGCAGTCTGAAAGTCTTCAGATTATGCCATTGTTTAGAGGCAATTTTTTCATTTTTCTAGCATAAAAAATCAGTTTTTTTCTGAACTGGAACACTAGAAAGGGGGGTAGAGGGAACACTGAAGGACATGGTTTTCTTGAACTCTTATGAAATCTGCCACGTGAAGCTGTGACCACACAGAAATAAAGATACATAGCTTTCCGTATGTCAGTGTTGTAACATTGACTGTAACTCTTACATTTCTGAAACTCCTCTTAGTTTTGTTTGGAAATCATAGCAACAGAATTTATTTAGTTACTGCTGTTCATAACCTCTACTTAAACTTTGAGAACTGTGCTTTAAATCTCTGAATAATGGAGCAATTAGAGAGCTTAAGAGCATGAGGACTGTGCTCAGAGAACACATGCACAAACTTAATAGTTTCATCTGTAATTACTGAAAGGTTTTCTCAATAGAGGACATTATCTGAACAAGTCCCAGTGGCAAATGACCTCGCTAACATGAATTGCAAAACTGCCCTTGGCTTACTTAAGCAAACCTAGGTCCTGGGAAGCAACTGGCTTATGGCATTGGCATTTCCAGGACATTTATCACCAACTTCATAGAATCATAGAATCGTTTAGGTTGTAAAAGACCTTCAGATGGTTGAATCCAACTGTTAACACAGAACATCCAAGTCCAGCACTATACTAGCTCTAAGTGCCACACCTACACATCTTTTTAAACGGCAGAGTGTTTGGCAGCACCTCTGCCCTGCGCATGCCTGGTGCAAACTCTGAGCAAGCTGCTTGGGTTTTTTTCTCCAGAACTAAAGAAGATGGATTGTTCATGTCTAGGAACTGATGCTACCTTTGTCTTAGATACCTCTTTCATTATGGATCAAATTGATAAATTGATCTTTGTGAGTGCCTGTTGACAGAAAAATATCCAGATCTGTCTCCCTCCTGGGGCGGGGACAGAAGCCCAGTAAAGAAGCAGCATGGGCCTACTCCAGTGCCTCTCACAGTGTTTTGCTTGGTTTTGCAGATGTGCAGTGCCCAGACATGGACATTTCCCCTCCACTGCCTCAGAAACAGTTTCTTTTTCAGCACTTGTGTTCTTCTGAGAAGAGGAAAGGGGTGTGCAACCAGAGCCTGCCTGGGAGGCGGCTCATGCTCAGGTGCACATGGGATGGATGTGTTCCCACACTGACTCCTGAGCTTGCTTCTCATTTTTTAGTGTTGCAAGAGATCTCTGGTGAAACCATCGCATCATGTGAGCTCCAGGTGAACTTCAAGAACACTTCTTGGAAGAGCATGTGGCTATGTGAGGAGCTTTAAACAGAGTTCATATTACCAGTTTGCTTTTTTTTTCCTTCTGCAGTCTACTGGAAGTGCTATGTAGATTATTCCCTTGTTTTCTTTGCACGTGTCTTCACTGCTCTATGTCTTCTACAGTTTTCCTAGCTTCAACTCTGCCCATCCTGCATTCAGGACTTGCCCACATGCCTCCTTTGACTGTCTCCTCATTACAGTACAGCTGTAGCCTGCATGAGAGCTGCTGGGAAAGGAAAAGGTAAGTGAATTTGGACCCTAATTGCAAGGACAGAGGAGTACAGGACTGAGACTCCTTTTGAATACAACTAAAACTTGTTGGAGATGTCGCCTTTTGCGGTTGGGTCCAGCCCAGCTTGGAATGGATTTGCAGTTCTCTGCAGCATCTTTTGTATAGCTGCCACAGTTGGGAACATTAAATTCTGGAACCACAAAATGCTGTCTGAAAAGCAGCACAGCTGTCAATGAAGAGCAGTTTGCAACTGGAATATGTCCAGTGCCTGGGCCACTGCAGAGGGACATGCCAAAAAAACACATAGAGATGATTGCTTAGAAAACAAATTCAGAAATTAGATTTTCCAACCGCATATTCACTGAACTATTCATTTACCAATCAATATAATAGTACTGAGCAGAATGATTGGAGTGCTGAATATATCATAAGCTATCAAAAATAATGACAAATACTGACATGATTCTTTCTGCCCTTTTTTAAGGCTTACTGTAATACTGAATTTTCTTCAGATCCAAAGATAAATATAATGAAAATAGGTGCATTAGCTAAATTAATGTCAGGAATTAAACATCCCTCAAAGGTAGCTACAAGAATTTACTTCAAGAAAAGTTTTTATAGTCTAGCCCTGGACAAAAGCTCTGAATTAAGTTTTATTCATAGTCCTCAGTACCTTCAACTAGGGCATAATTTCTAGATTTCTATTGTCCTTATTACTAGGAAGCCTGTTTCACTTATCTGTATTTGAATCTTTAGGCAGTAACAGGTAATTTTTTATTCAATCATTCCTGCATTGCCTGTGTCTTTTCAAAAATACTAAACAAACTATGTTATATGCTTATCCAAGTTTTCAGATGAGACATTTTGTAACAGCTGGCAGGGCAGGCAGGCATACGCTCAGCAACGGAGATGCTCCAGGTTATGGTCTGTAGTTCACAGTAGGTCCTTGGGGAGATTTGTGGGCCTGGCTTTGTCTCAGTGGGGCTGTTACCACCAGATCCAAGCTAAAGGAAGGAGTTGGAACTGCAGCTGTCTGATTCGTCATAAAAGTTTCAGCACACAGAGCTGAGGGGTGCAAGCATGTGTCTATGGCCAGCACTGGGATTTAATTCGCTGCCTTCCTAAAAAGCCCAGCCCAGCCCACTGAAAAGTGTGGTTGTCCTCTGCAGGGAACAGCTCTGGTGCCACAGATGCACTGCCAGCAGCCCTGCCAATACCCTTTTGGGTTCTGGATCAGATTTCAGTCCCTGGTTGGGACCCAGCAGTGGTGTGTGGGGTAAGCGTAGCTGTATCCAAACCTTGATACTAAGATGTGCAATTCCTGACAAAAGTTGTAGGGAGTGCCTGTCCAAGAGGCAGTGTTATGTGACAGCCACCAATCTGCTGCAGCATGGTCTGTGTCCCCTTCTCCTGAGGATTTCACAAGGGTGTTTTCTCCTTCTGTGGTGGGCTTCACTCACTGGGCTGCTGGCAGGGAAGCGGAGCTGTGCAGTGAGTGCCAAACATGTCACAGCCCCCTCTGCATTCCCCTTTGCCTCTGTGGCTTTGCAGAGGAGTCACATCATCACAGAAATATTTGTGTAATGCCACATCTTGGTGTTTAACAATATCATGTGCTTGGTGTAAGCTGCAAATTGTACCACGTGGCACAAGGCAGTGGGAGGCAGGGGATCTGCTCCAAATCTCTCTGTAGGAACATGCCTTTGGGAGCTCAGCTGTTTTCAGAGACAGAGGAGTTTGGGTTTTTGCCCATTGAGTAGGTGGGTGGATTTGGAGTGTTATGCAGGTCCAGGTGGGCCTGAGAGGAGGGCAGAAGTTGACTGGATGGTCCCTGTGTCCCCACACTGGCCTGTCTGCACCAAGATCCAAGGGATCTGTTGGATGGAGACCGTGCTGTGAGGGCTTGAGATAGTCTACCCCAAATCAGTCTCCATGGCCAAATCCTGCTGGTTCTCAGGGCTGGAGCTCAGGGACTGAGCGGGCTGGAGGGGACGAGCTGTGCTGCACAGGGAGGCAGACACTGCAGAGGGGCAGGTCAGTGGGGAGAGCTGTGCCAGGGCCTGGGCACAAGTATGGGACAGCTTGGTGGGGTGCAGCATCACCCACTGCATGTCTTCTCCTGCTCACAGCCAGACGCATTGGCCCCTTTGCCACAACGTTCTACCTCACTCCTCCCCAGTCCCCTTGTTTACTCCTTTAGGGCTTGATTTGGCTCCTACACACTGAGGGAAAGCACAGAGCATGCCCCAGGATGCATGCATAGAAAAATATTGCTCCTTGGGTGCCCTAGTTATGGGGAGATCCTCCTTTTCACTTCAGCCACCAGCTTCTCTCCTTCCCGACCCATCTTGCACCCCATGCATCCCCAGCAGCTGGAAACTGAGAAACCACTCTGCATTTCTGGTCCTAATGAAGTTTTATTCCTGGTGCTCTATGCAGTGCATTGTCACAATGAAGGTGGTGCCAGTATGTTTGTCACCACAACCAGCCCAACATAGTGAGGTCAAGGTTTGTTAGATGGCTCTGTGGGCTTGGTGTGGACTCTAGACACCTAGAGATGCAGTTGTTATTATGCATTTTGCATAAGGGATTATACTGGTTTTGACTGGGATTGTGTTAATTTTCTTCATAGCAGCTCATGTGGGATATTTTTGGATCTTCAAACAAGACAGTGCTGATAACACACCCACATTTTAGCTATTGCTTAACAGTGCTTACACAGGATTCAAGGCCATTTCTGCTTCCCAGACTACCTTGCCAGTGACGAGGCTGAGTGTGCACAAAAAGTTGTAAGGAGACACAGCTGGGACAGCTGACCCCAAGTGACCAAAGGAATGTCCAAGACTACCATATGACATGATACTCAGCTGTAAAAGCTTGTGAGGGAGCGACCTGTGCAGGGCTGCTGTTGCTTGGAGTCTGTCAGCATTGGTCAGCTGGTGGTGAGCAATATTTTTGGGGTTTTTTTTTCATTACTTCTTTTTTCTTGGATTTGTTTTTCTATTTTGTTGTTTATTATTTTACTTATTAAACTGTCTTTATCTCAAACCATGAGTTTTTTCAATTTACATATACTCCCAGAACCTGCTTATGGTTGTGTTTAAGGTGATAAGAGGGCTTGTTTGTTTTACTTGGATGTTTTTACCTCCAATTAGGCTTAATTATTGAATTTAGCTTATACACAGGAAATTAATTTTATTCCTTTTCTTGCAACACTATTTTCTCTTTCAAGACCAACTTAAGGCAGTTTTAAGGAGACATCAAAAGCACAACAGCTGACATTGAAATGCAAGTGCTGGCTCACAACATTCACAACTGCATATTGTCTTTAGCCTCATTGGATTACAAGGCCATCATTGTTTCCAAATAAATTTTACACAACTTCAAATAAATTACAATACAAAATAATACTAATGACCATTTTCCCTCCGCAAAGGATTCTAAGCAAAACTAAAGGAAAAATTCTGGTTTTTCATTGGCACGGAGGAGCTTCATAGACAACAGACATTGTTAAATATTCGAGGAACCATCCCAGGAGCTTTTGAAAGGTGCTTCGTGTATAAGGTTCTCTGCAGGGGGAAGCTGGGACTTGGGTAAACAGCACTCTCAGCCTTGGAAAGGGCCCTTCCTTGTAGGCACATGTGCTGTGAAGAAGCAGCTCGTCTCTTTGGTCACAGGTGGCTCGGGAGGGTGGCTGATAACCGTGAGGGTTGCTGATAACCTCTCCCAGACTGTCACATGCTGAGCTGCAGGTGAGAAAGCTGCAGAGGGGCTGTGAGCGCTGAGGCACTGCCAGAAACCACTAATTCCCAACCATGCTGTACTAGCATGCAAAAAACCCCAAACCTGTGTCATCATCCCCTCCTCCCGCTGCAAGAAAGGGAATGTCATCTTTCTCATCAGATACTGCTGCAGGTAGTGCTTAATCAAAAAGATTAATATTTGCTGTTTACAAACAATAAAACTAAAGTAACAACAAAAGTCAATAATCATTTAAAATGACTGATACTGTGCCTTTGTCATCTTGATCTCACTGAGTTAATTTTTTCCTATCTAAATAAAAACTAGATTTTTTTAAAACTTTCTTTTATTATTTAACTATCAAAATATTATTTTCTCTTGTGGAGTGCAGAGACTGCTATATGTTGACGTCTTGGGGTGATTTTATGATAATACTGTTGGAGAGATACAGTTTTCTCTAGAACTAATTTTTAACTTCTGGCACGTGAAGAAGTGATAACATTTTTACTGGACAATAATAAAGGGATTATGGCAGCAGTTGTGTTGTGTGGGTCCTGTTCAGAGTTAAGGGTTCTTAACCTTTTGGCTTTCCTCCCTTGTGTATCAAACACTTAGTGAAAGCCATTGTAAGGTGCTATTACCATAAACAAATTTTAACAAGTTATGATGGAAAGCTGAAAGAAGTACCTTGCGTAAAAAGTCTTTGTCAAATTTCCATTTCAACAAAGTTATTTTCAGATTCCGTATCTTTGAGTCCTTTTCATTGAGACCATGTTCAGCTGTCCTTAATCTGCTTTAGCTTCTGGGTAAGCTGCTTCTGACACGGCCTTTGCAAGCATGTGCACCATTCTGAAGAGGAACAGCACATCAGTCCCATTTCAGCATGCAGAGAGAGGTTAAACGTTGCTTGTCACGCTGACCCTCCACACAGGATGGATCTGAGCAGACAATGAGTGCTGCAGAGAGAGAAGTTATTCTGCTGCAAATGTGTGACACACACAAACATGTTCACAAGAATACCCCAGCAGTCATTAAAATATTCAATCAAACCCAAATGGTACAAAGACTATTCAAACACTCCTAAGTGACTTGAATACAGTTCTCATATATTCTTCTGTTCATATCACAGCCAATCGCATTTTAGGGAAGACATTTCTTCCTGCCAAGGAGGATTGGGAGCACAGTTTCAAACTAAGGAATTGAAATTTGCTGATGAAAGTGAATATGAGAACCATGAGAGCACACAGTGCATGCCCACTGCTCAGTGACAGGAGGGATGAAAGATGAGGGGGGCACTTGACAGGACAGAACAAAAACCCCAAATCAAGCATATGTGGGGTTGTTCCCATGGAACAATGTCAAAAAACCTGTCTGTGTAGTCTGGGGTCAAAAGAGAAAAAGATAAACCCCACCCCTCCCCCTGTGAAAAAGTTTAGTAAGATTTGCTTTTCTGTTGACTTTACCCAAATCTCAGTGCAGCTTGTTCTCAGAACTTTATGAAGATTATGTCATGTAAATTTGCTACAGCAAGAGTTCATTTGCAGTTTGATGAATGAGAAACCTGGTGACTCCTTGCCAGTGTAGAGAGTTGGCACTGGTGCATCAACTCCAAATCTTGGACACCAGTTGTGACATACGTCAGATTAAGATCCATCCCTGCCTTTGACATGGGATGCTCATGGTTCCTTTCCTTCTTTGGCCTCTAACTGCAGATGTGAGAAGACCCAGACTGTTGCATCGTGCTCATGGTCAGAGCAAAGTTGAATTGCCGGAAGAACAACTAAGAAATAAAACGGGAAAGTACAAGGACAATAACCTTTCTTCAGTTTTTGTGGTTTTATGTCTCACTCTGCCTCTCAGCGTGGAAGACACTTACAAATGTAGCTCTCAGCCACCAGCAGAAGGATATAAATGGTTTTCATAGAATCAATCAGACTGATGGGCTGTGAATGCTCCATATTGCTTTACATGCAGCCTTTGAGCTTCTGCCCACATTTCATGTATTCCTCACCGGCAGCAAGATAAGTTTAGAAATACGACTTTTCCAGAAAACTCACATGAAAGTGCACACTGGCTTGCAGGTTGGCCTCAAGCACATTTTTGGTCTTTTTCTCAAAAAAACATCAAAATAGCATCTGCCTTCAGATTTTCAAACCAGAGTGACCCTGTGAAATTGTCTTTTGAAATTGCAGATGTATGAAGAGTACTAATGCAAGATGAAATAAATATATATTAGTTATAACAGAAGATCGAACCTGAAGATTAAGAATAATAGAATTGATGGAAAAAAACTTAGTGAATGCCATCATGTGCAGACATCAGAAGCCACCGGTTAATATGTAGTGTGCCAAGAGCAGGCATTTTTGAAGTATGAAGGTATCTTGTGCAGACCAGGAAAAAACAAGATCTTGCAAACATGCAAGAGAAAAATAACATGCTGAGTCTCAAGGTTTTACTGCAATCCACTCATCTAAAATCTGCCCCTGAAAAAATTAATGTCCTAGAAACCTAACTGTGAAAGAAAATCTAGATTATCTGCCCAACTCTGAAAGTGAAAAATGGTAAATGAGTAAATGGCAACCTAATAATTCAGAACTAAACTTGAAAGTGTAGTCTTTCTTACTACTTTTGAGGATATAAACAGATACAGAAAATGATTTCCTGGAATGGATCTGAGGAAAAAAATAATATATATTGTTTTAATGTATTTAATGTCTATGAATTACAGCTTAGGCATACATTCTGGACCTAATTATTTTTCTTCTCTTCTTGTAAGATTGCTACTGCTCCAAAAACGTTCATACTGATAGCATTTGGGAATACTATCTAACATATGAAAACACATCTGAATATGGCTTATTCTGAGTGCAGAGTCCATGGGGTCTGTGAATTGTCCTTGTTTCATCTGTCTGTGGTCATCTGTGATTGATTGTAACAATCACATCCCTTACTGGACTTGCATTTCTGTAATAAAAATTACTACGTGGGAATTAAAAGTTTGTTTTTCTACAGTCGTGTACATCCACAACTTTTTCAATCAAAGGCCAGTGCAGTAAGTATTCACAATCCTAAACCTTGCTTGTTCTTTTGTGATAATTAAAATAGCTCATTGAAATCATATCATAGTCTGCACAAAGACGGATTTCGCTCAAATTAAATGGAGGTTCCAGTAATATTCAATGAAAGAAGTGTTTGTTTAAAGCCAATTCAAAAAATGCTTACAGGTATGACTCTAATAAATGCATTAAAAAATATGTGATGACTCATGTAAAATATTTGAAAGCATGTGTTCAGACTAGAAAGGAGTGTCTGCTAGTTTAGAAAAATATTTCTAAACAAGAAACATTTTTTTTTCCACCAGATTAAACAAATTGATGCTTACTTTGCTCCAGGCAGCAAGTTTTTTGCCTTCTCTGTACCACCAATACGGGTTATTTCACTTGTCTTGTCTTGTATTTTGCCACATGTGACAAACCTTTAGACATTCCATAATGCCACAGTTCATCTGAGGTCAATCTAAAATATGTCTGGTTCCCCTCTGAAATTTTTCAGTCCCTGAATGACTCTCACAGAGCCTTTTAAATGCATACTTTTTCTGTAAGCATTTAGCGACGATGCACCATTCTGTTTCTAGAAAAAAAATCAAAGAAATTCCACTACTGAGATCTCTGCCTCTCAGTGGTGCAAGGGGCTGAGAACATGCCCAAGGTAGCCTTTAATGGGGATGCTAATTGTTTCAGTTTCCTTCTGCCAAGCCTCACCCATTACACCTGAGCTCTGGCTCAGTTTTCATCAGACAGCACAGAGTCTTGTACTGGTCCTTGTTTGCTGCACTTGAAGTACAGGTATCTGTGCCCACTGGGGCCCTCTTGCACTTTCAACACTCACCTGTCTGGAAGTGCAGGAGTCAGTACTACCCTTTGGCCATTTTCTGGTAATACTTCTCTCCTAGGAAGTCCCCCAGTATTTTTAATATGATTTGCAAAGGTCTTCGTTATCTGTATGCTTAAGTATCCAGAAACATTCTGATCTCCAGTTTTCCTCACAGAGTGTTGTAAAAGTTGCCCAGCTCTCCATGGAAAGCTTAGAGTTTATCTACAAAGCACATCTTGGTGTTAAAAGCTCTATCCAGCATTCACGAGATCTAATAAAGTCAGTCAGTATGGGTTGGTTAGCTTGTTCAGGGAACTGGCATAATGCAATTACATTTTCTCCAGCACCTGATAGAATTTTTACAGTCTCTCACTATCACTTCTTGTGTCATTGCCATTGTCTTCTGCTGTCATAAAACTTCAGGACTCCTTCAGCTTCTTGAACTCTTCCTTAGATTTTCATCCCAAGTCCACTTAAAGCCTCTGCCTAGTAATTCCTCTTAATGCTGGCAATCTGAGCAGGAAGATCAGCCCAAATCCTCTCACTTCTCTAATATTTAGAGTCTTTGGCATCTTTCCTCTCCTGGGTGACGCACACTCTAGTGAGGGCACCAGAATTTTAATCTTTTAACCTCTGCGTTTTTCCACTATGGATTTTTTTTCACAGCAGTCCTGACCCCACGTTGTTTATCAGTTTTTCGCAGCCTATCTGGAAGTTGTCTGCTTCATCCTTTTTTTGTAAAGCTTTGGCATGTCCATCATTTAACTCTCCAATGTAAGGCAAACTGATTCTGAGATTGAATGTGTAAGTGCTTTTCACTGTGAATGTTTCTGCCAGAAACTCTTGGTCATGATTGCAGACCACCGAGATGAATGTCAGGGCTAATGTTTAAAACCTTCATTCTGAGAACTGATCCCTTCCTAGCAGAGTAAGTAGGTACTCCTGAATGCATGCACTTGTGCAAGATCCATTGACTTCAGATGTGCTTAAACTATGTCTTTGAGTGTCTTAGTGAATCACCTTTATGATCAAAATCCAGATTTCAAAAGTAGTGCCGTTTGAGCAGATTAAGATCTTGTAAGATATTTCTGTGAGATACTGCTTAAAGATTATTTCCTGTTCTAATTCTTCAGTAAGGTGACTCAGCTCCCTCTGATCATTCACAAATATCTGCTGGAAATCTTTAACCAGTTCAGAAAAATTCTGGCAGCTTCAAACTGAATCTCTCTTTCAAGGGCGACTGTCGCGTCTGCTTAGTGATAGTCAGAGGTCAGGAGAAAAGTCCCAAACAACCAGCATAAATTAACCTGAAAATAGCAGCATTAAATGTTGAATGACTCTGGAGATTGCATATCTTTGGGTTATTCATTAACATAACTATATGTAAGGTTTTGTCCAACAAGATTTTTCCTTGGGAAATCTCATACCTTCAGCCACAGTTTTTGAAACCCACCGCCTCAGGGTGTTGTTCCATACCCCTTTCTGGTCTCACCTGTAGCTCAGGGGTATGAAAGGACTTGGATACTCACCTGACTTTCTCCCTCCACCATCAGCACTTACATCCAACACCCAGAGCCTCCAAGACACCACCTAATGTTGCCTAATCTCAAAGGGGTTTAGTTTTCCAGCACTACCAGAAGTAAATCTGTACAGTTTCATGCACAGCTGCCTTGGGTGTGCCAGCTGCTTTCCTTGTCTTTGGTAGATCAGCAACTGGGAGCCTGCAACCTTTCCCGGTTTTGCAATGAAGGCTTCATGTGCTCAGATTTGTGGATGGAGGTACGGCTGTCAAATCTTGTGGACCATAAGTTGCCTCTGTGCATATGGAAGTGGGTGACCCATGTCCTCGAGCATCTATCCCCTCAGCCTTCCCTGAGCTTCCCTGCCCTCAGATTATGCTCTGTAAAGCAGGACATTGCACCCTTTACATATTTTGATCTTAAAATCTCGATAAGTGTATCATAGAGAAAAAGCTGATAAGGTAATATTTCAGAAGCTGCATTAATTGAACATTTATAAACTAAAATATAATTCTTTAGAATATCATAGAGCTATTTCACACAAATAGAACATTGGTAAATTTTTTAAACACCATTCTGAACTGCAAATTTAATAGGAACACCTGAGTGACAGCTGGCTTTCATGAACAGAAATTTAGCTTGGAGAAAAGAAGTGATCAGCAGGCTGGCCTATTTTGGGGAATGGCTGGCTGGCTGGGCACAAGGGATTCACAGGCATGGAAAGAGTGTAACTCTCTGACAGTCATAAGGGAAACTCACAGGGTATCAGGCTTGCTGCTGTGATCACTGATCCATCTCTTTCCTTAGAAACATTTTCACAGAAGCCAAGAGCTCCTGCTGTGCCTTCTCTACCTTCTTTAGAGTGCAATTCTGAATTAAACCCCATTAGTGGAATACAGCCTCTTAAAATTTACTCTTTATCCAGTATTTATCAAATATCTGTTGCCCAAGACCTGCTTTTCTGTATACCCCTTCACAGTCTGCTGTGGTAAATGTAAATATTATCTTATTGATAGTACTTTTTCCTTCTTTTTTCCCATCTTAGTTTGACTTCCTATCTGTTCATGATGTCTTGCCTCAGATGAGATCTTGGCTCAGGTTACACAGACCTGATGAGGACTTGGTCCTGGAAGGTATCTGTTCTGCAGGTGGATGTAGCCTGGTTGCCCTTAGATGGGCTCACCTCTACAGAAAGCAATCAGACTCTAAGGGTGCAAACTGCTTTTCTCTCCTCTCTTCGGTTTCTGGGGCTTGCAGCCTGCTTTGTGACACGCAGTATCCCTGCAGAGATGGCAACACAGCTCTTTAAAAGGGGAGATGTAGCCTGATACACAAAAAGCCCGCAAGTTAGAGTGCTTGAGTTGTCTTCCCAGGTTTGCTTCTGACTTGCTGGAGATGTTGGACTCAGTCTGTTCCCCAGTTGTTATCGCTGCATTAGTCCTGTAATATGTGCTGATGTCTTTAACAAAGTGAGTTTTATGAATGTCAGAATGATGATTATTTGGCTCAGACTCATTCTTCTGAAATGCTTACTCACATGAAAGATTTTTTTTCTTTTCAGAGGTTTGAAAGAAAATTTGGCTAGATTGTTCCTTTCAAGTAAAGCAATCTCACATTTGCCATGGTTGGATGCAAAGTTGTTCAGCACTAGCTTGCCATTCATGTTCTCAAAGAACTTCAAAAGGGATGCTTTGATGTATTTTATGGACTCCTTCCAGCTGCTGTATAGCTTATAGTGTCTGTGCTTCTGTAGCAAATCACGACTTGTGGGATTTTTACTATTTTACTGACTGCCTGAGGAAGTATTCTGAGGGGTGCCTTTTGAACAACATACAGGAGCTGGATATCAAGATTACAGTCATAAATGGAATATTTACATCAGCAGCAAAATATCCTGTGCTCCTGAAAAGAGATAACCACTTCTAAAATCTACAGTTCCCTATAGTTCCGTAGACTTCTGCAAAGGGAAATGACAGTGTGTGGCATTTTGCTTGCTTCTGGCTTCATTTTCCCCTGTTTCTCAGCTTCCTAAAGGGGTTTGTTGAAATCCCTTAACAGTCCCACTGGCTCTGCATGTCCCGTGGCACAGTTGTTTTCCTCCCCAGGTGGTAACTGGGCTATTAAAACTCCTCTCCAAGGGAGAAAATGGGTAGTGCTGGGAAGGGGCGTAAGAAACTTTAGGAACCATTTTGCATGGTGAGAGAGCCTGATGCAGCCTGGCAGTTGCTGTCCCCATGAGATGGTGCACTGCTGTCTGTAAGAGGGATGCCAGCAATGTCCTAACAACGCCCTGCATTTCTCCAGGGGTTGTGTATGGAGTGATCTGTGTCGTCACTGCAGGATCCCCCACCCGGGGATTTGCTCCAGTATCTCCTGGCTGTGGGGTAATTTAAAGATAAATGCAAACCTGTGAGCTGCACACGGCTGACTCACTGCTCCACCAGCCCTGCAGTGCAGCCAGGCAGAGGCTATCTGCCACAGCTCAGCGTGCAGATGAGGGTATGGCTTAGGACTTGTAGCTAATGGCTAGACTTTAAGCTTTATTTTGAACCTATGCGCTTCTACAAAATTTTCCTGACATGCTGGGGTCAAGACCAAAGCTGGTGACTGCCAAGGGGTGACTGGTGCTTTATCATCGGGGTGAGGGTTGTCTATCCTGGGCACAGGCCTTTCTTCATGACTGAGCCAAGACCATGAAGTTAATTGTGCAGAAGCTAAGGACTGTCACTAACCTGACCATCACATACTCTGATGTTAAAAGCCATTGCTTTGACTGGCTCAAATACAAATATTTTAAAAGAAAACCTGCATCAGACCAAACTAAAAATCCCATCAAAACTAAATGTTCCTCATGGTCCAGACTTCTACCTCTGGGGCAAAGCTGAGAAGCTAAACAGTGTGTGACTGATTTTTAAGTCCATCACTTAATGCACTCTGGGTCTGTTGTTCAGATGCTATGATGAGGAACATGTTATAAGAGCTGACACGGAACAGAATGAGTATGAAAAAAGTCAGACATCATGTTGAATTTGCGATTCAGATTGAAGTGCATTAATAATAAATTGAAAACATGTATTATATATGGAGGTTCCTATTGAAACATTTCTTGAGGGCAGATGAATTCTAGTGCCATAGCAGAATGATAATAGTTTTAGAGGAAATGTAGATTACTGTCATTTGTCTTGCAAATTGTGTTGAGAAAAAATTATGAACAATGACAGGGCTTACACAGGGTATATCATAGAGAACTCACCCTACTGCTAAGCTCTGCATCTCCACCTCCAGCCTCAGAATCAGATCTTACCGATCTCTTCGGTGAAGGAAGAATAAAAAATATGCTGTGGGCTATAGGTCCAAAAATCACCAGGAATATGTGCAATGATTTTAAAGGAAAAACTGTTGATGCTGAAATTAAAGACCTCTAACTGATGTCACATTTTCCCCAGAAATCTAATCCACTCATCTTATAAAAAATACATGAAGTAGTGGTAGCTTTCTGGATACTCATTTTTGAGTTTAACCTTAAGAATGATGGGTTGCAAGTCGTATCCATAGGGATTTCTTCAAATCTTTCCTCCTCCATTAGAAGGCAGGGAGAAGTAGACAAGGGGTGTAGTCACAACAGCACATGCTCTGATACCCTCAGAGAATGCAGACCTCCCTTTGCCCCAAACCTTCTATATAACCCTTTTCTTGTTACATTGGGCTTTTGTGGCATGGTACTGGTGGTGGAAGGGTTACAGGAGTGGCTTCTGTGAAAAGCTGCCAGAAACTTCCCCCGAGTGTGACAGAGCCAATGCCAGCCAGCTCCAAGCTGGACCTGCCACAGAATAAGGCTGAGCCAATCAGAGGTGTTAGTAACACCTCTGTGATTACATATTTGTGGGGGGAAAAAAGGAAGAAAAAAGAAGTTGTTGCTCAGAAGTAATTGTGGCCAGAGAAGAGTGGAGTGAGAATATGTGAGAGAAACAACCGTGCAGACACCAAGGTCAGTGAATAAGGACTCCTCTCCCTGAGGAGGAAGCAGTGGCAGAAACAACATGTGATGAACTGATCGTAGCCCCATTCTCACCATCTCCCTGTGCTGCTGCAGTGGAGGACATGGAGAATCAGGAACAAACTTAAGCATAGGAAGTAGGAGAGAGGTCAGGGAAAGGTGTTTTTAGGATTTATTTTACTTCTCATTATCCTGCTCTGATTTTGATTAGTAATAAATTCAACTAATTTCCCCAAGTCAAATCTATTTTGCCCATTACAGTAATCAGTGAGTGATCTCTCCCTGTCCTTATCTCAACTCATGAGTCTTTCGTTATATTTTCTCTCCTCTGTCCAGCTGTGGAGGGCAGTGATAGAGCAGCTTTGGTGGGCACCAGGCATTTAGCCCACATCAAACCACCACACCTGTACAGAGTGTAGAGATGTTTTTAATGAGCTCTGTCTGTCCCCTGGAAATAGGAGAAATAGTAGCAGGCAACATTTGGTACTCAAGAGGGAAAAGGGAGATCTGCTTGTGCTGGAGGGCAAGTACTGCTAAATTCTTAGTTAACTTTAAAATCTCCTTCTGAGTACAAAACATCTTTGCTTCTCCCCAGACCCTGTAATTCAGCTCGGGAGCATGCCAAGTGGACCTAGGGGCTCTGGGTAACAGAGTTCCCCCTTACAGAGATAAAGGTGCCTGCTTCCCTCATGAGAGGTGTAGTAGAGATCCTCTCCCTGCAGAGAGACTAGAGCAGCTTTGTAGTTCTGAACCCAGGCTCTGGTCCTTGTCTTTCCATATACAGACCTTTCTGTTGAGACAGTGCTTGAGGACCCTCAAGGATTGTGTTTGACCTTGTAACCTCCCTTCTGCCAAGCGTGAATACTTCGTGCTGGAAGGACATTCCTTTCCTGCTTCCTGCCTGAGCCATGTTGGTGGCTTTGGGCCCTTGGAAATGACTGGAATGCCTGCCCACCATTCAGTGCCTTTCTACTTCCCTAAGTCTAGGTCAGAGAGTGGCAAAGGCCAAGGAAATGGCAGCTTCCACATCTCTCAGAGTCCTGTGATACACTGAGCATGGGGAGCATCACCAGCCTCAAAAAAAACACTCTCATTCAACTAAGCGTTTTCTTCCCTCAGCTGCTGTTCTTGCTAGGATAAGAATCTTACTCCCTTTTTTTGGAAATTTCTTCCCTGTCTTAGTGTTTCTGGCTATATTCACTCGGCTTTCACTTTGGATCTGGAAAGCTTGGGCAGGGAGAATGCTTTCCCAGTTATAAGGGTCCATTTTTGTTTTCAGAAATGCTACCCTTATGCAGGAGCTGGATGCAGGGGAAGAGGCAGGATGGTGCTTCCTCCTCTCCTTTTGGTGCTCTATTTAGCTGGAAGTTTGACCTGACTTTGCCCTCACTTGGATTCCTGCACTGAGTACATGGGGAAATAACACCTATGCCAATAACACATTCTGCTTTCATGGTCATCCATTTCCAGGCCTTCTACTGCTAACAGACAGTAAGAGCAGCCAGGGAAGAAAACATTGCTTCCAAATTAAGGGAAGTAAATGACTTAGCGGAAAAACAAAAGAGAAAACTTGCTAACTTTTGCAGAGTTTATCAAGAAGGAACCCCTCAACACAGAGGTGGGAGAGACCGTGAACATCAAAAATTCAGGCTCTGCCTCAGCCCTGGATGTCCAACTGCAGTGACACAGTCCCAGTTCCTCTATTCAATACTCTGCCATGGAGCTAAACCTTCCGATATGGTAATATGGGTCCGATGCTGCATTTCCTTCAGTATTTCAAACAAGTTAGGCACTGGTGTAGGTAGTAGCATCCTGACCCAGGAACAGGGGATGGAAAGGAGCCACACAAACTTAGTGATCTTGAAACAGAAAAAAATCCAGCCTCCTACAGACACTACGAAGATTTTCATCTTTTAATTTGAAAAAGAAAAGGTGGGAGGTAAGAGTATCAGGATTGAAAAGAAGACTTTTAAAGCTTAGCAGAACACACAGACTTCTTGAACTAAGACACCAAGAGAGAGAGCCTTTATCTGAGAAGAAAATGTGGAGACTTTGTAAGTGAAGTCCTAAGCAAGCTATTGGCGCAGCTTATAATAGCTTCTAACAGGCCCTATTAACCTTTGGAAGAAGTATTTGAGAGAAGCCTGAAATCTATTTAAAAATAAAGCAGCCGTGTTTGACTGTTAATTGGCAGAAGAGCAGAATAAATTAGGCAAAGTCCAAGTACGTGTCTCAGTAAAGATGACAGAGCAGTGAGAGCTAGACAAGGCAGCAGAAAGCTGGGTTTCATGTGACATTTGCATATGAGTGGGGTGCTGGAACTCCCACGCTGGTTGATTTAGAACTAGTCAGCAGTTAGTGGAGCCTAGAGAATGATTCAGTTAGCTCCAAAGAAAACACAAGGCATGATTCAGATGTCATTTACCATGCCTATGAGGAATCTAGACATCTCCATTGGGCTGTTAGATATGATAGGATCTACAGGGGACCTTAGGTCACCTGTAGTGACTGCTGGAGGCAAGGTACATATCCAAGGGCATCTCAGATAGCACCAAAAGGCCAAGTTGAAGCAGTTAAATCAATTTGAAAAGGTATCCTGAAGCCTAGGCTCCACTGTTTGTCTTTTCTTCACTGGCTATATTGGGAAATAAGACAAACTGGCACCCAGCTTACATGTAGATACATGCATTTATGTATCCAGAGCTGAATCTTGCCAGAAAAGCCTGGCTAGGAAAGGGAGGATATTTGTCCTTACCCAGGAGGTTGACAACAACCTAAAACATGCACCAGAACTTGCAGTGTTAATAAAAAGAAAGGGACCTGGAGGTGCACTGTGCTATCTATGCCACGGCAGAGCTGGGAGCAGAGCACGTGGGACTGGCAGTACTCTGAGTGCTGAAGCCACAGTGCATCTGGAGCACAGGAAGACCAAGAAGCCCCAAGTCACGGAGTTACTGCTTTTAATCGAGCTTCTGCCTCTCCAGCTGGAAGCATTGACCCTCCCAGCCCCAGCCATCCTCAGTGCCAGCCAGTTAAGCTGTTTTCTTGAGCATGGCAATGGGATGTGTGCAGATTATGGGCAGATACAGTGCCTCAGGCGAGAGGTCTGGTTTCCAGACAAGCGGTCATAATTTGTAACATTGCTAACTCTGTTTTTCAGGTTTGGCTAACCAGATCTCAAATGCTCAGGAAGCTTGGGTCAGCCGTGAGCTGTTCAGTTACACAGCCCAAGTAACTTACGCCTTAATTTTCTGTATCTGTGAAATCGGAGATATTGGTTTCGGTCTTCTTTGTAAATTGGTTTAGGGTATAATGAGCAAATCTTTTATGTAAACTTCAGAGGGAAAAGAAAGATATAATAGCAGTTAGTGCTAGATCAAATGCAAACTTACAGAAAATCAGCAAAAAATTGGTCATCTACCCTTTTGTGTAACCACTGAGTCCTCAGCTTCACTATTTTCCAGATGTCAGCATGGAGACACCTTAGACAACAACTTTTGTAGCCAGTTGATTTAGGAAGCCACAAACTAATGCTGTTTGAATTTCTTTACAAGTGGAAAAAGTTGGACTTAAAATTGAGCCTCTTACCAGGTCTACAATTTCTAATTTTACGCTGAGAGTATTGGGGCCACTTAAAGAAGCAAAACCACAGAAAAGCTTCATTTTTTCATGTCTAGATGGAGAGCCCTCACTCATCTGGTTGTTTATCTATCAAGCTTATCTGTCCAGTGAAATTGTGAAATTCTGTTTGGGAGAATTTGTTCTCTTGCACCAAACTCCAGCTGTGCGCCCAGTTTTCAGCTAGGTACCATTATCATGAGCTCATTCAGCATGGAGAAAAGCCAAGCACCACCTGTCTGGGCTGAGGTTTGTAGGACGGAGCACCCATGAGATGTGGGCAAGGAGAGCCACAGTCGCTGTGATGGTCACCGCACAGGACAACTGCCCTGGCCGGACAGGCTGCTCTCCACTTGGGGTCCGTAGGGCCTTCTCACACCCTTCTTCATGCTGTAGACATGGCATGGACAAAGATCTTCACTTTTACTTCTGTACTCACTCCCTTTTGCACGGCATATATTAATGACAGTCTTGTTATCCAGCTGCTGACCTTTTTCCCATGTTTGCTGAATGCATACACAAGCTGTAGCCATTTATCTGGAAGAGGAAATCCCAAATTTGCTAGGGTGAAAAGAAGCATTTACAGGGGCTAAAAAGAAGGTGAGGAGGGAGTTGGGAGTTGGGGTTGTTTCTTGTATAGCCTATACTTGCAACCTACTAAAAATACATGAGTTTGGGAAATGTACTAAGTCTAAATTGGAGTGGCTACAAAGTAAATCTTCCCCTTCACTGCTCTTCAAACATTCCTTATGCTTATGAGGTCACAGCAAAAACATTTGTGACAAGATGGAATATGACAGATTACTTCTGTGGTTTACCAAAATTTCAAGTCATGCTGTGAAATGATGACTCTGCATTTTAACCCCAGGCAGAAACTTGGGCAGTTTTTCCTGATTAAGTTCTTGAAATATGACAGTGTTGCAGACCTGTTCTTCTATATGACAGGACATGAGAGAGTTTGTAATTCTTACTTTGAACTTGTAAAACTAATTTTTGTATTACTTTTCATCTTACTGTTAAACTAGTTGTTATAGCAAACCATTCATTTTACGTATCCTCATTCCCTTAGTAAGCTTTATTTAGCCTGGATCTAAAATCAAAATACTAGCAATATATAGATAATAATAGTGTTCTCACAGTGATGAAGTTCAAATAATTACAGCCATTTTACAGTCCATGTATTTTCATCAGCCTCTAAAGTTACATTTTATTGCTATCTATTAGAGAAAGTACTTCCCATTATTGAAGGACATAACTATATTCAATTTTAGCAAAATTTAACTGTGAATTTTCAAAGGCTACCGTATATGTTCCTTTCAGGAAAAAAACCCAAAAAGAAACAAATGAACAAAACCAAACCAAACCCAAAACAAGTCATGAAGCTTAAACATTCAAAACTAAGCAACTAAACCAATCCATAATCATGAATTAAATAATACTAGAATGAGAACGGCCACTTATCAAGATGTTCTTTAGAGGAAATGGAGAGACATAAGGCACCTCCTGTGGCAATTCATGCCTTCCCTAAGATAAGAATTGTAGCTATATTGGAAGACTTGCTTTCAGATGTCATGTTATTGAATTTAAAGAACAGAAATGTGTATCTTAGACCAGATGTCTGACTTTTAGGTGGTGACAGCTAGGTGTCCAACCTTATCAACCATCATTACAGTTAATTACATTCATGGAAAACACTTCACAACAGTCAGACACTGACTGCTTA
Organism: Pachycephala philippinensis; assembly: GCA_013397055.1. Taxonomy (NCBI): domain Eukaryota; kingdom Metazoa; phylum Chordata; class Aves; order Passeriformes; genus Pachycephala; species Pachycephala philippinensis. The sequence goes on along the minus strand of VWZT01011427.1, from coordinate 57,078 downwards.
TGGCAGCAATGCTGAAGACATGCAGGTAATTGCAAAGGGCTTCTCATGCTCACTATGTGCAACTGTTTGAATGTCAATCAATCTCTATTGATGAGTTCTTCATGCCTTTTGGTGTCTTGTTTTCAGCTTTTACATAGAGTTTTATTAGAATAAAATGTCGCTTGTCCCGATGCACTGGGAAATTAGTCTTACCTAGCTGACTGAAAATTATATAAATACCTAAAGATGTGTTAAATGTTTTCAAATAAACATTTTTGAATCATCCAATCAATGACTGTTTGGAACTAGAAGAGAAAGATGTATTTCTGATTGCAGAAGCAGCTTTCTTGTCCAGCACTGAAGTGCATCTCGGAACAGTGACACTGCTCAGCACAGATTCAGATGCTAAAATTTCCACTGCTTTCTTTATCAGCATTCAGAGATGCAGACTTGTTTACTACCGTGTAGTTATGATGGTACACTACAGAGCATTAAGTTGGAATCTCATTAACTGGAGGATCATATGTAACCACATTATTTTCAGAAACAAGCTGCCTTCTGGATGTTGTTTTCTATATCCTTCCTCAGCCTAATGACGGGGAGGTCAGCATCAGGATAAACAAACCTCATGCAAATTCTGGTATCCTGCTTTTATTTCTGTGCTTTCATGCTTCTCTTTGGGCTTACAACTGCATCAACACAGCAAGGGGAAGAGGTGTTTTCCAAGCCTGGCACACTGTAGCTGCTTGTTCCAGTCCCCCTGATGGCACTTATTGTGCCTGCAGTGCAGTTTGTGGCCATGTGAGCACTTGTCAATCATTTATGTGAAGTCTGGTGGCCTGACCTGACCTCTGAGATGTCTGACTTTGCTAAAGGAGTGATCACATATCTTTTCTACTACTTACTGTCCTGCTGGAATGTGGTAGAGAGCAGTAATGACACCTCAAGTCATTGTTGCCCACTGCTACCTGAAGGAATGTCTAAGCCCTGGGGTTAATTTAGCCAAATATTCAGAATTCATTGATCAGAATCCAAACCACTTGATCAGAATCCAAACCACTTTAATGATGTCTTAAAAATGAGGACTTAAAAATAGTAAATGCACTAATTCTTCCCTATTAAGCACCTCTGGATTTTCCAGATTTTCTTTGCAGCTAGGCAGGGTAAGTATTAAATTGAGATTCTGTTTATTCTATGATTTCAGAAGTAGGAGTTACCAGAAAACACTCAAAATATTAAGACATTGTACTACACTGCAACAAAGAGAGAAGGTCTGTATATTTATCCATATGTTTCAATTAATAAGTAGTTATTGATGACATAACAGATTTTTTTAGACTGAGCTGAAGTGTGTTTTCTTACAAGATGAATTTGGATGCCTGAAATAAAGTATTTTCTCACACCTTTCATATGCCAGTCAGGAAAACGCAGCAGGGATGTCTGTATTTTTCCTGAAGTTCATTAAGTTCCAGCATGATCTGTAAATATTTATCTGTTGGTTGCCTTGTCTTTTATCAAAGATGCTTCTGAAAGATGCTTTGGTGAAATTTGTCTTTTCTTCGAGGAGATCTAAAATCTTGAGATTGTGGAAAAACATTTCTTGGTAAGTCCATCTTTCTCAAAAAGAGATTTGAAGAGTTTGTCTCCCATGGTGTGTTTGTTCAAAGTGCAAGAGTGTCACTGCCCCAGGCTCAGCTCCCATCTTCTTTCTGTCTCCTGGAACCCAGGTATACAACCAGAATGCTCTCCAACAAGTTAGCTGTCTTCACAGCCAACATCTAAATTATTTGTAATAACATAAGAGGTTTCTGATATGTCTCATCTATCAGAAATAAGTGACAATCACGGCAGTAGTCACTAGAGGAATTGCTCCAAAAGCCATCACCGTCTGTTTTAAACTCACATATATATATATTCATCAAGTATTGAGTCATGATATTTAAGTTACTGTTTTTCCTATGTTCATAACTGAATATTCTTTCTTATAAATAAATTTCTTTATTACTCCTTGAACTCAAAACACTTCTGTACTGGCTGTACCACTACATGAGAGAAGATTTTCACTGGGTTGTACAAGGGCATCGTCATAGGGTAGGTCTTGGCAGTGGTGCAGAAGACCAAGCTGTAGGCACAGAGTTTTTAAATGCAGGGCAGGCCTAACACAAATTATTTAATTTTTTTTTTTAATTTTTTTTTTATTTTTTATTTCTGAGTGACATATGAACTGTTGAAACTGAGAACCAGTGAGATTTTCCTCAATCTGAGGTACTGTGAATTCCTGTAGTGTTCTAGGTTTATCAGTATTCAAGCAGTGGAACAGATGGCTGTAGTGCGTTGACCCTGGCTGGATGTCAGGCACCCACCAAAGCCACTTTCTCACTCCCCTCTGCAGCTGGACAAGGATGAGAAAATATAATTAAGGGTTCATGGGTTGAGATAAGGGCTGGGAGAGATCACTCATCAAATACCGTCACAGGCAAAACACGCTTGAAATAGAGATATAAATTGAATTTATTGCTAACAAAATCAGAGCAGGATAATGAGAAGTAAAATAAACCCTTCAAAACACCTTTCCCCCACCCCTCCCTCCTTCCCAGCTCTACCTCCTCCCCCAGAGGCACAGGGAGACAGGGAATGGGGATTATGATCAGTTCATCACCTGTTGTTTTCCTGCTGCTCAGGCTGGGGAGTTGTTCCCTTGTTCCACTGTGGGGTCCCTCCCACGGAAGATAGTTCTTCATGAACGGCTGCAACAGGAGTCCATCCCATGGGCAGCAGTTCTCCCCAGACTGCAGCAGTGTAGGTTACTATTCCATGGGGTGCAGTCCTGCATGGACAGGCTGCTCCAGCTGAGGATCCTCTCTCCATGGGCCTCCCCCAGGGTCACAGCCTCCTCTCAGGCATCCCCCTGCTGTGGTGTGGGTCTCCTCCAGGGACTGCAGGTGGATCTCTGCATCCCCTTGGATCTCCATGGGCTGCAGGGGCACAGCTGTTTCACCATGGGTTGCACCACGGGCTGCAGAGGAATCCCAATTCCAGTGCCTGGGGCACCTCCTGCCTCTCCTGCACTGACCTTGGTGTCTGCAGGGTTGTTCCTCTCACGCGTTCTCTTCTCTGGCCACAACCACAACTGCGCATTAACTTTGTCCTTTCTTCTTAAATCTGTTATCACAAAGGTGCTATCACCATTTTTAATTGGTCCAGCAACGACCAGTGGCACATCCATCTTTCGAGCTACCAGGGGTTGGCTCTGCTGGACAGGGAGGAAGCTTCTGGTAGCTTCCCACAGAAGCCACCCCTGTAGCCTGCATGCTCCCAAAACTTGGCCAGCAAAGACAATACAATGGCATCTAATAGGCTGCAGATATTATTGTAATACTAATCTTAATATCCTAAAACAAATTTAAAGGGTTAATCCATATAATTCATCCATTTGAGGAAAATAAACTAACATGTCCTTCCTGAGGGTGACTGAAAGCCAGGGCTCTTAACACGAGGCTGATGGCTGGTGTTCACATACAGAAATCAAATTCAGTTAATTGCGACTATTCTGAAAGGATTTTTCAATTTTAGTCTACATATTTTGATCTCATCAGGTCATGAGTCGTCATTTTCTGTTATGGTGCTGTATTTTTTCCACTATTTTCCTTTCACCCTTGGCTCATGTGTATGACAAGCTGGAAATGTACATTCCACAGTGAGTGACAGCACTTGTCTTAATGGATGGAAATCGACTGCGGGCCACCCTTGCAAAACAGCACATATGAACACTCCTGCATTTTTGAGGAATAAAATACTCTCTAGTGTTGAAACAAATGGAAAAAGCAGCCCTTAAAATAAAGCCACAGGCTGTAGGGCTTCCAAATGCAAAAGCTTGTTTTGGATCCTAGGTGATGAGCCAAACTAAGAAAGGAGAAACTCAATCAGATCACCCAACTATTTTTTTCTTGAGCAAACTGTATTTTCAAATATTTTTTTGAAGATTGAACCCTAGATTGTTCAAGGGTGGTACAGTCCTCAGAAAGTGGATGAGAGAGCTCTCCATTGGGATTAATCTTGGACTATGTTGAAAGACTTTTGCCCTTGCTTTGAGATTTGAAGTTGTCTACAGAAATTCTTGAACCTTCCCAAACCTTGCACAGGGCAGGAAAATAGACCTGCAGGGTGCCTGATCTTTCAAATAAGCAGTAAAAGTGAAAGGGTCATTTCTAGTATTTTTTCTTTTTTAAATCTTTGCGGTTTTCCCCATTCAAAGCAAGAATACTCTGCTTATATAATAGGGGATACAAGCTTTCAGCCAGTCCACAAATACATATCTGGTTTGGTATTGGGCGAGGGGTCACAGTGTTGGCTGGAGAACCTCCAGAATGGTCTACATGGCTGTCTTGGTCAAAATGTTATAGCCAAAGTAAAGCCTCACAAATTCCAAACTTTAGATTCAGACATCACAGGTGCTCTAATCAGTGGAAGGTTGTACTATAAGCAGCAGTGTTGTCAGACTCTAACTATGCTGAGGGTAAATACTTCAAAACAGAAACATTGCTCATTCCTCAATTCAACACAACACTGACAATTTGCTTTACTTTTCAGCAACCTGGCCATTACCAATAAAGAAACATATAATTAAGTTAGATTGGCATGCATTTTTTGATATTTTGCAACATGGTCAAAAAGAAACATTTCCAAAAAGAAAACAGGGAATAAAATTACATAATCTCTATACAGGCAGACCATATTAAGCATTACATTTCTTCTGGTAGTAACAGCAAGATAGGAACTCGTTTTTTTTTCAATTATACAAGATGATCCTAGAGCAAATGGGGAAAATACTTCCTTTTGACAGAGAATGGAACGAAATTATTTTGATTTAATAAAGAAATGCCATTTACCTGCTGGATCTAGGCTTTTTCCATCTATCATCTTAGATATGTTGTCCTGAATGTAATTAATTCTAACTGAAATAAAGTGCTTTGAGTTGAAATGTTGTTAATTGAACTTGCCACCTAACCAAGCTTTTAAAACCAAATAAAATAACCCATAAATTAAACAATAACTGACTTGGAAGTCGTTGGTATTGCTCATTAGAATTCTACTGCCAAAAATCTTTGGTTGGTTAATTTTAAGTGTTTTTTAAGTAGATAAAATGCAATGCAAAAAAATTGTGATGTCTCATTGGAGCTAATGTTATTAAAAACTTCAGGTTTAGTACTTTTACTGAAAGGAAAGAGGCAATCAAGTACAGCTGGAGTGTTTGAAGCAGATTGTTGGGACTGGTTTACAAACCCAAGCTGCATTGCCAAGGAAGAGGTAGTTTAAATTTGTGTATGTGATCTTTCTACATTTCTAAATGCTCATGAATCTATTTGAATTGCAAGTTTCTCACTATGATCCCATACAAAAAATCCCTTAGTTGATGCATGCACCAATTATTTGCAGTGCTAGAACAGAGTTAAAAGTGCAAGAAGAAGGCTGTTATGAAGGATTTATGACTTTTTCTGTCTTAGTGAGTGAATTAAATCCAGTCTGTAGTGTCAGCTTTCATTAAAGATGGACAGGACTGTGACTGAGTGTTAATGAAGCACCAGCTGTGATGGATGCACTCAACCCCTTAACCAAACCAGCAGTAGTTTGGTACAAGCTCCAAAGGAGGTAAAGCCGTGGTCTGTAGCTGGACCAAGAATCTCTGCAGGAAAGTCCAAAGAAGTGGAGTAACACAGTGAGCATTGAAGCTTTTGTATCTCTGGTCTCTGTGTAAATCATTCTATCTTGATTATAACTTGATTTTCATTTGTATGTTTCTTCCTTGTAGCAGGTAATAGAGTGAACCTTGCCGTCAGAATTTGTTAAATCATACTTTTGAAACATGATCTTAAACCACTTTTGCTAATCTCTTTGACAGTGGTTCTTTAAGTGATCTAGATCACTCACCCAATACAATTTGGCATAGTCAGCAGGATCCTAAATCAGGACGCATGACACCAGCAGACATGGGCAATATAAATGAAGATGAGAAGGAAAATTCAAATTTGCAAGGCAGATCAATGCAACACTGCATGTAAATCCTACACTGTTGTTTCCGCTCCTGGAAATTAAGGTCACGATCTAACAAGCTCCAATAGTAATTGTTCTGGAGAACTTCAGAGGGAAGCTGTTTGATTCCGGTCATATTTTCTAACTCTGAATGAAGTGCCTTCTTCTCCCAGGAGTAGCAAACATCAGAAGAGATTAAAAGTTTCTCCTGCAAGCAGCCTGGAAAATGGTGGTGTTTTTCTTTGAGATCTTGAGCTGAGGCAGCAGGGAGCTGGTGGACCAGAGCCCAGATGGGTAACCCAGAACTGTAGTCATACTTTAAACCAGGGCCCCACTTCTCCTTTCTATTTCAAACCTGTGCCATAAGATTTAATACTCCGATCAAAAAGATTAACTCCTTCAGATAGTCATACCTGCCTCCCCTAGCTATCTTCCATGGAAGTCTGGAGGCTTTTCAGTCAGACAATTTTTTTTTTTTTTTTTTTTCTTCATAAAATGGTAAGGAAAAGGTTATTTTTAATTCCCAAATATAGCACTCTTGCTCTTACGAAATAAGCTGGGATTTGGGCAAAGGTATTCAGTTGTCAGCTTTTTGTCATTCCAGGGTTATTCAAGTGTTGGATGAAGTTCTTGCAACAGAAGGTCTTGTGTGCAAGTGGAGGGAGAGGGCAGATATGTTGTCCTGAAGTTCTGTGGAGATTATGTGCAGAAGGTAAAAATCAAAATCTAATTACAAGTGCTGGATGGAAAACAACTTCTCACTTTTATAAAATGGAGAAATCAATGCTTTAAACTCTTTTTACCTTACATTTTCATAGAATCGCACAATGGCTGGGGCTGGAAGAGTCCCCTGGAGGTCATTATGTCCAATATTCTGCTCAAGCAGGATCAACAAGAGCCAGTTGCCCAGGCCCATCTCCAGATGGCTTTTGAGTATCTCTGAGGTTGCAGACTCCACAATCTCTGGACAAGCGGTGCCAGTGCTCTCTTACCATCACAGTACAAAAAGTTTTTCCTGACATTTACAGGGAACCTCCTGTGTTCCAGTTTGTGCCCATTGTCTCTTGTCCTGTCACTGGGCACCTTCCCTTCAGGCATTTATATACATTGATAAGCCCCCTGAGCTTTATCTTCTCCAAGCTTAATAGATCCAGCTCTTTCAGCCTTTCCTCATAGGAGAGAAGCTTCAGCCATTGTCTTTGCAGCTCATTACTGGGCTCTCTCCAATAGGTCCATGTTTCTTGTGTACTGAGGAGCCAGGAACTGGACTGAGCACTCTAAGTTTGGCCTTCAGTGCCAGCAACTGGACTGAGCACTCTAAGTTTGGCCTCACCAGTGCTGTGGAGAAGGGAACAATCACCTCCCTCATCCTGCTAGCAGCACTTCTGCTAATGAAGCCCAGGACACTTAATCACCTTTTCAGAAACAGCACGTTGCTGGCTCATGTTCAACCTGGTGTCCACCATGACCCCCAGGTCCTTTACTGCAAAGCTGCTTTTCACCTGGGTGATAAGAAGCACATTTTGCAGAAACCTAAACACTTCCTTACCAAAAAGACTTGGCTGGCTTATATTATTTCAGGGGAAAATGCTAACAGCCCACTATTGTCTGCTCTCAATGATAGTGCCCTCCTGGAAAGAAAACCTTGCAGATGTCTGTGACAGCAGGGCAGAGTGCCATGAAGAGCTGTTTCAGGTCTCCGTGCAATACATTCCCATGAAAATATCACTAACAAAAACTTTTCCTGCTGATTAATTGTGACAGCCTTTCCCTACTGAGCGACGGTTTCTCCCGGCATGTTCTTTGCTCAGTAGCAGCCCTTAGATCAGGCTGAACACAGGTTTGCTTTTCCTTTTGGCTCATGACGGTTTTAAGTATAATCTCCTTTCTTAGCACAACCTGTGAGCTTTTTCACTAACTGGCATAATCTCACTTTTGCTATACCTCATGGTTACACTCTGTGTAACTCATAGAAATGAGTGCTATTTTGCTTTAGATTCCTTTGAAGATGATAGAACTATCAACGCCCTTTAAAGGTACCATGGACATCTTTTTGTAAATTATTAGGTATATTTAAGCCTGCCATCATCATGATACCCTGCTTGTATTAGTCAAAAAAGGAAAGGAAATAAAAGCTTTTTTTGCAGTTGTTACTCAGCTGACACTCAGCACTTAGAACCTCCTCCTGACTCTATCTCCTCTTACCAGTCCCTCAGAGTACAGGGTTTCTTTATTATGCTTTCAATGTCTAAACCAGTTTGTGTTGTTGGCATCTAACAGGACCAACACCCACATGTTAAATATATTTTACAGCTTGGCCTGTGTTTCCAGGATACGCCTCTAAATTCTTACATGGTATCTATACTACAAAATTCTTTTCAAAGGGGGGAAATCATTGCTGCCCATCCTTGTGCAACAGTGATAGGCTGTTCTGCCTGCCTGATCACTTCCTATTGAAATATATAGTGTTTACATGCATCAAAGAAGTAAAAGCCTTATGTAAGAATGAGAAAGCCATTCAGTGAGAACCAAAAAGAAAAAGGAAAGCTGAAAGATATAAGAAAGAACACATAACAGCGTGGAGGTTCAAAGGAAAAATACTGGAACCTGTGCTTCATCTTCTAAGAAGAGCTACAATTTTTGCCACCTTATTTAAAATGTATTTTCGAAAAAGTCTTTGAAAAAATTGTTTTAAGCCGCTTGGGTATCTTTTTCAAACATGCAGAGAATTTCTAAGTCCTTTTGCTCAAGCATCAGGCTTATGTGCAAAATAATCCCCCCAAACACATCTCTCTTGGAGGCGAAATTCATGTGCTTCTTGCCTTGCCCCCAAACAAATGCTTTTGCATGAGTCATTTATTGTGGAACTATTAACCCTCATTGAAATGCACATCTAAACTGACACTTAACCCTGATTTTTTTAGCAGCACATGAGGGTGTGGGTGATACTTATTTGGATAGCACCTTGCAGCCTGGAGGCTTTAAAAGTGTTTTATTTACATAATGTCTCATTTATTTTGTAAGAATTACACTCTCCCCATCACTGCTGTGATCTTCTTTGGCACAGAAAATATCCAACAGCTGTTCATCTGCCTACAGAAATGCTGTGTATTAAGAAGTAAAAAGAGATTGTGCATCTCACTGAAACCATGGAGTGAGTCAAGAAGGAACACCATCAGGAGAAAAGAAGGAAAAAGCAGTCACTGGTCTTCCAACTCTCATTTGTACAGTCCTGCAGGTCACTGGTAGACAGATAATCAGATGGGAAAAAAAACCACTCACTATGTTTCCACCCATGATTTGTACAGCCCTGCTGGTCACCAGCAGACCCAGTGACTAAGGCACAGAAGCCATCCTGGGCACTGTGTAGGGAGCAGTATTTTACATAACCTCAAAAAACAAATGCATAAGCCAAGATTTTGAGAAGTGACACATTCTTTGGCTTCGGAATAGAAGGTATTTTTAAATGGAATGGAGCCTGTGGGTTTTTTTCAGAAGCAAATACCTATGAGGGAACAACCACTAATTTCACCACTGGGTGCAAACCAGTAACAACCACGGGAGAGCCCAAGGAATAAATTGCGGGAGACAAATTGCACAATCTTTAGAAATTTCACACCTTCTGAAGTAGTTTTCACTTTTTTAGTTGTTTAAAATAGATTAGTATTCTTCTTCACCTTTGATTAGTATAACAGCACAGGAGAAACATCAAAACTTTATTATTTGGAGTGACTGGGTGATCTTAGAGTTTAAACATGTTAGACTACCTCATGTATAGTGAGACAGATATTTATAGAACAATAAGAAAAAACACTGCTGGTATCTTACAGGTGGGAGCGTATTTGTGCGCAGAGAAATGCAATAAAATTTGAGTTGTGAAAATTGTAGCTCTTGCTAGTTATAAGAGACAGAATTTATGAAGCATAGTATTAAATCCTCGGGGGAATAACAGAAACTTTACCAAAAGATAATACATTTTTCAAGATACAGTGTAAGTAAACACGTTGAAAACCAATTCATTGGAACTTGCCTTGACATACAGAAAAGAGTGAAAGTTAACTGAGCAGACATTGGGATGGCAGGCTTTCTTTCTTCAGAAAGAACATTCGGAAACAAGTACTTTGCCATTTATCATTATCAACTATAACTGAAATTGGGGCAACTCAACACTTTGCTCTGAAAGTGTGAAAACTGTGTCATCAGGTATTGGACTAACACAACAGAGAGCGTTAATGTTCACTGACAAGAAAGCTTTGGAGTATTTAACACACTCCCTTATCAAAACTCTAGGTAGGTTATTAAATATGATGGTAGAATACCTATGTAGAGGGAGAAAGAGCCTCAGCCACAGATTTTGTATCTTTTTTGGTAGTACATCCCTTGCAAAGGTCTTCCAGGTGCTCATGTCACAGATACACACCAGTTTTATTGTGGGATTCTAGCATCAGTCAGGCATATTCAACTGATTACAAGAGAATGATAGAATATTTAAATTCTAGAGTGCCAAAGAAATTTAGCTGTTACATATAAAGACTAGTGATTAAGGAAAAGACAGAAATACCATTTGTAAATTATTCTGGTTCTCCAGGATGCATTTTTTTGTTCAGTGGTTTGAAGAATGGCTGCTCTCATCTATCTTTCTTGCCTGATGACAGTGACTTGCAGGAGGACATGATGGCTTGCTGTGAGCCTACAGCCTGAAGAATATCATCTCTTTAGCTGGCTTTCCATTTCTAATTTTTTTTCTACTTTTTCTTTTTCACCTATCAGACTCTTCTGTTAATAACAACATTCAAATGAACTACAAAGATTGATATAGAAGGAGAGCTGCACATTAATTTCAGCATATGGTCTTGAATTTTAAGGACAAGGTATCTGAAGAAGAGGTGTTTAGTCATGTCAGTCACCAAGATCGCCTTGACAGACAAGGGAAAGCATTCATAGTTCAGGAGGGTGATGACTTCCATCTAAAGAGAGGGGTTTAAAGTACCTAAGTTGAATTGCCTTTCAAGGTGCCTGACTCTCCTCCATCAACTGTAGAGGAGATCAGATGACAAGGCTTTCACTATATGTCTGGGCTTTTGATGGCTAAAAATAAGATAATTTCTCAGCTGAAATGAGGCAATTCCCGTCTTTGGAGTCCAGAACTGCTCTTGATTTTGTTCTCTCCTGGTGAGAGGGAGAGTTTGGATAGTTAGCTGTGCCGAGGCAGGGGATTCATCTCAACCAATACTGAAGATGTGACCTCTGTGGTTTGTTCAGTTCAAGAAACAGAGAGCTCCAAAGGCTGAGATGAACACTTCAGAAAGATGGGGTGGATTGTTCTGTGAAGATGTTATCCTTATCATAAAGAAAAACATCTTTTGTAGTCAAACTTCTAAATGGTGAAAGTTAAGTGAGCTGAATCTCATCAATACGACAGCTCAGATTGAAACCAGTCACTGTATTGGGTGTTAGTGTCAAACCAGGGGGCTGGAGGGCTGGCCTCTGTGAGAAGAGATCACCTGGTGTACAGCCCATCCCAGCTGTCTCCAACAGATCTTCTGGCAAAACATGGCCAAGTTGTCGGTTCCTCTGGAAAAACATGTCTAAGAAAGGGCAGAACGCCACAGGGAGAGGAGGAGGGAACCAAAATTGTGAGAAAAAGCAGAGGGAACACAAAACATCATATGAGCAGGAGGAGGAGGAGATGCTCCAGGTGCCAGAGCAGATATCTCTTGCAGTCCATGAAGGATCCATACTGCAGCAAAGGAAAAATATGAGAAGGAGGGAACAGCAGAGAGCAACTCCTGTGAACTGACCAAAATAACCCAGCCCTGTGCTGCTTGCAGCAACAGAGAGGAGGGTGAAGAGAACCTAAGTCTGAGAAAAGGGGAAAGAAAAGTGTTTTTTAAATGTCTGCAATTTTGTTTTCCATTACTAGAATTAGTAATTATGTATTGCGGTTTGGTTTGTTTTCTTTTCTGGAAAATTTCAGTTAATTTTCCCAAAGTTGAGTTTGTTTTGACAGTAACTCGTAAGTGAACTCCCTGTCTTTTAACTGATGAGCTTTTTTGCTCCTTTTCTTCTTATTTTCTCTCCCACATCACCAAGGGGGTGGAGTGAGCAAGCATCTGGTGGGTGCTTGGGTGTTAGCCAAGGCTAACCCACCAAAGGAATATTTACCCTTTATTATTATAAATTAACTTCACATGCCTTTTCTAGGAAAAAAAAAAAAAAAAAAGACTCCAAGTGTATAATGTTGCTTTGAAACGTAAAATTGCACATGTGGTATCTAATACATGGGAGAGATAGCTAAAATTCAGATAATGACAGTATTTCCTTTTCCCAGATATTTCATGAGGGAAGATTAGAATAGTCTATGAGAAGGTGAAACAGCTTTGGCAATATCAAAATATTTCCAGATATACACGTAGAATATCTGAAAACCTATGCTAATGTATGCACAAACTCAAGTGGCTGTCAGATTTGCACTGTAAGATGAATAATTGAATTGGGAATGTATTTTACATTCAAAATTCTAGTTTTCTGATTTTTCACTTGCTCTGAAGTAGCAGAAGAGCAACAACCTTTTCAAAAACTGTAATAAATCAACTGGATTTTTTGGTTTTGATTTGGGAAGACAAAACATTTCATTTCCTATTTAACCTTTTCAAGAAAGTATGATTATAATAATTTTTAATTTAAAACAGCTTTTTAAAAATGTTTAAACAGGGCTTTTCTATATTACTGCATCTTCTTTCCCAAATGAAAGGTTGTCACTACTGACATATATTAAAAACATGTCATGGTGGGTGTGTGTAATCTACTTAACCAGCAAAAAAGATTCTGATTAAAATATTCTGACTCACAGACCATTTATCTCAGTCCATCTTTTCAATCCTCTTTGCCATCAAGGGCAGAGCAGGTTTTCTGTTGAGAAACAGATGCAGTAGCCTTCTTGGTTGTTGTCACAGCAGTCACCTCCTCTGTAGTCACGATGGTTACACGGCTAAAGTAGTGTTCATCCTTGGCGCTTGCTCTTCAGCTGTGTCTATTCCACTTTCTACCAGGACTCCCACTACACTGGCAGCGCTGCATTCCTTGTGAGCTTCCTTATCCTTTTCTCACTGGGAATGAGTAAAACCCCTCGTGCTGCCTTTCTCTTAAGTGTAACCCTGGTATGATGTTTTGAGAACAGGAACACCTTGCAGAGAGTGTTTGCTGATCACTGTCAGGTGCAAAGGAGGTATTTAGTGCGCCGGACTAGAGCTTAATAATGCAGTCTTGCAGGTGCTAGGAGAACATAACATTCAAAACCTGGGGTTCTTGAGGTTTAGTTGCAGCTGGGTACTCCTGGGAGCAGAAAGTAGTTCTGTAGGCATTAGGATGGAGCAAAAATGGACAGAACCATCTGAACAGGATACACAAGGTGATTGCACAAGACCCAGCTCAACAACCTGCTGTAAAGGTAAATCAACCTGAAGCCAGGCTGCTTTTAAAACAAGCTTTTTGATGGCTCTTTTACATTTCTGCCATGGCTTTGCATTCCTTGTTTTGGGCCAGGACCAACACAGCTATTCTGAAGTGCCTCAGCAAACATATGGTGCGTGTGCTGTTTCCATCATTAACCAGCCAGGCGGCAGGGAATGGAGTGCCTGCTTGAAAACATTGTGGGAATGGGATTCCTTGTACTTGGAGTGCAGGCGTCTGTGACTGAGACTGTGGATATGCCTTCTTGCCAGCTAATATCTGGACAGAGCCAGAAATTGAGTATTGTAAGGCTGAAGTATAATTTTGACACACATCACCTGTTGATTCTCTTTGCCACTGGTTATATTTTCTCTTGTTAGAGACTCCTATTCACAGAAACAAGCATTCATACTGGGCTTTTCCAACAGGGGTGCTGACATTACACAGCTGACATATTGTGTGCACGCCACCAACTTGTTGACAAAAAGAGAGAAAAATGTAATTTAATACAGATGCTTTAGTGCAAAAAGTTATCAGCAACACTTCAGCCTTCTTCTTTCAGTCCTATCAATCAAACATATCCTTTCCACCAGATAAGTTAACATGCCCTGGAGGAATGCCTGTTTTTGACAGGCATCCAGAACATGGTGTGATTTTTTTCCTTTTTTTTGTTTTTAATTCTCTGTTCCTTTGGCCTTTTCATATGTCTGTTTGTTCAGAAGACTAGAGACCTCCTCATTCACTCTAGTGATGAATTTAGATGAAGTTTTGGCCACACTCCTAGTGCTTTACAATCTTTGTGTGTAAAGGAGTAATTTTAGCTGCACAGCAGATCACTATGTACATCTGAAATAAAATTTAATTGTGAACAAATCAGATAAGTATATTGGCATTTCTGAAAGTTTGATCTCAAACCATTAGTTTATAGACCCTTTTCTAAAATTTATTTATACTTTAAGAGATGAAGTCTTCACAGCAAATTTGGACCTCACCCCTACCTTTTCCATTTCCCCTTCTTGATAACAAGCCTTGTCTATTTGTACTTATTTCACCTCCTATCTTCTGTAAAACATCCCATTTAAAGTTGTAAATGAATCTGCCCTTGAACAGATGTTAAGACTTCGGTGTCCTGAACAGTAAAACTGATGTGAGAATGCACATTATGTGGACCAACAGCAAGTTTAGCTTTTTTTAACCAGACTTTGTTACTTCCATATAGTTAACTTTTATTCTCTCATTCATATTTTTTTAAAATAGGAAAAAAATATGTCTGGAGACTACCTGATGATGTTGTGAGTTTCTAGCTGGTGAGATTTCTCTACCACTAATATTTGAATTCAATATAGCAAATCCTGACTAGACCACCTGTCAGTAGGTAAATAACATATTTATGAGACTTGCAACCCAATTTCTGATTTATAATGTTTTCCAAAAAAGGAACTGGCAAAGGGAGTCAGCTATGTTTTGACCTTGCTTATACTGAATGTTTGTAACTATAGGGAATTAGAGATCATCCTGATGAGCAGGAAGATTTATTATCTGTTCAGTGAGAATTCTTAGGCTGAGCTCTCTCTGTCAATAAACCTTGATATTCATCTAGCCTAATTCTTTGTGAATTTAAGGCAGAAAATTCTTAAGGCAAAAAAGACAGTTTGACTCACTGTAAGTTTATAATGAGTGATACAGGATGAAGTAATTCAAAGGGGGAAGAAACCGTTTTGTTCTTTGCTGGTTTTCATGGATTCCATGACAAAGGACTGAAGTAGCATGGTGGGCCCAGGATAGGTGCATGGTTTTGGCACGGGTCAATGAAGTTTTCATTCTGCTTCAGACAGAGCTACCCTGATGTGAAATTTCATTTTTCAGCAATGTATTTCAGCATGAACAGTATGGCTAAAAATATAGCCACTGTTGTGTGCAGAAGCCTTGTGTCATGGTTTGACACTGGCCCAATGCCAGGCACCCAGGAGAGTCGCTGGCTCACCCTCCCTGCCACAGCTGGGCAGAGGAGAGAGGGAAAAAGAAGTTAACTAAGGCTTCATTAGTTGAGATAAGAACCAGGAGAAAACACTTCAAGGGTAAAACAGGCTTAACTTAAAGTTACAAAGTGAATTTATTGCTAACAGAAGAGGAGGATAATGAGAAGTAAAATAAGCCCTTAGAACACCTTCCCCCGCCCAGGCCCTCCCTCCTTCTCACCGAAAACACAGGGAGGGAGGGCAGGGGATTTTGGTCATTTCGTCATCCGAGATTTTCTTCCACTGCTCCGGGAGAAGAGTCCTTCCCCTGTGAGGCTGTGGGGTCCATCCCACGGGAGACAGCTCTCCATGAACTTCCCGGCGTGGGACCACTCTCACGAGCAGCAGCCAAACCGCACCTGCTGCAG
>VWZT01011427.1:0-40709 GCA_013397055.1 Pachycephala philippinensis | reverse complement strand
CCGTGGGCCCACGGGCTGCGGGTGGATCTCTGCGTTCCCCGTGGATCCCCACGGGCTGCGGGTGGATCTCTGCGTTCCCCGTGGATCCATCCCCAGGGGCTGCAGGGACACAGCTGCTCCACCATGGTCTGCACCACAGCCTGCAAGGGAATCCTGGCTCCAGCACCTGGAGCACCTCCTCCCCCTCCTTCTCCACTGACCTTGGTGTTTCCATGTTGTTCTCCCTCACATATTCTCACCTCCTCCTCTTTTCTGACTAGAAGAAAAACTGAGTGACTTTGTTTTGGTTTTCTTCTTAAATATGTAATCACAGAGGCGTTACTAGACTCTCTCATTGGCCCAGTTTTGGCCAGCAGCATGTCCATCTTCAGAGCCATCAGAGACTGGTTCTGCTGGACATGGTGGAAGTTTCCAGCAGCTTCTCACAGGAGCCACCTCTGCAGCCCCCCTGCTACCAAAAACCAGGCCGTGCAAAACCAATACACCTTGTTAGGACCAAATTTAGTTAGCTAAGTGTGTCTGGGGAGGAGTCTAAGAGTCTCTCTTGACCCCATAGCGCTGTCCAGAAAAAGGAGCCATAAACCTATCTTAAAAAAGATGTATTTGAAAAAGAGAAACATGAGACAAAGATGTAACTGGCACTGGAAACCATGGCAACAGGTGGGGAAATCTCAAAAGAGCAGAGAATTCAGGAGCAGGGTTTAAGACTAAAATGTATTAATCTCTTCTCTATGAACTCCCTGTCATCTAGGGATCTGTCCTTCTGCAGCCTGCAAAATTTCACATTGTGGAAGTTTTAGACATATTTTAATTTCTTTGAAAGATTTTAGGTACGTAATTACGAGGAGGTATCTACATGGAGTAACTGCACTGGGGTGAAGATATGCAGACAGGGCAACTGTGCCCCAAATGTGCTTTACGAAGCTCCATCCTAATAAATTATGAGATTACCAGATGTGTCGCTGAAATGAGAATTCAGAATCCTCTAAGGTCAGGTAGCCCCCTCTCTCAGTCAGCTGGTGGAAGTCCGTCTGTTTGTCCATGCCAAGTTGATGTGTGACAGGACACACGGTCACCCAGTTTGTGCACAGGTTGGTTTCTCTGCACTGCCCACGACTCCAGGAGCAGTTGCCACTGGGTGGAGACTCAAGTGCCTGCCTGAGATTTCTCAAGTTTAAGGAAATTGATTCTTAATCATGCACTTAATTCTATTCATCTTCCTCATTATTCTAGCAGGGCAAAATTACGTTTTAATTTATGGAGCTGTGCATAACATTTGTCAGTGTCTTGCTACTTTTTACTCTCAGAAATATGACACCACAATATTATTTGTTGGTAATATTTTGAAACCATATTACATATCAGAATTAATCACAAAGTCTCTGTACTTTTTAGTGACATAAATGATCTCTCTTGGAATTTTTTGTATAAAGATGATGAGACATGTTTCTCAAAACACCATAATGCTAGATCTCTGGTTTATACGCTTTTGAAAGATTTAACATGACTCTGAAAACACAAGCATTTTAAAAGAGATGGAAGCACTTGTACATAATTTTTATTTTTTCCCCCCTAAAATACAGAAAAACTCCAGCATTACTAGGAAATTGTTTAACTACTTAAAATGTTTTAAAATTGTAGATTGATGGTTGAAAACTCCAAATATTTGGACAAAAAAATTTTCACACCAAGAGTCTGAGAAATCAGACCCGAAATACAAAACAAAGAACAGTTTGCTGGCTTTCTTTTTTTCTACTAATATTTAAGCTGATCGATCATCCAAAGATTTTACTCAATTTAAAAGGGCCAGAAAGCCATCTTTTTACTCAAAAGGTCATAAATGCATTGTGGCATTTAAGCTTCCCTTTGGATATTGTGTTCCTGATCCAAGTAGATTCCTAAATATCTCAGCTGCTCCATCCAGAAACCTGTGTTCATCCAAAAGGTTAACTGATATCCTGTTCCTGACCCACCATTATTCTAGAAAAATTGCTGTCTTCCAGATTATCTGAACATGAATATGCTCAGAAGAACCGAGCAACTTAAAATTCATTGCAATATGGATGCTTTCAGGTAATTTCCAATTAGAGAAAAGTATTAATGTGCTTTTATCCTTGTTTGTTTGATTGTTTCTTTCTTTTCACTGAAGAAATCTGACTGGAGGTTTTTGAACAGGTTGCCATTCTTGCTCAGTGTATGTGTTTATTCTTAGAGATCTTTGTAATGCTGCTATCTCCCTCCAACCTAGCTTCCTTTCTTTACACAGCTATCCTGTCTTTCATCTTTGTGCTGATGGCAGTAAAACATGTCTATTAAGTAAAATCCTTTCCCTTACCATTTAATTATCCTTGAATTTTTGTGTCGTGATCATCAGTTGTTCCATTGACTGCCTCCTTTAAGACTGACTGAGAAAATGAAATGACCCAGTTGACAGCCTATTTTCCAAAAATAACAACATGAAAAAGCATGAAAGGCTTGTCCTAAACTGTGTTAAGAAGTCCTGCTCAGTCTGCAGTTTAATAGAAATTCTGTCATGGGACATCTGGGAGCTCAGTTAAATGATATTTTTAAAACAGCAAGAGGCCAGTATTTTTTTCTGGTAAGTTTTGACGATGTAACAGGTGAAATATTGGCTCTTTCTGAAATAATTGGGAGGTTCACAACAGAGATCAGTGCTAGGATTTCATTCAAGGGAAAACTCAATATTGAGTGTTATGCCTTGTGTCTTCAGGACTTAGAACTGCTCCATGCTATGGATCACTCATTGTCACTTTATTTGTTTCAGGGACTCGTCCACCTGCAAAATACTCGCTTTGGCTCATGAAACAAATTCTGAACCTAGACCACTAATCGGGTCTTCTCCTGACTCACCTAAGTCAGGAGATTTGTTTGCTATCGTGGCCTCAGCAAGTCCCAGTATCTGAGCTGTGTGAGTGCCAGCAGGCAGCATGTGTCTGTGGAGACCCAGCTCCTGGGAATAGCCCAGGGCACCAACCCCACAGCCCTCCCAGCATTGTCAGGACCCATGTGCATCAGGCTTCAGAGAAGGGTTTCTGCCATCAGCATGCCGCAGGATTGCTGGTAAAACATACCTAGTGCCTGACTAATTTATAAAACCTACTATAACTGATCAGGTGATCAATCCAATGCCAAAAGAAAAACAACATTAAAAATCGGGAGAAAATTCTTAAAATAGAAAGTATGAGCACACGTCTGCGTATAGCTTGACAGATGGCATCTCTTTAAACAGGGCTTGTCCATATGGCAAGCAAGTAGATTGAATCTGAATGCTGTATAGGATCCCAATGGAGCAAAACCCGAATCTTTTTTTTACTCGAAGAGTGTACGCTATATATCTCACTTATGTTTCCTATGACAACATAAGCAGTTTTATGCCATCAGCTTCTGGTAGTAGCTGCAAATAATCAGAGAGAGAGGGAAGATATGAAGAAACATCAACTTATCAGTGCATTAGGAAACTCTCTGAGTGAGGGTTTGAATAAATAGACATGAAGAACAGGAAAAAAGAGACATTCAAGCCCCAGAAAGAAGTTCTCATAAACAGTTTAATAATTTAATAGCTGACTAAGAGAAAATGCAATTACTGAAGCTGCTTGACCACCCAGTCATTAGCACTGACAGATAACAGAGTCCTGGAGTACCAAAAAGCCCACGTCAGAAAGGCTGCTGAGGATATGAAATTTCTTTAGTGTGGTAGGTATCTGCCCAGGTGGAGAAAATTTCTGAATCAGAATAAGCACATCCCTTGCTTATTTATCCCTCACAGGAGCTTAAGCATTCAGCTCACGCACTGGTTATTGCTCGTGAGCTGTGAACTCTTCTCAGTGGAGGTACTCCAGGCATAAAGGAAAGGTTGTAGCCGAGAATGTATTACCTGCTGTGGCACAGGGATTACACTGCTTACACAGGAGGAAGCCTACCCGGCAGCCTTACGGTGCAGGATAACTGGGAAGAAGCCAATTTTATCTATGGAGAAAACTTTAAAGGTGGTTACACCATTCATTTCAATCCAGAAAATTTCCATTTCCTTTGAAAGGAAGCATAGCAAGGCTAGGATGTTTGAAAACAAAGAAAGCAAATGTAGCAATATGAAATATATATTTTTTAATAGAAGTTTAATTGCTGACAAGTTCAATCAATCTCACTTACTTGTTGACAAAGTGTTGAAAAACGCTTCTCTTTTTTAACAAAAAAAAAGTAATAATAGAAAGAGCCCAGTTTAAATATTTCTTAGCTGAATAAATGTGTACCTGCACATTTGCTGAAATGGTAAATTAAATACAAATAGTTTATATATTGAACATTCTGTAGTTATCCACATTTTCAATTAAGTTTAACAAGCACTTACTGTCCTCTTTTACAGACAGTATCATCTTTGGAACCAGGAAAAGAGAAAAGGTTGCATATGACATTAAGGAAACTCTCGGGGAGAAAATATACCTGAACTCACCTGTAAAAAAACCAGGACAGGCTGATGTCAAAGTGTTGTGCTTTTACTGCTGCATTTCATTACTGAATGTACTAGTTATAGTAAGACAGGACTATCAAAGAAATTGAGAATAGAACTTTATTTTCAGGCTTAAATTTATACTTTCAAGTGAAACATGGTATCTGAGCACATTTCTGATTATTTGCAACAACCTTGTGTCTGCAGTAAAACCTGAATACACAGATAGCAGTACCTGCATACTCTCTTTAAGACCTTGGAGGCATCTTGAGGACAATAAGGTGTCTATGCAAATTATGGTGGAAAACACTAATATAGGCCTATCTTCAAAACATTATTAAATTATTTCTGTCTCTTGTTTCTGAGTCCCGTACAAGACTAGAATACATGCAGTGAATGAGAGTTCAGTCATTTACTATCCAGCTACCAAATCCCATAAAGTCTGATAAATTTCAGGTTCTACCTATCCCAATTTTTATAATTCTCCACAAGTAAGTGGCGTTTTTTGAGGCATAATTTTATGTTCTCTCGGAAGAGGCACCCCAGAACAATTAAGATGCTAATGAAAGAGTTTGCCAAGCCATTTTCAATTACCACCAGTCCTGATTAACTGGATAAGTCCCAGTTGACTGGAAATTGGCAACTGTGATGCTCATCTACAAGAAGAGTCAGAAGAAAAGCCTGAGGAACTACAAGCCTGTCAACCCAACCTTGGTACCAGGGAAGGTCATGGAGCTGATCATCCTGAATATCAGCATATGGCATATGCAGGACAACCAGGAGATCAGGTCCAGCCAACATGGGTTTATAAAAGGCAGGTCCTACTTGACCAATCTGATCTCCTTCTATGACAAAGTGACCTACTTATGAGATGAGGGAATGGCTGTGGATGTTGTCTAACTAGACTTCATGAAGGCCTGACACTGTCTACCATGACATTTTCCTGGAGAAACTGGAAGCCTATGGCTTGGACAGGTGTACCCTTTGCTGGGTGAAAAACCAGCTGGATGGCCAGGCCCAGAGAGTGGTAATGGATGGAATGAAATCCAGTTGAAGGTCAGTCACCAGTTGTGGGTTCCCCACGGCTCAGTATTGTGGCCAGTCCTGTTTAATATCTTCATTGACTACCTGGATGAGGGGATTGAGTGCACCCTCAGTCAGTTTGCAGTGCAGACCCTATGCAGGAGTGTTGTTCAGATGGAGGGTGAGAAGGCTCTGCAGAGGGATCTGGACAGGCTGGATCGATGGGCTGGGGCCAATTGTATGAGGGTCAACAAGGCCAAGTGCCAGATCCTGCACTTGGGTTGCAGCAACCCCATGCAGCACTACAGGCTGGGAGCAGAATGGCTGGAAAGATGCCTGAGGGAAAAAGGACCTGGGGGTGCTGTTGTGCAGCTGGCTGGATATGAGCTTGCCGTGTGCCCAGGTGGCCAAGAAGGCCAATGGCACCCTGACCTGTATCAGCAGCAGTGTGGCCAGCAGGACCAGGGCAGTGACTGTCCCCCTGTACTGGGCACTGGTGAGGCCACAACTCAAATCCCATGTTCAAGTTTGGGCCCCCCACTTCAAAAAGGATATTGAGGTGCTGGAGGATGTCCAAAGAAGAGCAATGAAGCTGGTGAAGGGTCTGGATCACTAATCTTAATAGGAATGGCTGAGGGAGCTGGGGTTGTTCAGCCTGGAGATGAGGAGGCTTGGGAGAACCTCTGCTCTCTACAACTACTGGAAAGGACATTGTAGTGAGGTGGGGGACAATCTATTTTGCCATGTATCAAATGAAAGCATGAGAGGAAATGGCCTTAAGTTGCACCAGTGGAGGTTCAGATTAGATATTAGGAAACATTTTTTCACTGAAAGAATAGTTAAGCATTGCAACATGTTGCCCAGGGAGGTGGTGGAGTTGGAAGCCTCTGGAAGTGTTCAAGAAGCATCTGGATGTGACACTAGGGGATATGGTTTAGGGGTGATTTTGGTGGTGCTGGGCTGATGGGTGGACTAGATGATCTTGAGGGGCTCTTCCAATCTTGATGATTCTGTGATTCTGTGAAGAATGGGTGCTACTGCTAACTATAACTACCATAAATTATTAAAACTAATAATGAGTGTACTGTTAAGTTTTTCCAAAATCTTTCCTGTTCACCATACGCAGAAAATATCTTTGACTTTTCAGACTAGAAAATGAGGCTCAGAAAACCATCCATTTTTTCAGCACAAAGGGGGTTGAAGATTGGTAATTCTATCCTTCCCTCCTTTATTATCTATGGAAAGAGGATGTAAACTTGGGAATGTATATCAGGCTGGTGAGTCATGCTGATTAACAGATATTTAGCCAGGCTCATTTGCTTAACCTTAATGCTTGTCACATGTCATGCTACAAATTCCACTGTGCATTACAAAGGATTTGACATCATAGAAGTAATTATTCCAAAATGATCCTGAAAGATTTAAAAAAAAAAAAAAAGATAATTTAGTCCTAAACCCAACATTGTCTAATGAGAATGTTTCTGGGTCTGCAAATCCATAGTCATGTTTTATTTATAGCCTGCCTATGATTCATCATTAGAGTTTCTTTCAGATTTTGAAACAAAAATTGTTCTTCCATGCACGAGTGTTTTTAGATAACCACAGCTGCTCCTCACTAGCTGCTGTTTCAGTAGCAGAAAGCCTAACACTGTTATTCTTATGCATCTTTACTTCTATCTGCTCAAATTCAAACGTATTTCAACACACACAATCAATCCCATTGTGAGGAATTCAGGCAGCAGCCACCGCAGCCATCATTTGGCTTGTCAGCAAAACCCCTCTTCTTTCCAAAGAGGAACAGCTGATGGAATGAAACTTTGCTGTTGGCTAGAAAGCTTTGAAAGGATTGTGCTGTCCCAGCTCTGCCCTGGCTGTGCCAAAATGCCTCTGAAGATGTTTAAGGCAATTGTCAGAAACGCTGTTGGGTAGGCAGCAAAGAAAGGCAGGACACTACTTAGCCCTTCTGCTGCTTTAGCATTGAGGGCTGCAATTTAAATTTTTCTGTGGATTGCTTGCTGGGTGATAAAAGGACGAATGGTCTAAAGTGATTTGTCATCGAGAAAATTATGTTTGGAGGTTTTGTGGTTGCAGTTAACATTTCTGCTCTCTTGATTTAAAAGCCTTCTCTGCAAATGGACAAGTTTAGAGGTTGTTTAAGAAGCAGAGCTTGAGCTAAATATTTCTGGTAATAATGTCCCAAAAATAATTTTTGGTCATCTCTGCACACACATTTATCCCTATATATACCTAGTAAGGTTTGTTTCCACTGGGATAGAACCCTGTTGAACCTTCTGGGCTGCAGGGACACTATTTACTGACAGATGCTTTTGCACTTTCAGATACCATACCCCATTATTATTATGCCCACATGTGTTCTTTCAGGATCTAATCAGACTTGAATTGAGAGACTCTGAGTTAATGACCAACTCACCTACTCTGGCATTTCTCACTGTTTACCTCTACAGACAGTGCTGGAGAAGTGAAACTACAGCTTCACACATATGACTGGCATAGCCACATCAAATGGAACTGGTTTGTTGTCTCCCCTTTGTTCATCTCAGTGTTAGAGATGGGTACAAATAAAACTTTGGTTGATGCCAGTAGGGATGCAAAGGTGATTGATTGGCAGTTCAGTTCTTACTGTACTTGTGGTGCTTTGTGAGTTGAAAACAACTGAAGTATTGTGACTGTAATCAGCACATCTGGGGAACACAGAGGATGAGTTTGTAATCTTGGCCTAAGGTTGTAACATGAATGCTCTTGTCACTTATACTCCTGGCAGCTTATTGCTGTCTGGCAGCTGGGAGAAGGCAGAAAAAGCTGTAGGGGGTAGTTAAGTGGATGACTTTTGACTCTCTGTAAATAGAAAAGGAAAAATTGAGGTCTTTGGGCAGTCCTGTAACTTCAGTATTTGCAAGTCTGCTATTTCATTCCTGTGGGCAGCCAGAAGACTTGTCTCTTTCAAGAGTATGTTCACCTTTCAAGAGCATTGTGATTATATGGGTCTAGAGTACAAAACGTCTCATACTGCATACGTACTTAGTCTAGTGCCCATAAAAATAATATATACACTCATAAAAGTAGAGCAGCTTCACATAAATTCTGCTTTTTTCATTTATAACTACATGTTCATTCTTATTCACTAAATATATATTTGAACAAAAAAACAACGGTCATCAAAACTAGGAGATTTCTTTCCATGAGAGAAGTTATCACAAATGAGTATTGGGATCACTTTTCTGCTGTTGGTAATCCTATATTCAATGTGTTTGGGAAGCAGTTACATGCATTTTCTATTTTGTTTGTTTTGTATGTTCTCAGTGCAAAACACATGCATGATTTCTATACCTCCTTCAATTTGATTTCAGCATAAACCTGTTTTGTATAAATTTATTTCCGCGCCAAATTTTTATGGAGATCATCTCTTAAATATGCCAAGTGGAGAGGTCAGAGTTCTCTCTATTTGTTAAACAAATTAGTGTTAGAGGTTCTGTACAACTACAACACAAAAAACACGAGAAAGGCAACGAGGGAGAGAAGCAGTTAGAAAAACCCAATGAAAAGTACTTTGTATGTCAAAAATCATAGTGTTGCTAACAAAAAACTTAGCTTTGCCAAAAAATTCCATGTGAAGGAGTTAGTTTAAGTTGAAATATTAACTCCTCTTTGACTGCTTCACGCGCTGCAGAAAATATACTAAGTATTTCTTTAAAGTGTGACCTTGGAAATCTGAACCTGGTAATTGGTGGTAACAGGGGAACAACTGAGGATCTTTGAGCTCTGATTGATGTGGGTAAAGATCCATGCGTATTTGGATACATAGCTGAAACTGATGCTATTTATGCTTTGCTCTTCTCATTTCACAAGACAGTGTTTGGGCTGTCCTGCTTCTTTGAACAGACAGCCAAGGCTCTTAACATACAGACCATCTCCCTCCTTCTTCCCCTCAATTCCCATTCATCTCCAGCCTTGTTTAGCTCTTCCCTTCTGGATATGTGCACCACTTGCATGACTGCTACTGCGTGACTGAGCATATATCCAGGGCTTCATGAAAAGCTCTGATCAGCATTCAGTTTACAGTAGTACACAAGGGTTTACAGCCAGGTAACAGGGTAGTCTCGCCCGCAAATTTATGACGTTTAAAGAAAGCCAGGTTGGGTAACTTTTGTGCTTGTTGCATAAGGAAGCCTTACAGTGATCTTAAACTTAGATGAAAAAGAGGAATGATGAAATGGGGATCAGTCTTATATGAAGAAATGGACTGTTTGAAAGAGTGGAAAAGATGAAGGATCTAGAGGCAAAGAATTGCTGATTGATCACCCATCATGACAGAGAAACAGGAAAAACACAAAAAAAATAGAAAAAAGGAGTAACAGTCCCTGTAGAGGGAATGGCAAATTTGAAAGAGGAAGAAAGACAAAAGGAAAAAGGTATAAGTCTTCTGATTTCTCTTTTGATGGTGGTAGTTCTTTTATTCCAGGAATCAATAAAATAAGTCTACTTATCTAGCATCTGTGGTGATTTAAACCTTTACTGCCTGGGGGCTGCTTTTTACCATCTTCTATTGGAGGTTACCCAGCCCAGCTGCCCCAGCAGAGCAGGGACAACAGTAGTGGGATCCTCTCAACGCTTTGGCCATCTGGCAGTCTGGGTTTGATGGCCAGGAGTAATAAGCTTGAGTTACCTACATGACTTCTCGCTAAAGCAGGTGGGATCCATGCACACAGTGAGTAAAGCATGCACACGAAGAATAAAGCAAACAGGGTCCATGCACTGTCACTAAGCCTGCAGGTCCAGCAGATAAGGTCCACATACACAGTCCCACCAGATGGCACAGTGGGAACTCTGGCAGAAGATGGAGAGGTGGCAAACTGTTTTTGCAGCCACAACAACTCAGAGGCTTTTGAGGGAGTCATATTGATGCCTTGTGTGTTAACTCTTATAATTTTTAAGTCCTGTATTGCTTAGTGTGTAACTCTGAAGTGTCCTGTAGCCTGTTAGCTGCTGTTCTCTCATGCTAAGATAGACATAACAAAGCTTCTCTGGGTTTGCTCTCCAGGGACACCCAGACTGTCCTAGGCCCAAAATGTGTAAACCAAAAGTCTCTAAAGGGGGGGCAAGTTGAGGGGAAATTACATCATTAGCTAAAGTTTAATTGGTAAATTTATGCTGATATGCAAATGGACCAAACCTATAAAAGTGTGAAGAACTTGTGACTCAGGGTCCATCTTGGGTGTAGCCTTTGGCCTGCCCAGGGTGTACCTTTGAAGGCCCTTCAAATAAATATCCACCTTTATTCCCTTACTCCTGTCTAGTCTCTGTTTCTAGGTGGCCTCTTAAGGCATCAATATGTCTGTTAGGTGAGGTGAGGTATTCCAGTCAAATAAATAAGGTGTTTCTTCACTGGGACCAGTTCTTCAGTATGTTGCCATATGTTGTATCCATTTATTAAAAAAGAATTGAAAAGAGACATGTTTTTTTTTATCCTCAGTTTTTGAAGCGTGGGAGAACCAAATGAAAATTGCACTGCAGAACAGCTAACTCAGTTACGGAAGGATATCCCTGTTTCAGGGTCTTTATATGAAATCTCTGTGAAGCCACAGGGGTGAAGAAAAGAGCCTCAACAATTCAGTTAGATTATTGTATTTAAAATATTCTCTGAAGTATAATATAATTAAGTCACTAGAGGAAAAAATAAAAGATGCATTAGACCAAGAACATGCATTACATTATGACTGGCACCATAATTCCTGTGAAAATAAATCATAATCATATATTTCCTTTTTAAAAGCCAGTGGATATGCCCTCTTTGCCCGGAGCTCTGGTCAGACTTGTATTCTACAGAAAATAAATTAGAATTTTCTGAAGTTAAACCTGGGAAAATAAAACTTTTGCATGCTGGATATCTTTCCTTAATATAACCAGTGTATATGGTTAAAGTTAATTTGAATGCAGTGGCTTGGAAGCTCCAGTTATTTTAAAAAGTCCTCAAAAAGATACATGCAATCATTTGAGAACAAAATATAATCTCATCATTTGTTCATAATATTCTAATTTTTTCCTCAAAATTTTGCTGAAAGTGATGGAAAATGATTTGGTATTGAATATTAGGGTCAAAATTTTCAAATTTGAGCACCTAAAATTAGATTTTTAACTCCATATTTAAACAGCTAAATATAAGTAGCCTGATTTTCAGAGCTGCTGAGCAATCCCAGCTGCCACTGAAATCAATGGGAGCTTTAGGTAAATACCAGATTGCCTATTCAGGCTCATTAGCATGTAAAGACTAAATAGGGATTGATACACTTTAGCCAATGTTATTATAGAAGGTTGCTGTGGTAGGACAGGGATCTGTAGAAGTGCATAGAAAACTCTCTAGTTTCAGAGGCCAAGCTGCTGCTCATGTGGGCACAAACCCTTCCTGAGCCATCTCGCCCATTAACTTAAACCATTTCAAAGGGCCCGATGCCACTTTTGAATGGCCTCTGGCAACCAGGCTGCAATTGCTGTCCTAGAGAAATCATTGTACCAATCTCCTTTACTGTCTAAAGACTTTTCCTGGTGTATAGGCTTAACCAAACCTTTTCAACTTCCTTCCATTCCATTCTTTCCAATGGCTATTTCACTTCTCCCTATCCCGTTCCTGATGTCTGCCCTCCAATAGCACTGTCCAGCTGTGCATGGGCTCCAGCACCTCTCCCCAGCCTGCCTCCTGTGGCCGAGAGGGGCAGCCCTGCAGCAGTGCCTGCCTGTGGCTGCTGCCCACCGCTCTCACGTGTCCAGGCTGGAAACATCTGGTGTGTGGCTCTATGCACCTCCTGGGTATAGCCCATGGCTCTGGGTAAAGGCAGCTGGGGCTCACAACACTTCTTGCATTTCTTGCATTTTTTCCATGCAAGGTGGTTTGAGACAATAGCACAGCTCCCACACTGCCTCACACCCTGGGACAAGAGAGGCTTCCTTGCACAGGTGCTGTGCTGGGACCTGCACCCTTGGTCTATATTTTGGGAAGTAGTGCTGTCTGATGTCGGTTCTCCATAATCTCCTCAAGCCTCTTTCCCTACAATAAGAGTTGTATAATGTTTATTTTTACTCCACATGGCTTTTCCAACCTCAAAAGCTTCTCTGAGCCCTTCCAGAGCCCAGGAGGAGCAGGTGCCCAGCTGCCAGCCTTGCTCTCTCCCTCTCTGCTGAGCCCTGCAGCGACTGGATACTGCTGATTATGAAACGAAACAAAAGAGAAGCAGCTTCCATTGAACAAGCAATTGATGCAAAGATCAAAGAAGAAGCAAACAAAACACATCTTGAAAGAGAACAGTTCAAAGCATCAAGCAGATGCTTATTTTCCCTACCTTGCAGTACAGATGCAGAGAAAAGCCTCAAGTCACTGAAGTCAACATCCAACCTGACAGAAGCCAGGATTCCACATCCAGTGTTTTAATCCCTGGTTTATGTCAGAAGTGCTACATTCCTCATGTTTTGGATTGTTTGGTTTGGTTTGGGTTGGGTTTTTTTGTCTCATTCCACTTTATTTTCACAGCCAGGGGAACTTTGCTTTTTAACACAGTTCCCAGTCTTTCCTAGGAGTAAGATTCTGTGTGTAAACCCTGATTTCATCAGGCTTGTGACCTTCAAGGGTTATATTTCTGTTTAGCTTCTGGAAGCTCATTTAGCTGTCATGGTCTCAATTGAGGTTGCAACAGGATCTGGCAAAATTTAATTCATGTTTTAAGTTGCTGTTGTTCTGTTTGATGGTTAATAATTTCACCGGGCTTTAGTTTATATTCAAGTCTTCCATGCAAAACATATTCTTTGAAAAAAAATAGAGAATACTTATTAGTTAACCTTTTTGGTAAAAATACAGAGAAGGACTGTAAATATTTCATAAGGGAGAAAAAAGTGTCAAAAAAATTTAGGTTTTTTTATGTTAAAAAAAAATCAAATTGGCATTCATAAAAATGAGAAGTTTAAATGCCTCCATGCCTGGGAGTAGGTGATCCTTGGGAAAAGTGGGAAGAAGAGACTCCTATTTTTGTATCAGTATAACTTTCTGTGCTGAAAGGAAGCAAAATTTGTACTCAAAGTCAGTGGACAAATTGCTGAACTTAAAGACATTGAATACAAAGAAAAGAGAACAGAATGTTTTCAAAGGCCTTTATAATCATCACAGCGTGAATATTGATGGACAAAGATGAGGACATTAGGTTTTCTGAAGTGCCTGAGTGAATTACAAGCCTGAGAATCGCTGAATTTGAATGATGATTTGAGACACCTGCCTGGTGTGACGCAACACTGGGCAGTCACCCCTGTGTTCTTCACAGTCGGCCCTAAGCTATTTTGACAGGAATTTACTACAGAGAGTCAACACTGAATGGAATAACGTGAATTTGTGACAATAAGAAGGAGCAACCTTTAGAAGAATTTAACGAGACACTTAGAGGGAAAAAAGGTCTGGAAGGAAGAAAAGAGGGACTAGATAAAAGAGGCTATATCAATTGTAAATGTCAAGAAAGCTTTCAGTTCTTTGTGTAGGTAAACATCTTGGAACACATGTTCTTGAAGAATGGATTTGTCTGTCAGATACTCAGAGTGAATTGCTTTCCACTGTTATTTCTAATGATGGCGATAGAGATTATATTTTGATACTGTAAGTTATGAGCAAGTATCTTGTCTGACAAGCGTTACTTCTTATAGTTTTCATTGACAGTATTCCCATCATTGCTGCTAGATGGTATTGCCTCCCTCTCATACTACTGCACCACCTCTTACAAAAATGGGTCTTACTAGAGTTTCTGCCTCTTCCCATCCTTTTGCCCCATCCCCCACCATTAATTTCCCCTTTTCTGTCACAGCCTGTCTCCAGTTCTGAAGTCTGTGGACTATTATCTGCCTCTCATCTCTTCAGTCCCTGCTATTTCAAGCTCTCTTTCCTCCTTTATTTCTGTTCTCATTATCTCAGCCTCACCTTCAACTCTGTTGGCTCCTGTCCCACTGCCTGCAAGCATGCTCTTGCATATTCTAGGTCAAAATAAGGCTTCTTTGTTCAACTTGCCCAGTTACAATCCTATCTCCTTCCTCACCTTTGTTTTCAGCACTCTAGGGCCCAGATCCAAGGATCTATTTAGGATCCTAATATGGATGCTAAAAAGCTTTAGCGGAGAAGTTTTCAGCTCTCAGCAGCAGTTTGTGAGAGCCTTGTTCTTTCTCATGCGAAACTATGCAAAACATGATAAGGTTTTCTGTAAACAGACTTTGCTAATCTTGCACCTGCGTTTATAATTAGAATTGTTGTGATACTGACTAAAGAAATGAATGATGTGTGAATTGACCAATTACCCTGATAGGTAGTTAGTTAGAGGTCCAATACCTCTTGCCTTTTAGGAAAACACTAAAAGAACTAAACACATAAAAACCCGTCTTTTATTAAATAAATAAATCAATCAATTCATTCCTTTCTGCTGATCACTCGTGTGTCTGAGTCCTAATTGCCTCTTGGCACCGCCGGCAGCAACATCCTAACTTGTCCTTGAATGCCTAAAAGTATTCTGAATGCAGTACTGCCTCAGTTTTCTTTTCTTAGTTCTCATGATGACCTTTTAAATGTCCCTTGTACCTTGTGACAGCTGAATTACTTTTTTGGGAAAAGTTTATGTGCTTTGGTTCTTTATGGAAGAGACACTGTAACAACTGAGTAGGTTGTACTTGTGCTCCTATAGCCCCAGCATCGTTTCCGTAATAGTAGCTACTTCCAAGATGGAGCTGAGAGGAAATTTCTTTCTATGTTTGTGTTGGACTAGTCATCACAAATTAGTTCACAAAAATAAAAGGAGAAATGAAGAGTAATTGCCATGTTCATTATATTCTCTCTCCATCAACAAGAAATCTTCCCGTATTTTAACAAGACATATGGGTTATTCAACCCTTCTATAAATCTGCAGTCAAATAGGCTCCTAAGCTGAACTAACTAATAGGACAATGACATACATGACTGCTTCACAATAAGCACATCTTAACATTTCTAGTAAGTTTAATTCTGTGGAAGCAGTGTTCAGGACATAGAGGAGATGGGAGCAGCACGACACAAAGAACAGAGACAGATGGAAGGAATTCAGCCAGCAAGCATGGAAAGACAGTCCTACATGGGGATTTTGGATCGCATGGGTAGAGCTGTTGAACCACTTGAAGGCTGTAACACAAATTTCAGAGGATCCATAGAGAGGACCTGGGTGTTGCAACATGTCATATCACACCGTCTTTTAACGTTGTAACCACCCAGAAGTACTCACAATACCACACTTAAAAACCCATCTGTGAGGGTCCATGAACTGGGATTCACAAAATCCAGCTGGTGGAGAAGGCAACTGGGAAGTGCTATGGATATGTCAGAGCATTTGAATGCTTGTCTTGCTTGTTAGTCTTTCAAGTCACAGGCACTTGCAGAAAATGAT
The DNA here is from genome assembly GCA_013397055.1 of Pachycephala philippinensis. NCBI lineage: Eukaryota > Metazoa > Chordata > Aves > Passeriformes > Pachycephala > Pachycephala philippinensis. The sequence goes on along the minus strand of VWZT01011427.1, from coordinate 24,770 downwards.
CCCATCTTATTAAATCCTTTGAGACTAATGGTGCTGATCTGTTTGCTGGAGTAAAAAAGATAATTCAAGTCCTTAGTTAAAAAAAATGACAAGAGTTTTGCTTCCAAAAGCTGGCTGTGAGGAACATGAAGACACTTAGCAATACCAAGTAATTGGTGTTTTCCTTATTAACTCCCTGGCTTGTCAGAAGCTGGCAGAGGTGCTATAAAGATCTGAGTTCTGTGTTTAGATATCTGAGGTCAGACAGCCAAGGTTCCTTCTTTGGATTCAGCTCACAGGTGTTATTCTCTTAGTTGTGCCTGACAGTATTTTATGTTTCTTAACTTCGCATATGAATGATTAATGGCCTGGAACAAATTTTGGAAGGATACCTAAAACAGAGCAAAACTGTAGAATGATGATTACTCTTGGTACATTTTTACATTCAGCAGGAGCCTGGTTTTCTCATTTGGGCTTCAGGAGCTCAAATGTCCCCAGTGCTGCCTTCCCACTCCTGCCCATGGCAATGCTGTACACAGAGGATAACAGTGAATCTGCTGTGTCCTATCTCTAAGCTGACCTCGTTAGTACAAGCTTAGTTCAAGCGTTTCATCTTTGACTTCACAGCGGGTTGGAAATGACTTACTGTACAAGTAGGGTAATCAGAAACCCTCATTGCTTTAGTATCGATCTACATACAGTGGTTGATGATCATATGCTGGAGTCTCTTTACATTTTAGGGGAGCAGAAAGCTGTGCTAACTTTCTTCAGTAGAGCATGAAAATATTGTCCTCTCATAGAAATGAAACATAGTAGAAGATAACTGTTTAAGTGATGTCAATAGCTACATTTTCCTTTTAATAATTTAGACTACATAATACAATTTGCTCAGCTAGATCACTTACTGCCTGTGTATCATCGCAGATCAACCACAGAACACCAGAATTTATTAATACAACAGAAGAGCATAAAATATAATTAGCTTCTTAAAAAATCCATTATAGTGTCAATAGGTTCAGCTGACATTGAGCATGTGAATATATTTGAACTCGGCTATTAAGGCATGATCATTCACTGAAATCCAGTGATATAGAGAGTAGGGATGGAAGAAGGGGCATCCATGATGTGATGTGACCTAAGACACAGTGGTCACAGCAGAGGGCATGCTGGGATATTTTATAAGGTGCAAAAAGAGCACTGAAGTTTTCGTTCACAAACTTCAGCAAAACTCAATTAAATTTTGTTGACCTGTACTCACGTATTCTAGAAAACTGAACCAGCAGCCTTTCAGTGATGTAGCAATAAAAGCTGCCCACCTTGCATGTCATAGAAGTTTAATCTGGGAAGTAAAAACAAGAGAGGGAAAAAATGAGGAATGGATCTGGGATGTAAGAATGAAAAATCATTCTTGTTTTCCTTTCTTGCCTTCCCTCCTGGAGTGTCATGAGAACCAACAGAAGGTGGTGGTCTGGTGTCACACTTCACCCTATAGAGGCTGGGATTGCAGCTGCCCTGGAAATATCCCTCTTGCTGCAGGGTGAGCAGTGCTGGGCTTGCTGCCAGTGAGAGGTCTTTGCTGTGATTGTGCATTTGTTTGAATTATGGACTCAGTCCTTCCCTTTGCTTGGCTGCTGGGTAGGGCCCATGTGCAGATACGTGGCATCTCTCTGCCCCTCTCCAGAGCTGTTCAGGAATGCTGGAGAAGCTGGCAGCTTCACAGATGTGCTGGGATTCCCACTGTGGTATGGACAGCAAGTCAGGGCTCAGCTTGTGAAAAACAGAATCCCTGTGCCAGGTGTCTGGCAATCCTCACACTCTCCATTGATCTGAACAAGGGACACTGTTTCCACATATATTTAGTAAAACAATTTTAATAAAGTCTGGAGAGTAAAATAGTGTAAGGAAATGTGTTTGCTTAACCTGGCACACAACCCTCCTGGTTATGGGGATGGACACGGACTGTTGCCCAGACCAAGCATAATTTCTTCTGCTTCTAAATACTGACCGATATATAGTACTCAGTGTGATTGTGTGCATTTATTACTTAAATATTAACAGTGTAATTATATACACAAATACAAAAAATATGTCTTTATATGCATATATCTTTATATCTCTTCATCATTAATGTACTTAAGTCAGGAAAAAACAGATGCCTGTTTAAATAATATTCTTCTGTACTTTTTTTCCCAATGTTGTCTCCTAAAACCACATTATAAACAATAATAAAAAGCTGAATATAGTATGAAAGCACTGGACAGCTCAGGTCATAGAAAGAAAACAGAATTTTGTCATTCAATAGCGATATTAAAGAAAAAATCAAAGTCTGGGGTTCTTTTGCTTTCTCTTGTGATGGAAGATGATAAATGTCAATGAGCTTTCAAAAAACCCACTAGATTCATTGGAGCCAATAAAGTGAAAACTCTTCGTGCAACAATAAATTTGGAAAGTTATTTATTCTTAGGATTGAAGTCTTAGGCTGCAGGGGTAGCAGCACTTAAGGTTCTCACTTTGCACATTTTCCCTGAAAATGGAAAATAAATAACTCTGTGACTAAGCTTTTTTGTTCTCCATTTAAAATCCTAAAATAAAGGCTTTTAGATGCAAACCAGTTACTCTACAATAGCAAGCTCCCACTAACACTTACTGTACCCTCAACCCTTTTATGCGGCACCCCAAATAAATATGAGGTAACGTACCTCTTTTCCTAAGAAGAAATTCCTTTACAGTTGCTGCACTGTAGTGTAGTGCCAATGCTCTGAAGTACCTGAATTTTTAAGGTAATGAAATATCTGGGGATCTGGGATCTATGCCTGAGAGCTGTATCCATTAAGAAGAACAGATAAGGCAATACTTTTTATTGCAGCATCTGTATTTTAGGCACTTGGCCCTGCATCAGCACCCATTGCCCCTCAGCCAGGGTACAGCTCCGAAGTTGGGAAGAAGCCCAATTGTTAGGAGCCAGCACAGGGGTGCAGATTTGCATTAGCCAGAAAAGAGGAAAAGTGAGAAGGGAACTGGATCTAAGTACAATATATGGGCCTTTATTCTAGCACTTCACTCAAGATTCATAAGACATCATGAAATGAGGTTCCTAGGCCTTTTTCTGGTGATGCCTCTTTATGAGCTAATAGGTCAGGCATGATAGTGGGATGCAGGAGACTGAATTTCCATTCGATTTTTTCTTCTGCATTAGTATTTATTTTCATGTTTACCACCTTCCAAAAGCATAATATAAACAGCAGCGTTATAACCCCCCTCTCCTTCTGCTTAATTGCTTCATGTGTGGTGCATTACCATACATGCATGGATGCAAAAAACAAGGGGAACAGTTCTCTATGCCTGTGGTTGGAGCACTCATTTGGAAGTGATGAGACCCGGGCATCAGTTGCCTGCTCCTGCTAATGTTTATGATCTTTATATTTAGTCATCACCAAACAAGTGTATTATTTCAGTGCTTCAGAGACAAAATCATTTAGCACTGAGTTGCTCCTAGGAATGCTTAGACCTTTGAGTGCCTAAGTATTCCTTTTTCTTTGGGAAAAGATAGATATCTAGAGTTCCCAAGTATCTTTTTGGTGAGGAGCAAATTTATAATGTGTAATGTTTTTGCTTTGGAGATGAGCTTTTACCTGCTTCCCCAAGAACAGAACTTGGATTTCTTGCAGCTGACAATCTAATTAGTGTATATATCTTTTCCAGTGGGAGAAAACCAAATAGATAAATATAGACAAAATAACTTTTTAAGCAGCAGGGACTCTCCTTATGGTACTGTTATTCATTGCATTTTCTGGGTACTGGATCAAAAGAAAATGATCATTTATCAGAGGAAGTCAAAAAAATGCTTAGCTGAGTTCAGTCATTCGTAAATGCTGTCTCTGATTTGGGACATGCTATTTTTGGTGCTTTGTTATGTTATTTGATATACATAGCTGGTAAAGTACTTCAAAAAGGTGAAGTTTTCACAGAAGTACTCTCAGTCCTGTAGCATCCAAGGTCACAGGGCTCTCACAAATAGGAGAGTGTAGACAAAGAGAAGCTGGCATGTGTCCTGGAAAGATCCTGCTAGTCGATCAAAAGAACAGACTAAATTCCTAAGCAGTCATTTTCCACTGTTCAGAAATTAGGGGTAAGTTGAGAGTTGGGTTGTTTTTTTGGTTTTGTTTTAGTTTTTTTTGTTTGTTTGTTTGTTTTTGAATAGCTGAGACAGCAGTAAATACTGAGATAGAGATGCTATCTTGTATATCCAGTGGAGATGTACGGAGATGGCAAAATGAGAAAGAAATAGTAGAAAAGCCTTGTATCAAAGTATTCCTATGTTTTCTTTTCCCAACATCCTCAAGTGTGCAGACCTGATCCTTCTCCTGGCCATCTCTGGGACCAGGGCAGCAGAACATAAAACAAGGATTAGCACCCAAACCAATTTGTGTACGGAGAGAGGCAGGACCTGCGACATCTGTGTTACTCCCAGCTTGCTACTATGGAAACTTTCTAATCCACTGACTCATGGCTGTGACTGCTGGGGAATACAGCAGCTGGAGCACCCTGGAGAGCCTGTGAAAGTGGTGATGTTTGTTCCAGCAGCTGGTGCTGCAGTTTACCCTGCTCTAAGGCATCCAATGCAAATTGTTAGGAACCTGCAATTTGAACCCATTATTTTTAAATTTTCTTACACATTGTCATAACTGAACCTCTACAAAGCATTTGTGAAGGCATGTTCTGCCTGAAATGTCGGAATGAATATTGTACAAGAGAGATTCTCCCGTACCCAGGTCTGAGTGAGGTTTTCATATGAACAGTCTGAACACTATCATAGGGAGAAACTATTCACCATTTTAGTAAAGGGTGGATTAAGAAGAACTTTTGGGCACGTTAAAGTCCTTTCAAACAGAGTGCCTTACACATTACAAATCACCTGATTTCTCACCTGGAAAGGCCTTTAGTGTGCTTGTGGAGGCTGTTGTCCATTGTGAATAAGTCAAAACCAGCCAGTGTTTGAAGCATAATTTTAGTTGTGTCAGGCATCAAATTTCATAGCTGTTTTGTGCAACAGCAGACTTCAAGCTCTCCTGCAGTGGTGGGAGGGATACAAAGTACAGTGAAAGCATTCATTTCTGCTGATACTAATGCTGTATCAATTACTTGCTCCATTTCATTTTAATCACCTTAGTCTGTTTAACCTAGAACGATGTAGAAGGAGTAATGAAGGAATCCAATTACTGCAGCTCTACTCAGGAAAAAAAATAGAAATAAAAAAGAAATAGAATTCTGAGCATGTGTGGGTTTTTAAAATAATACTGTGATGACCTCCCTAAGCTAGAAAAACAGTTAAGTGTGACTCTCACTCTATTCCTGCTGGAAAAAGAAGCTGTTCAGAATGAGTAAACATAACCTGGTATGAATTTTGGAGAATAGTTTATTTTTATCAGCCATTTAATTGTGCTAATATGCTAATATGAGTATGGAATAGAATGTGAGTAGGTTGCTTGCTTTCTCTGCATCAAAACTGATAATGGTTTAAATTCTTTTCATGCTTCAAGCAAAAAGCACTGGATGAGTACATCCAAAAGTGAGTTAAAATGCATTCTACTTCTCACAAAAGACAGAACTTCTGAAAATTGCAATGTGATGCCAGCAAAACATGTTGTTCTAAAGAAAGTCTGAGAACTAAAAATGGTGTCAACTTCAAAGCTTAAGAGATAATAGTTAATTAGTGCTGAAATCACTGTTAAAAAGAAATTCAGGTCCTAAGTCCTGTGCATCCTAATGCCGTGAGCAAAAAATCACATACATAAAGTAAACTCCAATAAAATAAATATTGTCAATATTTGTGTTTAGTAGTGAAGGTGTTAACTGTCCATTAGTGCCCAGTCTCACACTGCTGTTTACCAGACTCAGGACCTAAGGTTCCTTCTAGCTGCCGAGCAACTGTGCCAGGACCCAGCATGTGCTGCTCTGTTGTGCAACTGGAGTTTCATTTTGGGTGGGCCTGCAGCCCTCACTGCTCTGAGTCTCTGTGAGCAACAGGAAAGATCTTCTTGTTTTTCACATTGCTATGAGGGCATGTGCTCAGTTTCTGAGCCAGAGACGAATTCAGGTTTGATATCTGCTTTTCTTGCAGCAGTTGTTTGATACTTTTGGGTTTGGTTCTGCATGTGCTGAAGAGATAAATAACACTTGGCTGCTGACCTGGAGGTGCTCGTGTTGCCTGCCTGGACTTCTCACTTTGCAGTCCCAAGGACATGAAGTATTTGATTCAGGGAATGGTGAAGAAGGCCAAACTGTAACTGTATAGTAAAGCAAAACAGAATTAGCTGGTCATTAGCAACTTGGAGCTTCCTGAAATCAACAGTTTTTTCATGGATAAGAGGACACATTTCCCTGATACCAGTGTTGAGGACATCCCTAGACAATGAAGTACAATCCATTAGAGCAGCCCTTTCACCTAAATCAAGAAAGTATTACAAATTTCTTTGTCCAGTGGAAAAGATCAGATATTTCTTGATCACCAGCCAGATTTGGGCACCAAATGAAATGACTATTTTCTTCTTAACACTGTTGAAACCAAGGCTGGATAAAAGTAATTTCTTCAGTTGTCAAAACTTTTTTGCTCTTTGTTTTCAAGATCTGCCTTTTCACAATTCAGGGAGCAGGACCACTAAACCACAGAGGTGAACTAACCCTGTAAATGTTTCTCCATTTTGCTTTGCTCTAGCAAAGCAAAGCAAGGGAACAGAGTAACAGCATATTGAGATTGAGTTAATTCCTATTATCTGTTTTATGTTCTGATTTCAAAGATGTCAAGACTGCCTTCGTGCACAGCAATGCCCCAGATGTTACAACTCACGTTTGCTGAGTGGTGACACAGCTTCCTTGTGCCCTGCTCTTGCACACAGTCATCATTGTCCCATTAGCACTCAGGGCACATATATCTGCTAGCCAAGCTGGAAACTGGCCTCGCTTATTAAATTCCCTTCTCAAATTATTTAAGCTTATATGTAGTATCTGAATCAGCATTATCCATGCTTAACTCACATCTGTCCTCTGTGGAATCAGTCTATATAACTCTCTTTGTGTTGACAAAGGGAGAGTAACAATTCACCATCTGTCTTAATGAAACATTTTCCACAGTGCTGTAACCTGATAGAAAGTGAAATAGTATTTGCTTAGGAAAGAAAGTTTTCTTTTTGCAAGGAGACAGCTTTTGTTCTGTCAGGAAGATATGTATCTAAATCTAGGTATGCCCTTTCTCCTGCCAGCAGCAAGCTGGAATGGTGTGCTTCCTGATTCTCCATTAGGGACAAAGATATCATCAGCATTTGGGTCCCTGGCTGCCCTTGCACAAGCTCTAGCAGCAGGTGTTATGCAAGGATTGGGCAAAGGTAATATTCCTTACAGAAATAAGAAAACTGGCAGCTTGTAGGTGTGAGTGCGCAGATGTGCTTTAATATGTGCATGCTTCCTTAATGGCCTTAATTATAACCTAAATTATTTGTAGTGTTCTTGTTGTTATGTTAATTTTCTCATAAGAGACTAAATGCCACTGAGGTTTGTTCACATTGATTTAAATTACTCTTTTTTAGTACTATGATCCTTTTGCCTGGGGGTAACTACTGCTGAACCTATTCCTGCAATTTTCTGGAGGGAAGAATTAAGCTATTGGTCTATTTACAGTCTTAGAACATGTTACACTGAAATGGGGCAGTTTCAGTTGGAGTAGAGGATGGGCACTGAAGGATGACATGGTGGTTTCTCCACGGTACAACACTCTTTACCCTGCCCCTCAACATGTGTGTGGCTTGCAGGTTGTGCAGCCTGTTTGGTGTAACCCCACTGGGTGCACGGTCCCTGGGGTTCAAAGGATATCCATCAGCAGCTTTTCAAAGCAACAGCTTCTGTGTAATCACGACACTGGTTTGAGCCAGTGGGAGATCACAAAGATGGCAGAAGAAAAATAAAGTGGCAAAGGAAAGGTGAAAGATGGAGAAATAGTGTATTTTATGTTCACATTTGCACATTTAACAATTCAGGAATTTGTCTGACTGCTTGGTCCCTGCATTACTTTTTCTTTTCAATTAACTTGAAAGTTTGAACACTTAATTACAAGATTCAGTGGCAGGACAACTTTCCAGTAGCTTGATAATAACTGTTTCCCTGGCTAATGAATCTCTCTGTTGTGCTCAGTATTCCACTGATTCACATATTATCTTACAGGGAGTCAGGTAGCCTCAGGTTATGAATTAATAAAAGATGCTCTGTTTTACTCTGCTGTTATGTTTTTGATGTAATTATGAAGCATTTCCTGATCAACTTGTTCATGATCATTCCAGATTCAAATTTCAACCGAAAATGAAAAAAGAATAAAGAAACCCAGGAGAAAAAGAGGCAGGCCTGATGGACCTTCACATTTACGCAAACAGGGACAACCAGGGGAACAGGATTCACTGGGACTCCTCCCAGCCCTCCCACAGCTTGCTGGCATTATTGCTGCCTTCTTCTGCCTCCCCTCCAATTTGCTCTTATTCTTTCTCTGAAGATAATGTGAGTGGGGAGGCAAGAATAAGTAAGTGACACTGAGAAAATGGGAAGAAAGGGAAAGAACATAATATGTTACAGCAACAGCCACATTATTGTAAACTTGCTCCTTTCTGAGCTCAGCGAGGCCTCCCCCAGCCCTTCCTTCACTTGCCTTGCCTGCACACTTGAGGCAGTCACCCAAAAGCCCTGCCTGCTGCTGCCAACTCCTGCTGCAAAGGTGTGAAGGCAGCTCTGAGGGCCAGGGACTGCATGGTTCATGAACTCGAAGAAAAGAGTTCTGCTTGAACCTGCTCCAGGGTCACAGAGACCAGGACAGAAAAGCAGTTTACAAATCACAGTTTTCATGCAAGTCAGGTGTTGTCAGCTCTGCTGGATGTCTCAGTTATATTTTACTGTTTTATGATGAAAGTGCTTCAAATATGTCCCAAAGGTGTGACCTCTATTGAGCCAGACACTGCTCAACTTTTTTTGTTAAAATAGTTGCTCTTGGCCACGTGTTCATGTACTGGCCTGTGTCTCCCCTCACCTTATGATGGTAGTGCATCACACAAGGCACTTGGAAGAAGACAATTTACCACAAACCATCATACACACAAGCCCTGAATTTTTTCTCCTGCCACAGACAACTATGAAGCAGATGTTCAGACAAAAGCTCTGCAGAACACCCCTTCCTCACATCCCTGCTCAGCACAGGCCATACAACACTCACAGTAGCCTGGGAAAATCTCAGACTTAAAGTGTAAGTTTAAAAGCCACAGCTATGCTGTTTTACATGAAAAAAAAAATAGAGGGAAGATCATGTAGCATTTGTGGGTTGAAAACAAAAAAGCCTTATAAATGGGTCATGCCTTTTTCTTCCTTCAGAGAAAAACAAAAACAATCCCTGATAATCTCAACTGAGAGAGAGTTCTCTTCCAATCTCAAATCTGACAATGATAAACAAGGCACACCAGGCAAACAGTTTTGAGGCCTTAATACCAAGAAGCAGCTGTGCACTTTGATTTCTTTGTGCTTCATGAAGGGCCAAAAATCTACCCAAAACCAAGATATTCGAGAAGTATAGATCTAGTCTGGTTCCTTCCATCATAATTATAGCAGTTTCATTAAATAATTCATTATCACAACCTAAATAAGATGCACCTATATGTGGTAAGGTGCCAGTAACAAAAATGGAGATGTTGTCTCAGTTAATGTTCAAGTAGGACCAGGGACCCATGAGAAACAGTCCTGCAGCTTCTGATTTTCGCTAGTCCCATAGCTGCAGCAAAATTTTCAGTTGCATATGACATAATATAATATGTATATTAGTCAAATGTGAACAATTAAGAGAAGGTTCTCTTCACAGGAGTTCAGGACTACAGAGTTATGCGATGGCAAGGGCCTGTGTGAGCTCAAAGTGATGTCACATCCAGGAGTGTGAAAAAGCACGTACACGTGTAAGACAAACTTATGCAAAACATCTGCATCACTGATTTTTTTCTGTATAACAACTTGCATCAAAATCAGCATAGGAGGGTGGACACTTCTCAAGGATGAAGGGTTTTAAACTGATTGGACACATTTTTGTGACATGTCATGTAGAGAAAAAAAGACCGTGACCCAATTAGAAAAATTTGCTCTAGCGAAAAATCTTTATATCCTTTTTGATGGTTTAATCAGGTTCTGTTAAGGCACATGACTCATGCATGCAGCCAATTTTGATAATTAATCAGGAAACTCAAGTGAGCAATGCAAGAAATGGAAGCACCAGATGAGAGCACGCAGCAATGAAGTCTTGGTTTAGTTCTAATACATCGGGTTTACCTGTGAACTTCATGGACTGAAAAGCTGTGTATGGCATAGTAGAAGGAAAGTCTCACGTTGTGTCACCAAATACTTCTTGTAGTTCAGGAAACAGTAAGTAATACGTTATTTCATGTAGAAGTCATGAGAACTGGTGGGCTGTGGTCCTTGCAGTGTGTGCACCAGGGACACCAATTTGCATGGATGAGGTTGGCCAGGGGAGCAGTACAAATATGAAGTCCTGCTTGTAAGTGGGTTTTATGTGGCCATGCTGTAATGTCTCCCCACTGAACACAGGGCCATTATTTTTGTACGGTGCCTGCGTGCCTGCATGCAGCCAAGCACTTCGCCTGTACTGCTGCTGGCTGTTTATGGCTATCAGTGAGACGGATGGGAATGAATGATGAGCTCAGCAATAATCTTAAAATGGAGGATAATGTTGCCAGCAAATCTGTCTGAATAGCAGCACAGATAAGCAGCACCTTCATCTCTTAACCCAGGTTATTGCCACCTCAGGGCCTGGAGACACTAAATTCAACTCAGAGCAGCTCGGCAGGTCCTCATGTTTTGAACGCATTATTTTTATCCTGCTGTGCTTCAAGACTTGTTTTATTTACAACACATTCTCCTCCAGCTGCCGTCTCTCCTGTGTTTTTTATTCTTTTCTGGTTCTCTTTATTTTATTTTTCACTTCATTTCTTTCCTTGCTTTGACCTTTTACTATTTTTTTCACACTCATCTCAACCCTGCCTCTCAAGCACTGTCCCATTTTCTTCCTTCCTTTGCTTGTCAGTCATAATCTCCTCACTCCTAACTAAGCTGTTGTGCTTCACCACAGCCTTGTTACATCTAGTCACTCGTCCTGCAACTGGAAGAATTTCCTGTACTGGTCTATAGGAAGTAAAGCAGATCTGCACATCAGCATTAGGCAGAGTGAGATGTTTATTATCTAAAACAGACACCAAATTATTTTGTTGCATTGGTATGGATGGTACATAGGCTGTGCTTGGTGCAATGAAATTGGGATAACGGATGGACCAGCACTGGCCCGTGATTATTTAGCAGATATTAAGCTCTCTGAAACTATTTTGGACCATTCCAAAGACTTCTTATCTAGCTGGTGCCTGGCACCTCCTGAGGGATGGCAGCCCACAGGCAGCTCTGCTGCAGATATCTTGCCTGGGGGAGGATCCTGTTCTTGGTGGGAGAGCTGTAGAGTAAGTCCTCCCTACTGGAGCTGATACCCTGCTAGGCAGAGATATATAGTCAGAGTCCTGTGGGTCTAGTTTATTTCACTACAAGAAAACAAAGATTATTGATCAACCTGGTCTAGTGAGGGTCATGGCAGGTGGCTTGGATCCAGATGATCTTTAAAGGTCCCTTCCATTCTGTGATTCTATGATTCTGTGAACATATGTGTGTTTCTCAAAACCTAAAGATGCAGGAACCTCTTCAGCAGAGGTTCAGGGTAAGAATATGTTCCATAAAGACTTTGCCTTAGAAAAAAGCTGATCATGCTGAGCAATCATTATCTGTGCAAAGGAAAACAAGCTCACCCATGAATAGCTACATTTTCTTGATCATTTGATTTGGAACTGAAACAGTACTAAAAATATTCAGGACACGTTATGAACTGTGCACAATGCTCATCCTTTTTTGATGCACTGCCTTGTAAGTACAAACAGGTGTTAGTCTGGACCAGGTAAAGCACCAGTTCTGTATTTTACTTTACATTTGAGTAGTCTCATAGGCATGCTACATATCACATATTTTAAAGCTAGGAATTGGGAGAAAAAGGAATTTAGTGTTTGGGATTTTTTTCTTGTCTTTGACTTTTAGAGGACAATGGCTAGGAATCCTAGCTCCTAAACTTATCTTTGGAAAGCAATTGGTATTGCCTTTGAATATGGGGAATGAAGAGATTCATCTGAGAATGTGATCTCTTTTTTGCTAGAGAAATATTATGGGGGCTTGGAGATATTGTTTTGATATCTTGATTCTTCTCACAGGAAACAACATTGCATGCAGTATCCTGGTTCTCACACATTAAATAGCTGCTGGTTTCACAGAATCACAGAATGGGTAAGGCTGGAAGGGACAACAGTGGGTCAGCTGGTCCAACCTCCCTGCTCAAGCAGGGTTATTATCCTAGAGCACATTGCACAGGATTGGATCCAGATGGTTCTTGAATATCTTGAATATCTTGAACATCCACAGTAGATTGCTCTCTGGGCAATCTATTCCAGTGTGTGTTCCCTGGCTATTGGCCTTCATGGCCACAAGGACAAACTCCTGGCTCATGAACAGCTTGTTGTCCACCAGGACTCACAGCTCCTGCGTTGAGCTGCTTCCCAGCAGGTTGGCTCACAGCCTGTAGTGGTTCAGGAGGTTATTCTTCGCCAGGGGAAGGACCCTGCCTTTGTCTTTGTTGAATTTCAGAACATTCTTTGCCCATCTCTCCAACCTGTCCAGGTCCTTCTGAAGGGCTGCACAGCCCTCCGGGGTGTCGACCACTCCTCCCAGCTCTGTGTTGTCAATGAACTTACTGAGGAGGCATCTGCTCCTTCATCTAAGTAATTGATGAATAAGTTAAACAATGTTTGACCCAGTATTGTACCTTGGGGGACACCAGTAGTGACAGGCCTCCAACTAGACCCTGAGCCACTGATTATGGCCCTCTGGGATCTGCCAGTTCTCAGTGCACCTCACTGTCCACTCATCTAGCACTTCCTGAGTTTGTTTATGAGGGTACTATGATATTGTGTTTCACTGACGTATTTGTTTGTCTACATGACTTACATCTACATGGTTGTTTGAAGGTGTATTTTTTATGACACTGGTGGTAACTGACTGATCAACAATGGGGTAGTAGAGACAGTCTGATCAAGTGGTGGTTACCATGTCTGTGGTGGGAGACACTGGGAAAATATTTTGGGTGATGGAGGCATTTGCTCTGTGATAGATGTTCACTGAAGGATTATTAGCTCCTGTTATTTGCAATATAGATTTGTGTGTTTGGCTGAGGAAGACTTTGCATGTTAAAGATCAGCCTGGAGATGATGTAAGGAGGATGAAAGCACAGCACAGAAACATATGAGCTTACAGACAACGGAAATAAGTGGCAAAATGCGGTAAACAATTTCCACAGAACGGTGATTGTCCTCTGACTCCTGATATTCAACACCTTCAAAAGATGTTGCTGGGAAATAAAATTAGTAAGTCTCTTGGCTTCTAGGAGTCATTAGATTAATAGAGGCACAGCTTTTATGGCATGTAATAGTTTTCCAATCTCAGTTGAACCATTGATGCTCCATAAATAAATTTTTGTTGTTCTTTTAAAGACAACTCCAATGGGTATAAAAGAGAGATACTTAATGACTGAATATTGCTTACAGTTCTATTCACTAAGAGCTCCTCTATATTGCTTTCTTTAGGATAGAAAAATCTGTGCTGAAGCTTCTTACTGGTTAAATGACAAAAAATGCATTTTTTGTAATAAATTTAGCTTTTATTTAAAGAAAGCATCATAATAAAATAGGAAAAATAAGAAGGTATTTCATTAATTACTGAACATTTATATCTTCTGCATCTCTATCTATATTTGATTTGAGCAAGCAGAGTTAATTTAACCTGATTCAACTATTCCTGTGAGTTTTATAAAGTAATGAACGTTCAAAAAAAGCTAGACATGACTTTTTTATGAGGCATCTTACATAATGTAAGATTCAGTACAGCATATTTATTTTCATACGCTTCAGTGCATTATGTTAGGAATTAGTCTAATGTTCTGCCTTTAAATGGTTGTCTTCCTAATTAATTAAAAATCAGAAATGTGTTAAAAAGATTTAAAGATGCTCCTCTCAGATGCAGCCATAAGAATATTTTCTCTCAGTATACAGATTAGAATGGATTTCAGAAACTTTTAAAATACTGATTTTTCATGCTTTCAAATTAATTTTATCTGTAGATGTAACAAGTTTAATAAACTGGTGTTCAAAACCACCAGATGTAATGAAATATACAAAACCTGATGCAAGTATCATTTCAACAAATAAATTGATTCATGATAATTGAGTTGCCTTTCAAGAGCACTAGAAATGGACTTCTGAGAAAAGAGGAGAAAAATTTCTCTTAAAGGAAAAAGTTTTTCTGAAAAGATGAAACAAAACCTTTTCCCTTGTTTTTTTTCTGGAAATTATATCTTATGCCAGGGTATATAAAGGTGGTCCTTCTCTTTAACTACACTTGTTTACTTAATATTACCCTCAGAGTAGCTTTAGTTCATACAGAGCTGCTTGGTAAATCAAGCAAACCAAACTTTCTGTGGCTTTTTGTTTCTATAAATAGAAAAAGATAATAAAGTAATTTATCTGCCTTTCACAGCTAATTTCACATTCAACTCATGTGCAAGATTTAGCATATCATTTCAATCTACTCTGTACAAAAAGACTTTTGAGATCAATGAGGGGGTTTGGTCTCAGATAACCAGATATAAATTTAGAGATCATACTTTGTAGTTCTTATGTCAGTGTGTACACTGACAAAGCTTGTGCTGACCATGACATTTTGAAGCATGTACTTCCAGATTTAGTTTTCATATGCACGTGTTTTAGAGTAGAAAACAATTAACAGTGCAACATAAATAAAGTTGGCACATTTTAATTTTATCTTGTGAGCTAAAAGCTTCGTGCTTTCTGTAGGACAGTACTAGAGCCTGACCTTCATACATATGCCTGAGGCATAATTGTCATGTCACGGTGGCATGAACTCCATGGAGCTCGGTAGTACTGTGGTGAATGGGCATTGGTCCAGAGCAAAATGATGGATCGACAGCTTCCAGGGTTTTTGCAAATGGGGTCACCAGGACAGAGAAATGCCTTGATTAACCCCCTGGCCTGTGGATATTGAGGGTGAGGAGAACTGATAACATACCAGCATCAAGGAATGCATAAGCTCCTGTAGAAGCTTGTGCAATGTTATGCACGATTTTGACGTGATGTTCTGGAGGGCTGGTGCAGATCAGGCTCGTTGAGATGGAGAGCCACGGTCATATTGTCTGGTTTTGTTGGTGTTTTCAGGAATGAATTTGACTCTTGGTTATGCTAGCACCAACAGAGCTAATAGAAACCACATTACAAAATGGGCTCTGGCACTGTTTCCCTGCTGCAGCATGAAGACAAATGACAGTATCATGAAACCTTCTCATAAAACATTTTGTGTTCAGTCATGTGTCCTTCTAGTCTATATGCTGTCAGTGAAACAAAAGGCTTAAAACGGAGCAGAGGCCTGAGGAGGTATCATCATGTTAAAAAACCAGGGTTGCTTCCAAAATCTTAATAAAAATTATAACAATTAATCTGGAAAAAATTTGTGGCTTTTTTAAAGACGAGGAAATGCTATAATTGTCTTCTATCAAAAAATGTTTTTATTCAGGTAGAGGAAAAAAAGCCCCAAAACAAACCACAAACCTTACTTGAATAATTTAACTAGATTTTGGCAAAGGATCTTTTTAAAAAATTATTCTTGCTTCCTAATATGACAACAGTCATACCAGACTTTGTTATTACAAAAACCAATAACAAACAGAAAAACCCCAGCAACTGAAAAAAGGAACAAAATGGCCTAAAGGAAAATGCTGTGGAGCCAAAGGTAAGCAATTTAAGATAAATAAAAGATATATAGTTTTACACGGTTTCATGGCTGATTGGTAAAGCACAAAGCCATTTAAAAGCCTAAGATGAAAGTGGCTCAGAAGTTAATGGGTAGCTCAGAATAACCCCTGTGAAGGAAACTGAGGGAAAAACTGTTTTATATTTTCTTTCCCCTGCCTTTTTCCTGACAAAGAGAAATAATTTACTTGATGGTCAATACTTCCAGTTTTTGCAAGGCTAAAGAAGCATCTGTGTTTCCAAGGGAGCAGAGAATTTTGTATTTCATTCAGTAGTAAAACATATTTGCCAGAACTCAATTCACCGGCCATGAAGTAAAGTGGCAGCAAGGAACCAAGTCTGTCAGTCTTTTGAAGAAAGTTATTTTCTGATTTTATTGATGTACAAATTACGTTTTGACACAAACCTACCCAACTGTTTTTTTCGAAATTACCTGCATTATTTCAATAGCTTTAGCAACTGTCAAATAGAGTTTCATAGACCTTGTTAATTTGAACCCATTTGAGTGACAAATTACTGAATTCTGTTAATGCCATAAAAATTTATGACTGCTTTCAATACTTCAGCAGCCATCGATCCAATAAAATTTTTATTATGCTGCAGAAAGAAATTACCTTTGTAATGATCTTACTGCATAACCAGTATGTATTACACAGTATGTGGAAGGGGTGGGCAAGAAAGTCTCTTTTAAAGGAATATTTTTACGCAATCCAGCAAGAAACCATCCATTCAGTGAAGTACTAATGATATTTAGATCTGCAGGAAGCTGGCAATGGAGCCTTTTGCAGCTTATTAACCCCTTGATTTCTGACAAAGAGGAAAACCTGTGTAACTGTCTATGGTAGTTTAGTTTTCTTTGCTGAAGGTCTGTAAAATCTGCTGTGACTTCAGGAGACTCAGTGGAGCTTCTGAAACCTGAAATAACACAGGCAGCAAACTCTCAGTCCTGTTCTGACTGGATCTTTTTGTGTATGCCTACAGAGGTATTGATGAGCGCATCATAAATCCCCGCATACACAGAAATATTCCTGTATAACCATCTGTTTTTTCACCCTCTTGTCTCGTTTTGAACTTACAGACTTAAAAAAAATATGGTAAGTTGGTTTGAAAAAAACCAGCAAGTCTCAAGTGGTTTTATTTTTTTCGAGGTTGGTTTTAGAGTGTTTTCTTCTTAATAGTTGTATGGTCAGGTATTATCACATTAAAATACTCTTGGAAAGCTGCATGCTATCCTAAATCTGAGATCTACCCTTAGACCTCAGAAAACAAAACCATAAGATCATTGTGCTTGCAAGGTTTGCCCCTAAGGACCTTAGATCAATAGACATTTGGAATAATAAGGCTGAGCTGCTCTTTTCCTTTGATGTGGACTAAAGAAATAAGAGCAAGAGCAAGAAATACAATAGGACACTAGTAAAAGAAAATAGATATGACATGCTCCCAAACTCAAGAGAATGCAAAATTTGCTTTCTCCACTGTTTGAGGTCAGGAGAGAAAGTTCACAACAGAGAAGAGAAATGATATTACTGGATACCATGGCAAAGTAAGGGAGAGCATGAAGGTTATATTAGCAGCCTCTTACATCAGCCTGAATATTCATTTTCCATCACATTACACTACTATAGGCTGAGACTATTTAATATACATATGCCAAGTAGTGAATTTCTTGGACATAGGAGTATTACTAACAGCTTTGTTCCCTGAGTTTGCAAATTAATTTCTGTAACATTCTCCTTTGTGGCCTTCTTACTGTAAATCCACGGAGTCCTCAAAAAAGCTTGATTTACTGTAGGAAGAACTTTGTAGAACTCACTCATTTCATCCCCATGCTACAGCTTTTTCAACTCACCATTCATACAGTTGCAATTAATCTCTTTTCTTGTCTAGCTCGAACCTAGCTGTGGCACAGCAATATTAGAAAAAAGGCCCAGTGGGCTCCCTATTATTAACTTCTTCTTTTATACCAATACCATGATTAACTTTGCATCTGCCATTAATGACAGGTAAAAAATACAGTAATTTTTACAAAACATTCTAATTTCACAGGCCCATGGGAATTTACTTTCTTATTATTGCTTTTGTTTCGGTAGTGTTTTCTGTCAGATCTACGGATTTAGTGTGGGAAAATACCTTTGGCTGTCAATTGTTTGTCATTTGTGACTACATGAACTAAAAGACAAAGCTAGCTAATTTTCCTTAGGAGGGAACTGAAGGGGAAACACTGTCAAATTTCATCTGTCTGCAGTTCAGCTGGAAAGAGCAGAAACACCTGCCTGGAGGGATGGAGCTGTGCAGCTCTCTGAAGCCACAGGACTGGAGTGCTCTTTCTCAGATGGCCAAAACCTGTCAGTTGTAATTGGAGGAGACCTTTTCAAGGCTTCAGAACATGACATCATGGTAGCACAGATGAAACTAGCGAAAATTCAGGTGATCTTTATGTAAAAAGAATTATGCCTAGAAATACCATAAAATAAAATCGCTTTATGTTTAAGCATGCGTGTTGTCTGGATACAATTTTCCACAGCAGGACCCTTCATTTTGAAGGGAATGCAACCTTGTTTTGTAGGTGAGGTTATAACTCATGACATTTGCCATTCTATTCTGACTTTCACTGTTTCTGTAACAGATTGAATCTCTGCATCTTGCATTTAAAATTTAATAAATAATTTTTGAAGTTAGGTGAAGCAGAGGCAATGTGTTCATATTCAATCAAAACTTCATCTCACTGTCAGCATTCATCTACATATTTTTAGAACATGTAATATTTCAAGAGGTAACAGCCGGGCTTTGTTTGTTTTGAGTTGTGGACCAGTTGTAAAGGAAGGCACAGTCTTAAAGTTCTATTCACAGAAACCTCTTGTGGATCTCCCAGAGATGGGGGAGTCCCCAGAAAGTTTCTCTGTGTCCTCCCCTACAGCCGAGGGTGAGGGTCTGTCAAGAACAGGGACAGGACATGTCCCGAGCCCAAGGCTGCGTTCCCAGCTGATCTCTTAATGGATACCAATAGTTCTTTCTTATCCCAGCAATTATATAAAGTCTCAACACCATTTTCTTTCTGAACTCTGTTCATTGCTGAGCTCTACTGCATTAGATATTTCAAGAAGATGAGAATGGCTTATGGTGAGGAGAGCTGAAGTTTCCTTCAGCTGTGGAAATCTGTGAGTGTCTGTGGCTGGCATGCCCAAGGGACTGTTCCACCGGTTCTAACTTAACATGAATGTTGAGAGGCAAAGGACAAAAAGCGAAGGTACAGTGAAAGGAAATAGTCACAGAACACTTAAAAAGTATGAAAAAAAAATTAGGATACATGGCAGTGGGTTCAAAGACAGGTGAAATGCATATAAAGTGATGCAGAATTGAGAGAGGTTTCCTTCAAATTGAAGGGTTTGCACCGAATAAACAGGAGTCTTCTCTCCCAAAGCGAGATATTCAGAAGAAACTGAGAAATTGCTATCTAGGATGATGATGAACCAAATAATATCTCCCCATACATCTCTGATAAGCACTTGGGATAATTCAAAAAGCCGAATGAAATTATTCAACATATTATTATAGATATACAAAGATGGTAACTCTTTCCTACAACAGTGATGGAAGGCAGACAACCCAATTCTCCTGATGTTTGTACTTCATAAAGTAGTGCTTACATATTTCTCTAATCCCAGTCCAGCAGCAGCGATGGGCTAATAGCCTGAGGCAACATGGACAAACAGTGCATTGCCTTCTAAACTACTGAAGACATTTGAAAAGTTCTCTGCATGTTTGTATCTCTCTTCTAATTCATTCTGGACTCAGACAGATACGTTACTTTTTCTTTGTGGAAAAATATCATCAGTCTCTTCATAAGAAAGTCAGACTTTTCAATGATGAATCTCCTCAGCCTTTCTTCTCTTATGCACCAAATACTCTTGTATTTGGCCCTGGAACACCCTTTCCCATTCTGAATGTGCCAAAAAGATATACATTGCTGATGGTTTGGTTAGAGGAAGATGGATTTCACTCTCATGCCACAGAAGTGTTGTGAGATCCCATAATGTAAAAATTACCTGCTTTTGCACCTTTAATGTTGGGCTCAGATATTCATGTTCATTTGAATTTTCATCCAGTGAGTTGCACACCATGGCAAAAAGAGCCACCTCCATCATCTCCAGATTTGGTAACAGCCCAGGAGAGGAGATGGTGGTACCTGTGAGGACCCAGCTCTGCAGCCAGCTGATGTCCTAGGCTGTGGGAGATCTTGAATAAAGAGGCACACAAGACTCAGCCCCAGGTGAGAAGGACAGATAATTTCTTCACCCTCCTCAAGCAGGAAACGCAGTAGCATAGCTATGGGCCAAAGGCATCCCTTCCCTTTGACCAGGCTGTGCATCATTGCTGTCCCTCCGTTTGAAGGAGAGCTCATGGTCAGACACCAAGATCAGCAAGATGGAGCACTTATTACCCATGCGAGTTTATATTCATGTGGGGCAGTTCTGCCATCACAGGTTTTATGCCACAGAAGGTAGACAGAGTCAGGGAACAGCTGTTCCACATTGGGATACACACTGCATCCCTTGTTGTGGGGCACAGCTGCTGTTTGCCCTTCCCTTGTAGAAGGAAATTGAAAGTGTGTGAAGCTCTGTAACACAGAAGTCAGGACTGCCATTTTTGCGCTGGCAGGATGAACATGTTCCTGCAGAATGGACACCACCATTGCTCTGCTTGTCTAGTATCACTGCTCTACAGTCAGAAGATAGCAAAATCCCACCTGCAGAGGATAGGCATTGCAGCAAGCAGAAGGGCAGGGAATTCAGGGAGGGACAGGGCTGCTATGGTACAAATATCCCACAGAATACCAAAGCTGGGCTTTTTGAAATAAGCTACTGAAAATTTCTGGAAGGAGAAGGAAAATGTAATAACTCTTTCATTTATTCTTTACTTGAGTAAAGTCTCTGAGGAAACATTATTATCATTTGAAATTATGAGAGTATTATAAATTACATTTTAAATCATTCATTTAAGTCAATATGTTTCTTTTATAGCTATGTGCAGATACATAGGAAGGTATTTTGAACAGCACTAAAAATAAGTAAGGGAGAAAGAGCAAGAAAGCAAAATGAATGTAATTCTACCACTGACATGGTCAATATTTTGTTATGGCTTCATAAATCTAACTGTCCCAAACTGTCCTTGGTAAAAAAGTGAAACAAATTACTGTCGTCAAGCTCCCTGTAAGTGTTAATGTGTGACATTACTGTGGTCTCTACTCTCTGCACAGTATTGAATCATTCAACTGGAAATGCAACATTACTGTCTTACTTTGCAGCTGACAGGGATTATTGTTTGCCCAGTCAGAATCTGGCAAAGTAAAGGGGCTAGAGGAAAATCAGGTCTCAGTGCTGTTTCTGAAACAAAATTCTGTAGCCTCCATCAAGAAGCACCAGACTGAATCTGCTGTGTTAGAAAACCTCAGCCTTAACTTATTGATGCAAAGATTTTGTTTGCTTTTCCAATTTCATTATAGAAGCATACCTAATTTTATATTTTTTACTCAATTTTCTCTCTTCCTATGCTAAGAATTTATGCTCTTAACAAAACAGTTGAGAGCCAAAACTTGGAAAGTGCTTGGCTTATTTTTGACATTGTCCTTCTGGATGGTAGTTCATTTTTCAGAGAGAGATCTTAGTTTGTAAAACCAATTAAGTATGTGACCAATTTATTGTGATTAAAGATGAGTGAACATCTGGGGACTCATTTTTAACAGGAGCAGAAAGTACCTGATGGCACATGATGAAAAGTCCTAGTTGGAACAAATGCCAAACTCTGGAGGGGGTTGCAGTTTAAAAAAAGCATGTTATAGATTTGCTCGAGTGCATTCATAAAAAAACAAAGGTAGTTCTTGGGCTTACAGCAAAATTCAGATTTTACTGCCTGGCTGCAGCTCTGGAATGTCAGGGAAACAAACTACTCTCTTTCCAAAAGTAGTGAGATCTTTTGTCAAGGCCATGTAATGTGTAGTGACAGATCCATTTAGAAGGTGCATCAGTCTTAAGTAGCATCATGAGAAATTAACCAAATCCTGCAAGAAAAAAAAATCATAATTAAAAAAAAAATATCCATGAATGACACTAATCTAAATAGTCTCTTTCACTTGTTTCCTTAACTCAGTGGTCATACTAGTGTGTTCAGGACAAATGCCTGTACTCATGGATTTGCATCACCTAAATGCTGTAGACATGGACTAGTTAACCACTTTTTACTGATAATCACCACAAAGAGGAAAAAAATTGAATCTTTGGATGGTGATACAGATCTCCAGTCCTAGTCCTGCTGTCACTTTCACTGGTTACTCCAGTGAAGGTTAAGCCTAATGGTGAAGGAGTCACAGAACAGTGTACTGCTGTATCAGTGGCTGTAACGATAAGAGAAGATAAGCATAAGAGAAAAATCCCCAGGTCTATTAATCAAATTTATTGAACATTCTGAAAATATTTTTTTCCTTACAAGTTTCCTGAAACAGAAATAAATAGTAAGAAAACATTTTCATGAGTCACTTAAATGATAGCCAGACTATTTTTCTCTAATGACACAGCAACATTAAGATCAGCCTGACCTGGGAACATTTTGTCTTTTAATTAAAAGGGGCATCAGTTGTGAATTCTTCCTTGCTGAATACAATTTAGCCAAAATTCTTTCTATAGAGAGTAAATTTCACTTGTTAAATGCCACAATAACTAAGACCTTTGGGTATGACAGCCATATTATGACAAAAGCCAGTGTAACTCATACTGATGTTATCTTGTCATTCTGTGCAACAGCTTTCTAAAGAGAATGAAGGACTTTCATTTAGCTGAAAAGAAAAGATATTCCAGATTGGTAGGGACTGAGTAGAAAAGTGTCTTCCATTCATTAAGCTGTGCTGAATATTAAAGCTATTTTTCAGTGTATTCTTAAAAAATAGTTTGTTCTCAGATGATTGCACGTTCTTCCATTTTTAGCAGTTATTCACCAAAGTCCTGCAACAATGAAGGGAGGCTGAGGATTATACTGGCTTATACTATTTGCATTGTAGATTTTACATACACACATGGACACACTTGCCTTTATAGAAAATGTTCCATGGACCCCATGGACCCAGCAGAAGGAAAGCTCTTACTTCCAGTGCTGGTCTGAGAGTGCTTGCTCCCCCCTGACAGGCCATCTATTGAAGCAGAGGATCCCTGAGCTCACAGCAGGACAGAAGAGAGGATGATGCTTGTAATCCTTTTAATTTAAATGTACAATGATTGGAGGTTACCTGCAGCACTTCAGTGACTGAATCAAGACTGGGTAAAAGGAAAACACAAATAAAAATTCTTAAATACTAAGTAATTTCAAACCACTTTTGTAATCAAGTGCTTATTCTGCATGGAATCTGTAAAACATAGCATGCTCATGCCTTTGTCACTATGCATTCCTATTTATATATTCTCTGATAGATTCCAAACCCACCACTTTGCAGTAACTATAATGAGGAATGATGATCCACTGGTGAAAATAGCCTTGATTCAGTCTGCACTGCAATAGGTAAGAACATGTCAAGGGCAAGGCATCAGTATGCTGTTTACTAAGATCTTTGGAGTCAATTTCTGCAATGTACTCGGTGATTTTGGGCATATTATTGAATCTCAGTTGTCCTCTCACCAAACAGCTAAGAATAGCTTTTGCTATAAAAAGATAGGATTTTGCCATTCAGTATTCTTAGCTTGCTCCAATATGGAAAGTTACAAAGAAAAAAAAAGGTAGAGGAAAAAACCCTATTGCTATTGCTTGCAACATACACTAAGAGGGACTGCCCAGACTGACCTGGAAATTGGTGTCCCAGCTTTCTTTGGGAGAGTTGAGTGCTAACCATCTCTTGATTTTGGATGGTGTGCCAGCCCCCTGATGGCAGAGGCTGAGCTCCCCTGAGCTTAGGTCACAGAAAACTACAGACATTTGTGCCGTCACTCCCAGAGACCTGCGCTCAGTTTTAATGCTCTGCAACAGAGCTCAGTGGGGACTTTCCTGGAGGCATGCCATCACAGAGCCTGGAAATTCCCCAGACCCATAGAAACTTTTCAAAGCCAGACTGCAAGTGTGTGGCCAACACCGGAAATCAGAACTAGATCTCAGAGCTTTGAATTCATAGGGCTTTTTGCAGCAAATTTAACTTTACGTGAACCAAATGCACTGCTCTCCAATTTTGATATGTTCTTTTGAAGATATCTGATAGTTCAGGGAAATGTAAATCATTCATGGAGAACTAAAAATATTGATGATACGTTGTGATGTTTCCCCCTTGGTCTCAGATGTTTATCGGCTATAAAGTTCTCTTGGCTTCTCTTGAGGATTTTAAATTTAAAATAAGCAAGTGATATCCAGACAAAATTTCCTTAAAGACATACCTGCTTTTCCCAAATGAAAAGGTAACATCCAAAGCATGAATAATCTGTTCTACTAAATTAATATGCAGCAATGAGCCCTAGGTTTGGGCTTTGACTTCAGCTTAATTATCTGGTAGCATTTCAGAGATCATTTATTCCACCAGAATCCCTTCTCCAGACATTATATAACTGCATTTCAAGGACTGTGCTCTGCTTTCAGGTTAATACCAGTGTATGTGAGAGCAATTTTCTTCACTGGGTTGACTCCTGATTTACCGCAATATAACACCAAAAATAGAATGTAGCCTCTATGTACATGAGACTTATGTCTCTTCTTTCTCATCTTTTGGTGATATAACACTTAAAGGTACACCAAGTAGGTATCTGGGGAATAGCTGGAGAGCTGTGCTGCCTGGGA
>VWZT01011426.1:273007-319639 GCA_013397055.1 Pachycephala philippinensis | reverse complement strand
GCAGCTCTCCCTGCAGAGCCCGGTGCAGCGCTCCCTGCAGAGCCCGGTGCAGCTCTCCCTGCAGCTGCTGTCACCGTGCATGACACTGCTTTATTCCAGAGTCACCAGGAATGGGGCTTTAGGCACATCCCCAGGGCTGGGCAGGAAGAGTGAGACAGAACTGGATGCAAGTGATGCCATTTCAGGGAAAACCTCACAGCACTTTTGTGTGCAGAGAGTGTTTCCTCCTCCCCCTCTTCCACCTCGGCTCTTCCCAGCGTGTCCCCAGCTTCTCAGGTTGCTGCTCAGATGTTAATGGGTCACTGTAGCACCTTGCTCAGGATTTGTTTTCCCTTCCAAGCTTTCACCGTGACTGATTTACAGCGTGAGAGCTATTGGAGCTGACTGCAGGGACACTTGCCAGGTTGTTCAAGGCTTTGAACACTTCCAGGGATGGAGCAACCCCGACCTCCCCAGTTTTTAACAGGTGACTAAAAAAAAACCTGAGTTATTCCTAAAGTCTGAATTACTGCCACTGATTACTAGTTTGGAAAGTCAAGAATACACCTTCCAATTCGCTTCTGTAGAGGAAATAAATCAAAGCATTCCCCTCAGTGCTTGTTTCTGTGTTTGCCCTGCTGTCCCCCTTCATCCCTCGCTGTCCCAGCCCTGCTTCATCCATTCCTGGGAGCACTCCCACCTCTCCAGGGAGCATTCCCACCTCTCCAGGGAGCATTCCCTTGTTCTTCTCCAGCTCGAACAGGTAGGAGGCGTAGCCCACGTTGTCGCTGTTCACCAGGTGGTTGGAGTTGTTCATGCTCACGGGGTGCACGGCAAACCAGCTGAGGAGGGGTCACAAGGCACACACACAAAGTGCTTGGCTCACTCTGTGCAGTGGCAATTGACCCGTTCAAGCTCATAGATTTGTGGGAATTTTCTTTGGGACCATACAGCTGGAGACTCGTGGTGCTGAGGGATGGGTTAACACGGGCAGAGTGTTCCCATCCTGTCCCTTCCTAACCAGGGGGCTCATGGCTGTAACAGTCCAGGCCTTGAGGCCACAGGAGTTTGTCACTGTCATTATCAGGGCCACCAAGAGCTCCTTCAGATCTGGACTGACTCTTTCACTAGCCCAGAGAATTAGATTTTGCAGGGCTTTTTATATTCAAAGGAACAGGGAGGAGTCAGTGGTGTAAAAAGGGGGAAAAATTGAACACCTTCATTCTGACAAAAAATAATGAGGGTGTGGAGGAGAACCTGCTGCCCTGGTGGTCAGTACCTGATAAGGCCTAGCTCGTGTCCATCCTCATCCTCCATCTTCAGCACCACCATTTCTTTATCCGTGTTGGATGAATACCTGGATGGGAACAAAGCAGGGAAATCCCATCAGAGCCAGGGCTGTGGTTGTGCTCTGCGTTGCTCTGACAGGTAAAACCCCCACTAGGCTGAGCAAGGATATGAAAAGGTCATTCTAGGTGTTACCAGAGCACAGCGAGGGCTCAGAGGAGCACCTGAAACCTGCTGGGAAGGTGAGGGAAGAGCTGTGGCTGTCCCCGTGCTCAGGCACTGCTCCTCCAGGGAATGGACACAGCACAAATTCATGCCCCAAGGATGGCACTTTGGTGCCCTCTGACTCTTGATTTCTTAAATCAAGCACAAGGTCACATCCTTGACCAGTTCCTCATGCTTGGAGGGGCCAGCCACAGCTTTCAAGGCCTCACTTTGCAGTCAGTTTTTGGGGATGCACACACCCAAGTGCCCACGATGGCCACAGCACCATTCACTGCCACAGTCCTGGCTCCACATCTCCCGGGATGAGCAGAACACCAGCTGGGAGCTGGCTGGGACGTGGCCCCAGCTGAGGGGGTCTCTCCAGGGCTCTGTGTCCCCCCTGCCTGGGGAGGTTTTACCTGCTCCGCTCGGACTCCGGGTTCTCGAGGTAGGAGAAGGGGCTGCGGTTGATCTGGCTGTTTTCAACTGTGCCTCTGTTTATAAAGAGCCTTCCTCTCCTCATGTTCTCGTGGGCAATGTCTATGCTCTGCAAAGCAGCAGGACAGGAGTACCAGGCTGTCAGGCATACGGGAGATTATCTGGAAAAACCCTTTCTTTCCCTCACTGTCCATCCCCAACCCTTTCCTGGAATTTGGGGGTGCTTGTTTGTTTGTTTGGGATTTGTTCTTAACCCATCTGCAACTCTGGAAAACGGTCATAACCTTTTTAAAGTACCTCAGAGACAGCTGTCTCTGAGGGAAGGGTCCAAAGCTGCTGCTTTTGGAGCTGCTGTTTTTGAGGGCAAACACAAGCCCACCTCCCAGTGTGTGTCGGGCTGTGCCATGCGGAGGTGCCACCCCGAACACGCCAGCCAGAGCCGAGCTGGGTGCCACTGACCTTCACAATGCCATTGACGATGGAGCTGAGGGCTGGCCCGACGAGCCCCTTGCTGGTGATCCAGAAGAGGGTGTACTGGAAGTACCCCCCGGGCCCCGAGTGCGTGTGGGTGCCGCTGAGGATGACGTTGTCCTGCCGGTACAGCTCCCCGTACTTGCTCTGCAGCTGCTTCAGCACCTGGGGGAACGGGGTGCTCCTGAAACACCCCTTCTCCTGCCCAAAAGCTGCGGAGATTTGTGCAAAACCCCGACCATCCATCCCCCTCCTCACTCTCCTCTTTCTGCCTGGCACAACAAGGAGGCTGTTGCTGTTGGCTTGGCAGGAGCTTTAAAACAGGAATATCTGGTGGAAGACCTCTATGTCCAACTTGAAGTGAATCCCAGATCATCCCAGTTCTCCAGCACCTCCCGCCCTCCTCTGCTGCATTTTCAGAGGCACCATGATAACCTATTCACAATTCCAATGAACTCCTGGCAATTTTTCCTCTAAGAGAAGCCTGAGCAAAGCCCAGCCTCATCCGCTGAGGAATCCAAAGCTCTTCTCCAGCACAGACACAGCACCTCCCCAGGAAATCCCAAGGGAAGCAGCCAGCGTGCTGCTGTGCTCCACAGGGATGATTGCAACAGCCCAGCTGCTCCTTTCCAGCCCGTACCTCCAGCCTCAGTCTCTGGGACACCATCCCGATGTCGATGCTGACGAACACGACCCGTTTGGAGCCCTCGGGGTCTGCCACGATGAAGGCTCGGCTGTAGAGGCGCGAGAGGAGCCCCCCACCCACCTGCTCGGGGTTGGCATATCCCATCTGCAAGAGAGGAGTTCCATCAGAAATACTGAGCCATTTATTCCCCTGCATGCATTTTCCTGAGCAGATTTCCCCAGGGCTCAGAGGACTCATTCCACAACTCCGAGCTGCAGCTGTCTTGCCCCATGATTCCAACAATCATGGAATGGTTGGGCTTGGAGGGACCTTAAACCCATCTCGTTCCAAGTGGCAGGGACACCTCCCACTGTCCCAGGCTGCTCCAAACCTCAGAGAAACTTCACCTAAGGTTTGAAGGTGACACATTTGGCAAGGCAGAGACTCTGAATCCTGCAGAAAATACTCACAGAGGATGAAAAATTGTTATTTCCCCAGCTGCAGGAGGAATTCCCTCAACTCACCAGAGGGACTTGTGCCACAGGGCCCGTGCAGTCAGCTCTGCCAACACCCACCATGTACCTCGCTGCTTCTGCGATGTCCTGGGTGGAACCTGCAGGAACAGGGAATGGCAGATCAGTGGGCACAGGAGAGAGCGAAACTGAGGCAAGAGAGGCCAGAGAGCTGTGGCTGAGTGCTCTGAGTGCATCTCCAGCAGGCTGCCAGCGTGCTGAGGCTGTGAAGGGTGGCACAGGGAGGAACAGGCACGAGGAACCACGCAGGGAGCTCCAGAGGGGTCACTGGGCTGTGCCAAAAGGGGGTGATGCACAGCCAGGGGGAACCAGCCCAGCATTCCCAGTTTGAAGCACAGTGAGGGGAACCAGCCCAGCATTCCCAGTTTGGTGCACAGTGAGGGGGAACCAGCCCAGCGTTCCCAGTTTGATGCACAGAGAGGGGAACCAGCCCAGCGTTCCCAGTTAGGCTCCCCAATCCCCCCAGCACCTCGCAGGAAGCAGCTCCAAGTGCTGTCTCACACAGACAATCCAGAACACAGGGATGGAGTGTCAGGAGCTGCTGGGGCAGGACTCGGGAGGGGAGAAGGGCACATCCAGCACATCCTGTGCCCGGTGCTGGTGCCCTGGTCCTCCCAAAAAAAATGCCAGCAGAGCCAGCTGAAGCTCAGAGGAGGGAAAAGCAGCTCTGGGCATTGACTTCCAGGCAAATGGTGAGGAAAAGTCCTCCCAAAGGAGATCACGTCTCACCCCAGCCACCAGGAAGGTGCAGGAATCCTTCCAGGATGGACAAACCCGGGGAAGAAAAGCCACGGAGAGCTACCAAATCGTTATAAATCAGGGAGGTTATCTGCATCTCAGGAAATCCCGGAGCCACAAATCACTGGGGGCTGAGATAACACTGTGGGAAAACATTAACTATTCCCGTGAGCCTGCTGTGTTCCCACGGCCCTCCCCAGGCAGCTGCTGCCCCACAAGGCAGGGCTTTGGGGTCGGGGGATGCTCCCTCTTCCCAGCCTGGCCTTTCCTGGGCTGTGCCTCGAAACATTATTTAAAATGTCAACTGAGCCACGCCTTAGAACTACCCTTCCTCCTCTTCCTCCTTCTCCTCCTCCTTCTCCTCCTCCTCCTCCTCCTCCTCCCCCAAGAGCTCTGACACAGAGGACAATCACTTGTGCAAAACTCCGACATGTTATAGCCCAAACACATGAAGTTTTCAGTCCCAAATGTGACCTACATCCACTGTTAGACCGAAGTTTAGAAGCTGGAAGGTCCCACTGCTGAGATGTTGGCTCCAGCTCCCGACACCCTCCTGCCCCGTGCCCAGGGATGGGGCTGGGGGCTGTGATGGGGCTGTAAAACCCCTGGGTAAAACCCTGGAGCTGCCAGGAGCCTCCACAGCAGGCAGAGAGAGGGAAGGGAGGATGGCAGGAGGGGATGGATCCCTGCAGCCACCCTCAGCCCACCCCGGGCCGTGCATCCCTGCCCCGAGAGCTGCTGGTGGGACCCTGCTCCTGCTGCTCTGGCTGGCAAAGGCCCACGTGCTGAGGTGATGTGACAGCTCAGCAGTGGCCTGGGCACCTCTGCCTGTCCCCCTTCCATCTCAGTCCTGCCCTGGGCACCCCTGGGGCAGGGGATGGAGGCTGGCATGGCTCCACTTGCCGTCGGAGTCCTTGGTGAGGAAGTGCAGGACCAGCAGCACCACGGTCAGGGCGATCATCAGCACCAGGCACACGATCAGGATCACCTCCAGCCGGGAGAAGGAGCACCTGGACCTTTTTCCACGCATGGTGGGGCTCTGTGGGAGCAGGAAGGAGCCCGTGGCACATCCCAGAGTGGGGCACGCATCCCACCCTCAGAGAGCTGCTGTGTCACACCCTGGTGTCAGAGAGCAGCAGCACAGAGAGGGATGGGCAGTGGAGATTTATTTATCATCTTAAAACAGCAAAAATGTGTCTCCTGCTGGCAGCAATCCCTCCCTGTCACCAGGCCTGACAGGAGGGGAGAGTGCCCAGATTCCCGACCCCACATTTCCCAGGACACCCTGCTCACCCTTCTGAAGAGATCTGGGAACAAACCCCACAGTGTTCCACCGGGTCTTGTGCTCTCTGAGCGGCCGAAGGAGATGCTGCAGCTCAGAGCACGTCACAAGAGAACACTGTCACCACAATAAACATCAATTTAGGAAACGCAGCTTCACGGTCCCTCCCAACCCAGCCCACTCTGTGAGTCTGGGATTATTCTGGGATTATTCTGAGATTATTCTGAGGTTATTCTGGGATTATTCTGGGATTAGAAAGCGAAGAATGAGGCAGAGCCTCTGGTTTTCCTGGCAGTAACATTGGCCAGCTCTGGTGAAGCTCCTGCCTCCAGGCTATTCCTCACAGGGAACGTGCCCTGGAAACGATGAACCCGCAGGAAACAACTGCTGCAATGAGCACCTATGGTCCTGGGAAGGTCACAGTGAGGAACAACAGCAGCAGAGAGCCAAGTGGTCGCTGAGACTTGCTCCAGGTGACCTCTCTTATCGGCTTCTTGTGCTACAGCACTCGTGGTCAGGGCTGAGTTTCACAGAGCAAATATTTTAGTGGCAACACATCTAACATTCCAGGCTTCCTTCCTGCCCTTTTATCCCCCGAGCGTGGCCCTGGCTGCCAGGCACCCCGAGCTCTCCAGAGAACCCAAAACAGCAGCCTGGAGCACATCAGCACCACACTCCTCATCCCCCAGCCGATCAAACTGCCCCAACAGCACGGGAACATACAAACACTGACCCTGTGGGACCCCGGGGGGATCTTACCTGGGTTCCCTTGCCTGTCCCAGCGGCTCCCTGCTCCAGGCTGGAAAGTTCAGCTGGAAAATTCTTGCTGAGTAACCCCGTGAGTCAAGCGTGGCACGAGATAAGGAGAAACCAATCGATAATTTTAATCCCTCAGGGAGGTGGTGGAAGGTTTTTCCCGGTGTGTTTATGGCAAGCTGCAGTCCCTATCTCCCTCTCCCACAATAACCTTTCCAGGACTGCCCTGCTCAGCCCTGGTGCTCGAGGAATTCAGGAATGGGATGTTCTTTCCTCCTCTTTGCCTCACCACAGCTTGACCAGCCTGTGGAATGGTGGCTGCTTCCCATCTGGATGCAACTCCTAATTCTCATGGAAGTTCAGGCCTCAGGGCTTCCACGCTCTACTGGAAGAACTTGAGAGCAGGATTGTATTTTAAGTGTACAATGCTTTTAATTAATGTATTCCTATTTATTGAAAACTTTATTTGTTAAACCCCAGCTTTTTTTCCATCTGTTTGCCTTTCAAGTCCCAGACAGCTCCGGATAAATCCCCCAGCTGCTCCAGTATGCTTTATCCGAAGGGTTTTGCCAGTTTGCTCCTCCCCAAAATAACAGGAACCATCACTCCCCCAGGTGTTGGTGGAACAAGGAGGGAAATCCCACCAGCCACGGCCCTTTTGCAGTGGGAATGGAAAGCTGGGAGCAGCCCTGGGGTTTCCCCTCCCCTCTCAGGAGGCTCAGCTGTCCGTGCCCTTCTCCTGGAGCATCCCAATCCAAGGGTTAACATTCCAGGCAGCGCCTGCGTCAGCGCCCCAAGGTCATGTTCAGCCCTTTGGCCCCATGCTTTTTGGACTGGCTGGTGGGGAGAAGCAAGGTTTGCTGATACCTTATCTCCTGCAGCTCCCGAGGAACCTGCTGGGCCTGGACACTGCCTGCTGGGCCCTGAGGGCTGCCAGATATCCCTGGACACTGGGGATTCCTGGGAACAGCCGGGTCCCAAAGGGCGCACCGGCCTCGGGGGGAACCGAGGGGGACACACAGAGCCACGGAGCAGTTCCTCTGCTGGCACGGGAGATCCTGGCACAGGGATGAGCCAGCAAGGGGCTGTGCCAGAGCAAGAGCTCTTCCTGCAGGTGAGACACTTGCTGGAGCATCAGTAAAAGCAGAGAAATTGAGTTTTAAGGTATCGTTATGGTGCTGGAGTGTCCTGCCAGCCTCACCCCACAAAAGGAGAAGAGCTGAGGAAAAGTGGCTCTGTGACTCCAGAAAGGACAAACCACCTGCTGCTGGGGCTGCAGGAGGAAAAGGAAGATGGGTGATGGCTCAAAACGTGCTTTGGGGAATATTTTAAGTTGTTTTCCTGTTGAGGTTCTGGGGACCCACAGCTCCCCGTGCCCCCCAGGTGATGTGACCGTGTCCAGGCCCAGGACTGCAGGAGCAAGGAGCTTTTTGGTGCAGAAAAGGCACTTTCTGGGCTGCAGAGACCTCAGCTGGAGTGCTAAGGGGCTGGTAAATCCCTGTGAATGCCTTCCTGCCTGTGGAAATGTGAGGAAGGGGAAAGGTTCCCACAGCCTACCCTCCTTCCCAAGACAGCTTCCTCCTGGTGCCATTTTGTGCCAAATGACACCACAGCCAGCCAGGCTTTCTTCACAACCTTTATCCTCCTGAAAAAAGGCTCCTCCCCATCAGTGCCACCCCAGGGCTGCACTCTGTGACCTCCCTGGGCACATCCAGTGGCTGCAAGCAGCACGGGGATTTCATCCTCAGCAGGAAAAGTGTTCAAACCCACCCGGGACTGATGGAATTCACTTCCACTGAAGGAATCAGGCACAGCTGGCACAAGGGAAACCACCCAGCACAGCTTGCCACACGTGCATTTCTTCCCTCAGTGAACGTTGTGCTTCCAAATCATTGAGAAAGAGGATTCAAACCACCTCTGTATAGGAGAAAATAAATAAAGGAAATGGGCTTTGAAATATAAACCCATGAAGCATTTGCTTCCTTTTCCTCTCCTCGTTTTTCAGTTCCTCGTCCCTCCCGAGCAAGCCCAGACCATTTCAGAGAAGTGGCCCTTCCCTACACCATCCAAATTTCACTTTAAACCCAGCGTTTCCTGGCCTCTTGGAGAGCTCCCTTTCTGCAAACCATCCAAGCTGGGGCTGGGTAAAACTGAACTCTTCTCCTAAAAATGTACAGCAGGCCACGATCTTCTCTGTAAACCTTCTGAAACAAAAACTCTTCTGACGGGCAATGAAGAGAATGAAAATCCCTTTGTTTTTTTTTTAAATGAGAAGGCCTGGGAGGATGCCTGAAACTGGCTACATCAACTCTTCAGTGCTCTGGGGGGCAAAAATCCCTTTTTTCCTGAGAAGCCATATGAAATGATGGGCGATTCCCCAGTGTCCCAGCCTCGCTGGCCCCTGCAGGACAGAAACCTCCATTCCAGCCAGGAAAGTGGAACAGCCATCACCTCCACGGGAGCACGTGGCTGGTACAGAGCCAAAGTGCTGCCCACAGCCTGGCATCTGGGGTGTGAGGGGCCTCAGAGCCCCCAGAGCCTGGCAGCCACCGAGAGGCCTCTTGCATAACGTTGTTTATTTACCAAAGAACGGCCAAAGTCCCTCTTGCTGGGCTCAGGATGGCAGGAGATAAAGTGTTTGCACAGAGCTGTCAGCAAGAACCCTGCCAGCCTGCGGCAAGGGCACACCAGGCAGCACCACGTGGATTTTCTTCCCCACCTTTCCTGGTCAAAACACGCACCCCTACTCCAAGCAGCAGCTGGAAGTGGGATCACTCACTTGTGTTGGTGACCTTCCTGCTGGAAAACGCAGCTGGGAGCACGCAGGGAGGGTTTGGGAAGGGCAGGTTGAATGGAAAGGTGAGAAAATCAGAGCAATTGCAATTTCTGAGCTCAAGAGTCCTGCTCAGATCACTGAGTGGCAGCTGAACTGAAGGGACACCTAGCAAAGATAATTAAAATATAATTGTCCTGGGGTGCCTGGCCTTTCCTTCCCGACCCTCCCTTGCTTTGCCTCACGAGCAAGAACCCTCCTGCCCTTCTGGACAACCAAGTGACTTTTTGCTGCTAATAATTGATGTCCAGACACGTGCACACCCCAAAACTGCCCAGGTGATGTGGTCTAAACCTGTCCAGAGGTTAAAGGCAAATGGCTTAAAGCTTCACCACAAATGGACAGTATTTTGCCATCTCTCACCTGAAGCAGCAGCAGCAGCCCCAGCCCCAGGGCCAGGGCACTTTCCTGGGATGTGGGAGAGCCCAGGGAAGCATCGCTGCCAGGAAGAGCCAAGCAGCACATGCCAAGCTCAAGAGCTCTGCCACAAAACCTTCTCGAGACCCAAAACCAGCAATGCAGAATTGGGCAGATCCAAATTAAATCCCACTCGGTGTTTTTTTGGGGGCGAAATGGTCAGAAAATGAACAAGGTGGGCTGCTCTGTGCCCACCCGTGCCAGCAGGGGCCGAGCTGCTGCTGCTGAAAACCATCTGCAGCCAAGTTATGGGAGCTCTGCCTGCTCCCAAACCTTGCAAGACCTGCTTCTTCCATCATCTTGGAAGCACAGAATATCCTGACCCCCAGGGACCCACCAAAATCCAGCACCTGGTCCCGCACAGAACACTCCCAATAACCCCATCATGTACCTGAGAGCAGTGTCCAAATGCTGATTTATTTAAACGAGGGATGTGCCCAAATCCCGGTGCTCACCAGCATTCCCTGCCCGACCTGCAGCACCCACGGACAGCCAGGGGCAGGAGAGGCGCTGAGAGGATGCAAAAGCAAACCACAGATCCTTCTGGCAAGTATTTGTGGCCAACATCTGCTGAGCTGGGTGGGAGAAGCTGCCAAAACAGAACTTGTGGCTGTTCTTCGGGCAGCACTGAGCCGCTGGCACCAGGAACGGGATGAGGCCGAGCACTGAGCTGTGCCCTGAGGAAAGGCAGGAGGGGGAAGGTGATGGGATTGCCCTTTCCAGAGGGTAGGAAAGCAAAGGGATCGCTGCCCTTGCTTGGCTCACGCTCCTCAAACACCTCCCATCCCTGTGTTTTATGGGTTTAGAACCTTCCCCATGGCAGTGCCAAAGGCTAAATCCAGATGGATCTCAGCAGCATCAGTGCCCACCCTCCCGGCAAGATCCTGCTTTGCCCAGGTCTTTCTCCACCTCAAACTCTCCTTTTCCAGCCTTTTCTGGTGGAGATCCCTCTTCCCAATTTCAGCCCCCTGGCACCTGCTCGGAATGCCCAGGTTTGCCCCTCCACACACAAACCAGGCTCCTGCCTGTCCTCCAGACACCCCCAATGCTCACCTGGAGGCCACAGAGGATGGTTTTACTGGCACAGCATGGGGAAATCCATGAGTTCTGCTGGATTGAGGCAGCACAACGCCGGATTCCAGCTTTTACAGCCTTGTGGTTTGCTGTGCTCACCTCTCTGACGGGCACCAAGCACTGCAGGAGCAGCAGGAGCCTGCTGCCCAAGGGAGAGCCAACACCGCGCCAGTGCCCAGGGCAAGGGAATCACCTCGGGGGTGCTTCAGCCTCTGACTGGGACAGGATCGTCCCTGGAAGTCACCCAGGGGTCCCAGCCCAGGAACACAGAGCCCACAGGCCGAGTGTGGTGTCCAGCAGAGCCCCACACTCCCTGGCTGTGCCCTCCAGACACCAGGGCTGAGGGATGGCTGTAGATGGAGCTTACCTGAGCTCTGGGGGGAATTCAGGGGAAATGTGGGGTTCTGGCACCAGCACAAGGCTGAAGGTCACCCTGAGCCCGGCCATGTCCCATCCCAGCCAGCCAGAGCTGCTGGGCCAATGCTCCCTGGGAAGGAGGAGAACAAGGCAGCACAAACTCCATGGCCTGGAGTGAGCCAACGCCCAGCAGTTCTGTCCCAAATCCATCCCCGGGCCCCTCCTCCAGGGCCAGCAGCCCCCTGTCCCCCACTCCCAGGCTCCCTTTCCGAGGCTGCAGCCCCCTGTGGCACAGTGGGGCCGTGTGGGGCCAGAGCCGTGCAGGAAGTCAGACACCACAAGGCAGGGTTCAGCAGATTCCATTTAATGTCATGTGCATATATATCCATACATTTACTTATGTCAATGGTTCGGATGTGCGTGATGCCAGGCCTTGAAAAATCTACTCCTCGGCTTACTCTGGGAGCCTGAACTCGCTCAAAACTCAGCTCAAAAATCAGCTGGGGTGGGGCTGGGCTGTTTAAAAACCCACTTTTAAACCCAAAGTTGCCAAGGCAAAGCCGTGAGTTGAAGGCAGAGCAGGCAGAGCTGAGCCCTGAATTCCCAACCCGCTCTGCAAACGCTGCTGCGAAGGTTTGGCCAAGGAACCCCCTCCCTCCTGCTGTCCCTCCCTCCTTCCCGGAGACAGAACTGATAAAGAACGAGCTGCTCTTGCTCAGCATCCCAAGCAACACCCCACCAGCTCTCTGGGGCAGGTTTGGGCCCAGCCCGAGGAACAGGGAAGAGAAGTGGAGATAAAGCATCCCCAAAAAACAGAAAGGAAGGAAGAAATGACACTTTCACCACCACGGACGCACAGAAATTGGCTTCTCTTTCCTTTCTTTTTCTGGTGGCCAGGGGCCAGCGCTGGCAGCTCCTGGGGGAGGGGTGCCCACCCTGCCCTGTGCTGCATCCCAGCAGTTCGGGGTAGATTTTTCAAGGCCTGGAGATGGCTCCCAGGAAGCTCCTCCCGCCCGCTCGCGCCCATCGATTGCATAGCGTTTATTTCAGATAAGGCACTGTTTTGCCCGACAGCAATTCCACATCAATGCAGTTTCCATACAGTCCACATCGGATGGCCTACAGTGCAATAACATCAACTTAAAGGCAAGGTTTGCAAGAATAAACCCAGCTTTAAATTTCAACTGAATATTAAGAAGATAAAGGAAACTACATTTTTCAAAAGCCTTTTTTATTTTCCTTCACCATTGTTGTTTTACAATACAAATATCACCTTGTGAATACACAAAAAACCTACAGAAGATAACTCTGCTTCACGTAAAATACAGAATGGATATATATATATTTATATATATATTTTTTCTCTTCTTCATTCTTTTTTAAAAAAACTATTTTTTGTTCTGCACATTGGCAAGTTTAGGATAGGAGACTTCCCCAAACATACAGTATGTATGGTAGGAGTGAAAACTTAGAATTACATGCAGTTTCTGCACAAATATTTTAAAGAAATAGATTATCTTTGTTGTTTTGCAACAACACTTTGATAGGGGATGGAGAAACCATTCGTAGTTCACTCAGTGATCATTTGTAAAATTCTTAAAAAACAGGAATTCATGGCTGTTTCGCTTTTTAAAATCCAGCTACGAAGTAGACAATAAAGTGATACTTTTGTTAGCTTGACCTGCCCACAATGTGTGAGCAAGGTCGGACCCTTTTTGTTTGGTGGGGTGGGAGGTTTTTCCCTACACGTGGCAATTTCAACATTGTAAGCAAATTTCCAGTTTAATTTAGCTATAAATGCAAAAATTAGTAATTATACAGTATATATAATTCTGCTTTCATGGAATACTTTATTTTAAATAAAAACATTTAAGACTGCCTACTGACCATACAATCAAGACAAGAAAGGCACTAGAAACATAGACAAATCTCTCTCTCTCCCAAGAAGCATTTTCTTTTAAATTTTTTAACTCTCTATTCTCTGACATGTAAAAATCTTTTTTAAATTTAATTTTTTTTCATACACATTTTGAAAAATAAAGTTAGGAAATACTTAGAAAATCACTTTACATATTTTCTCTCTTTTTTTTTTTTTGTTTTTGTTTTTTTTTTGCACTTTTTTGACACAGTCAGTCACTGCAGATTCTACAAAATCAGGATTTACCAAACCTTTCTGTGTCTATCATCTTATTCGTAGCGCGGTGCAACAGGTAGAAAGATTTCTTGATTTCACCCAAGGCAGGTATTTAGAAACCTTCATATAGTCATTTGCTAGAAAATGGCTTACAGCCCAATCTTTGGGGCAAGAGATATGAAAAGTATGTTTTCCCAAGAAAATAATATGCTTTGTTCCCAGACGTGACTGGAAAGACCAGAACTTATGATATAAAAGCTTTTCATTTATGTTGTCGCATCATATACAAAGGAACATGGTGATGGGCAAATGCAAATCCCAACTCTACCAACAAGAAATGTGTAACAGTGCATGATAAGTTAAATTCTCTTTATTGTTGTCCAACGCAGATCCTTTGGAGAGAAAAAAAGATCACAGTGCTTACCAGGTAACTGAACAGGTCAGGTCCAGGGAGCTGCTAAAGAAAGGGTCAGGGAGCGGTGGATTTTTGTTTATGGCATCTTCTCTGGGAGTTGTGAGCACTTGGGACAGGTCCTTTCCCCTTTCCCTCTCCCGCCGGGCGACGCCGTTACGTGTCGCTCACCAGGCGGCTGTACTTGACCTGCCGGCCCCGCGCCAGCGCCGGACACCGCAGGGGCCAGTGGTAGGAGCGAGGTACAATTCCTTGGACATTCTTCTCGAAGTACTGGAAGGGCTTGTACCACCAGACCCTTGCGAGGAGGTTAGTTTGGGAAGCTTCTTTTAGCACCTGCAGCGAGAGGACAAAAAGAGGATTACCGATGATTTACTAAAGAACGGATATCGATCTAATATCGATACCCGGACAAAGACTCTCTAACTCGTTTGGGTTAGAAAGGGTATGTTTATTCCAGCGCTGGGAAGCTGTGTGGATAGCTCCAAAAGCACAGCTCCGAGGTTACAAAGCAATCCAAAGCCTTATTTATCCATGAAAGTTCTAAATATTCAAAATACAGATACTATGGACCCCTCCCATTCTCGCTCCGTATGGAAATTAGCCACAAAGTCATTAAGCATGAGTAGTTCTCTCTAGGAAATGGGTCAGTGGTCTTATAATTATGAGGGGGGTCCTTCATTGGATGAAGTAACTCTTCTTCCTCGCTATGACCTTTTTACTTTCTTAGTTTTTAACAATACCTATAGCCTTGGAGAACTCCCAGTTCCTTTCCCAAAACAGGTTTTGAATGGGGTCATCAATAACTGCCTGCTTCTTCCTCTGCAGATTCTTGTTACAGCCCAGCTGTACAACATCAGATAACCAATAATCAGTTCCCAGGCCTGAGGAGTTTATTCCGGCTTCAGTTTCTTTGTTTAATCATCAATTCTATTGTTTTAGATTCTGCTGTGTTTGCTTCCTATTCTAACTACTCTTTTAGCTAAATTCTTAATGTTTAAATGTTTAAGAAAAACTCAATCTAAATACTTAAGAGAGGCTTATTTTAAATGTTGCAAAGAGACTCAATGTCTCACCCAAGGGCAGGTCGTTTATTCGCACGACTTCGCTCGCGGCCGCTCATCGGTGCTGTCCTGCTTCTGCTGCTCCCAAAATCTCACCTCCCAAACAGCTCCCTGCACACACCAAACCTTGCTCACCCCTCAGCTGTTTGATAGGCCCACAGGAAAGGAATGAGCAGCCCCAAGACCGGTCCTCTTCATTCCTCTCCCTTGGGAATGAAAATGCTACCCCAAAGCACGGCTGTTCCCTAAGTGCCTCTGGAATTCCATGTGGCTCGGGACTCACTTAGGAGCCTGGCTGTGTGCCTGTGGAGCCATGAGCAGGGCCCATCCCAACCCACCTGGAGGAGCTCAGAACCCTGCCCTGCCCTCCACACGCTCCCAGACTGCTCCCACCCACCCTCTGCTTCTCTCAGCCTTGGGCAAGTCCCAGCTCAGACACAAGGAGTGGGCAGGCCCCAAGGTAGTTATCCAACCCCCCTGCTGCCTATTTTCCATGCCAGAGCCAGGGATCCCTGGATCCACCCACCCAAAGGGAATATACAGGTACAGGGCTTGTACACTGAGCTTCATCTCCATGTCAAGCTCAACATCACATAAATCCACTGTTGCTGTTAATTTTAAGGCCAGGCACAAGCCCCAGCACGAGGAAGGAGAGAGCAGCGCAGCAATGTGTGCTCAGGGAAGGATCCAGGGACTGGCCTTTCCCAACATCCTGGCAGCTCAGGGAAGCGGTGCTGAGCCACCTCCTGAATCACAGCAGGCAGCAGAACAGGAACGTTTCCACACCAAGGGCTCTGCTGAAGCAAGTCCTCAGCAGGACTCAGGGCCAGCCTGACTCCAGCACTTCCAGCCTGGAATCACAGCCAGACCTGTTCTGAGAGCCCAGGAGCAGAGTCAGAGCGTGGAGTCCTCTGGGG
The DNA here is from genome assembly GCA_013397055.1 of Pachycephala philippinensis. Classification (NCBI taxonomy): domain Eukaryota; kingdom Metazoa; phylum Chordata; class Aves; order Passeriformes; genus Pachycephala; species Pachycephala philippinensis. The sequence continues at coordinate 304,118 of VWZT01011426.1, read as the reverse complement.
CTGTGTGACAGGAGCTGCAGAGTCAGGAGCTGCTCCACAGGGCACAGACTCCTGTGGGGCACAGTGCCTCCCAAACTGACTGAACACAAAGGGCACCTCATTTGCAGCTGGGCGTTTGGGGTAGAAATGTATCACAGGGCTTTGCTGTGGTGCATTGCTTCAAGCAGCACCCAACAGTGCAGTAACGAGGTGGCAGCTACCAGGCCTTCAGGGGGCTGGAGCCTGATGGTCTTTAAGGCCCCTTCCAGCCCAGGCCATTCCGTGATGGTTCTGTGATGGGATCTAAAAATCTGCACTGTCGCATTACCTCATCTCCTACCACTGCAGCAGGTCTGTATTAAACATAATTAATAGCATATGCCACAGATGGGCAAAAGATCTTTGACCACGATCACAGAAAGTACTTGGACACCAAAATGTCTCTTAACTTCCTTGCTCGCTATCCATGGGAAAGACTTGCGCATTTTCTCTCAGAGAATCATGGAACACCCAGAGCTGGAAGGGACCCACAGGGATGATGGATCCAGCCCCTGGCCCTGCCCAGACACCCCAACAACCCCAGCCTGGGCATCCCTGGCAGCGGTGCCCAAACGCTCCTGGAGCTCTGGCAGCCTCGGGGCCGTGCCCATTCCCTGGGGAGCCTGGGCAGTGCCCAGCACCCTCTGGGGGAAGAACCTTTCCCTGATCCCCAGCCTGAGCCTGCCCTGGCCCAGCAGGGGAGGTTTCACTTTGCTCAGCATTGTCAGCTCCTCCCTGACTGCTCCAGTTCCCCAGCCAGGAGAACCTGCCACCCCTTGGAAACACTTTCACAAACCGGTTCATTTTTAGCGAGGCTTCACACTATTCCTCGAGGGACCTGTGGCACAAGCCACAGAACGCAAGAAAACCCCAGCTGGCCTCAACAACCAAACAAAAACAAAACCAAGGCAAAAGAATCTCAGAATTTGTTGTTCTATCACAAATGTGGCCACCTGGCCCCGACTCAGACGGACTTCAGCAACTGAGGTTACCCAGGGGAAGCAGAGCCCTGCCTGCCTTTGGGAACACCTTCCCATATTTTTGTGGTCAAGACACAAGAAGAACCCAATTAATGATGCCTCTTTCTCCCCTGCAAACCCAACAGCAGGGGGAAGAGAGGGACTCTCCACAGGACACGGGTGAGCCTGGATATTCCCCCCCCAAACCAGACTACAGCAGGAGCATCCGAGGAGTGGGAGGCACTCACTTGCTGGTTGGCCATTGTGTGGTACCACCAGAATAGCCTTGTAGTGATGTAGTAAGCCACCACCACGTCCACAGTGTAGTGGTCATGAGCAAGGAGGATGCAGAACATCCCCACCATGCTGAGCGCCCAGCAGAGCCAGTGGTACCACCAGAGTCGCCGTGGGGAGTCTGCAAAGAAGCACAGGCAGGGTTACTTCAGGGGGGAACGTTATCAGGACTGCTGCTGTGATCAGCACAGGTCACGGACTGCAGGCCTGGCTGACACAGAGATGCCTGTGCTGAGATTAAGGGCAGGAATGCTGAGATCACAAAACAAGTACCACTCTCTTAAGGTGTAACTTGAAATTGTACTCAGGGTAACGAGATCCCTGGAACTCAGAAAGGTTTTGGAATCTTTGAGAAAGATGTAATATACCCTGGCCAGTCAAATTAACCTGTTTGTGTTTAGATGGGATTCTGGGAAGGGATTGTTCCCTGGGAGGGTGGGCAGGCCCTGGCACAGGGTGCCCAGAGAAGCTGTGGCTGCCCCTGGATCCCTGGCAGTGCCCAAGGCCAGGCTGGACACTGGGGCTGGGAGCAGCCTGGGACAGTGGAAGGTGTCCCTGCCCATGGCAGGGGGGGGGATGAGATGGGCTTTAAGGTCCCTTCCAACCCAAACCATTACAACCCCTCTGGTGAAGAATTTTTCCCACCAAAAGTATCCAACTTTCAGTGCAGCCTGAGGCCATTTCCTCTCTCAGTGGAAAACGCAGGTATTTTAACTCAAACTGTGCTCACCAGTGAGCACAATAAACCCCTCAGTCGGGAAGGAATCCCAGAGCAGGAGAAGAGCAGGGCACTCACACTCTTTGATGAACAGGTAGGTGAGGGTGAGGATGACGGTGTGGCCGCTGTACAGGTAGTCCCCACACATGTTGTGGGAGCCCGTGATGGACAAGCCTCCGCCAGCAATCAACTTCATTATCCTTCGCAGGTGAGATTCCCAGTCTCCAAAGAGCTGGTGGAACAGCAAAACACAACAGCACAGTAAAATATCACAGCTCAGAGCAATGCTTTTAAGCAGCAATTTGGCCTTTCAGTTCTTCTCCCTTTCTGCTTTGATCCACAAGATCAATCAGAAGATAAACACACAGCCTTTCCCAAGAGCTGGCAGCACATTTCTAGCAGGAAAAAGACTGGAAATGAGACACGAATGTTTTGATGCTTTGCACCTCTTGTAGCTGGTGCTCGGGTGAGATCTTCCTTCTGTTCAAGAGGCAGCACACTCTAAAATAAATCAGGTTTAATTTGGTTCACATTGTTGGTAACAGCACAGGCCCTGCTGGGGATCATCCAACAGAAACCAGGAGGAACTGCCCGGGCTCTACAGCCAGCTGCCAAAACAGGATCTGATGAACAGAAGAGCATCTCACTCCAAACCCTAAGGCCTTGGAAAAGCCCGCAAGATTATTTCTTTCCACTTCCCATTCCAACAGAAACATCTGTGGTGTCTGTCAGAGCACGGTGCCAGACTTGTGCTGTGAATCCACAGCAGCGCAAGCAGGGATCTCCCTCCACACCCACTGGATCTGCTCTGACCCACCCCCAACCCATGGCACTGGCTCATGGAGCATTCCTGAGAAAACTTCCGTTTGCCCCAGGAAAGCCAAATCCAAGCAAACCAAGTCCTTCCCGTGAGGACACTGCTCCCTCTCCCGAGTGACCGAGGGCAGCGGGCACTGCCCAAGACTTTTGCTGCTCCCAGCTCTAAGCCAAGCCCAGATATTAAACAAATCCAGCAAAAATGTACGGCACGGGACAACCAGGATGTGTGGAGAACCTCTGGGACCCATCGGGAAGCAGGGAGCAGTGCAGGACTAATGGATCAATGCACACGTGTGCTGCATCCTCACCTCATTTTATGATGTTTGAAAATCCATGGAAACCATTGAACTGACAGAAGGAAACACAGATCCCCCAGGCTGGCCATTATGCTTTTATTTTAAAGCTTGGCCTTGCTTTGAGAAGTGGAAGTGAATAATTTCTGACAGACTTGAGCAAGTTCTTTGCAGGAATCAAACATTTCCTGCTAACAGTTGCTCACAAACACTAAACTGCTCCCCAAAGCCCACTTTTCACAATCACACAGAACTCAATAAGGTGTTGAGAGGTTATTCTTTTCCCACCAGTACATTTAGAGCTTTCAGGAAAACCCAGCTTTATCCTTAATCTTATCAGGGCCCTCAGCTTGCCTCTGCTTGAGTAATGAGCAGGATTTGCCAATGCCATAAATTCCCAAATCCGGCAGATTTATTCACTTCAGCCCATAAATACCTGTGTTCTTTCTGGTTTAATTTCCTAGCAGCAGACTGTTCAAACACAGTGTTGACTCCTCTCCCACTCACTTTCCTTTCCAAAATCCCTCCAAAAGCCACAAAGGCTCTGCCTTGGCAAACCCTGGCTGGCCTTCCCCGAGGAACCAAAGCGTTCTGGCTTTGTTTGGACATGCCAATCCTCACCAAAACAGCAACAGCACGTGAATCAAGTCCGATAAGGATTTTACTGCCTGTACGTCAGGGGTTTTACAACCTGCCACCTGATTTATGGCTGTGCTTCTGCCCTTTCTCCTGCTTCAACTGAGTCACAGCACAGCCAGCCCCAGGAATTGCAGCAAGGACCAGGATTCCAGCAGTGCTGGGGTGACCAGAGATGGATGCAACAGCACCAGCCCTGTCCCATCCCCACCCTGAGCACGTGAATTACCCTTCCAGGCTGACCACAAGGGTCTTGCCCAAGCACCTCTGCCCCAGTAGCCTGGTTTCAGCCACGGCTTTCACAAGCCCAATTTATCTCTCAGAGGCAGTGCTAGATTGGGGAGGAGGTGAGAAATCCTGTGCTAACAGAATTGCAAAAATACGTGCAAGAGACAGCCTTAGGAAGTCTCTCTGGGCCATTTTCAACCACAAATCATGTCTGTATTTGACACACAGAAGTGACTATTGCTTTAGAAGTCAGTGACTCACACATGGCACAGGTTGCACACCTTCAGCTGCTTCAGTGAGGACAGGAACATGCTGATCAGGCAAATCAGCTGAACATGCCACAGAAATTGGCTAGCTCAGTGCTTTGAAATGGGTGGGAATTCCTGCATGGCCCCACAGCACCTGTCAGCACCTCCCCTGAGAGGGCAGCCAGTGAGCTGCAGAGGGATGTCCCTGTCACACCAAACCAGCACTCTCAAATTAAAATCATGGAATGGATTGGGCTGGTTTGGGCCTAAAGCTCATCCCATTCCACCCCCTGCCATGGGCAGGGACACCTTCCACTGTCCCAGGCTGCTCCAAGCCCCAGTGTCCAGCCTGGCCTTGGGCACTGCCAGGGATCCAGGGGCAGCCACAGCTTCTCTGGGCACCCTGTGCCAGGGCCTGCCCACCCTCCCAGGGAACAATTCCTTCCCAATATCCCATCCATCCCTGCCCTCTGGCACTGGGAAGCCATTCCCTGTGTCCTGTCCCTCCAGTTCCTGCTGCAGGGTCCCTCTCCAGTTCCCTGTGTCCCTTCAGACCCTGGAAGGAGCTGTGAGGTCTCCACACACCCTTCTCCTCTCCAGGCTGAGCAGCCCCAGCTCTCCCAGCCTGGCTCCACAGGGGAGCTGCTCCAGTCCCCTCAGCAACTCCATGACCTCCTCTGGACCTGCTCCAACAGTTCCATGTCCTTCTTATTTGGAGGCATCAATACTGTGCACAGAATTCCAGGTGGGGTCTCATCAGAGTGGAACAGAGGGGCAGAATCCCCTCCCTCAGAAACATTTCTTGAGAAAGCAGTTTTGGGGAGAGCAGGGCAAGGGGAAACACACAGGTCAGAGCATGGCAAGGCAGGCAGAAGGAGTTTACCTTTGGAGAACACTTGAAATGCATTCCAGGTACTGGGAGTGTAGTCACATACATGGTAATACACCGGTACAGGTATAGTGTGCCAACTATACAGAAAAATCTTCTGCTAATTATAGACCTGGCAGCGAGAAAAAACAGGCAAAAATAAGGAGGTCACTCAAGGCAAACAGAATCCACAAAGGTAAATAAAACAAACCAGCAGCTGTTTTCTCCTGACGCTCTGGAAACTCGTGACACTATCGGCTTACACCTGGGAGTGCTGAACCACTCCACAAATATTCCCACGCCTTCCAGGCCAGGAACACAGGAGCAACTCAGCTCACACTGCCCATGGAAGTGATTACAGGAAATCTAAGGATTAGGATGCAAAAGCCTGGCAGATTGGGTGCTGAAGACATTAAAGGGGATTTATGCCCCACACCCCTCCATTAGCTGTGGCCGTCACAAATTTCCTACTGGAGGCAGGGGATAAAGTTACAGCATTTTCATTCTAAGATGAAAAGGAGTAGGTTTATTTCAGCTGACACACAATTCAGTGGTTACAAAGGGTCTCCTGTATAACCCAGAGGAGTGAGAGAACACATCTTTCCTGAGCAGCACTATAAAGGAAGCAATTCACATCGGCAAGGAAAGCTCCCAAATAAAAATGCAGAGCTGCTCTGGCTGCAGGACAGGCTGTTTGCAGAGAAGCCACTCAGCAGCCACAGCTGCAGAGATGTTTATTAGTGAGTGCTGATGGTCACAGAGAGGGCAGATGCAGATTTGGGGTGCTGTGAGGTGCTTCTGCAAACCAGCAAGAGCACCCGGGGTATAGGATGGGCTCAGGAGGGACAGCCAGCCCCAAAACTGCCCCACTGGGGTAACAGCTAAAAACACCTCAAAGAAACACAGTTAAACCCTTCCTGGCACGTCCATGAGGACAGGGGCAACCTCTGGAGAGATCCTAAGGAGAGATCACTGCCAGGGCTACAAAAATCAGGGGTAAATCCAATTACAGCAGTTAATCACCCTTTGTGTTGCACTGGTTACAGACCCTGTGGGTTTGGGTTCATTTTAAATCATTGTTATTTGCAGTTATGGCCCTTTCAAGCTGCAGGTTCTGGCATTCACAGAATCCAAGAACAGACAGGATGGGAAGGGACCTCAAAGCCCCTCCAGTGCCACCCCTGCCATGGCAGGGACACCTTCCACTGTCCCAGGCTGCTCCAAGCCCCAGTGTCCAGCCTGGCCTTGGGCACTGCCAGGGATCCAGGGGCAGCCACAGCTTCTCTGGGCACCCTGTGCCAGGGCCTGCCCACCCTCCCAGGGAACAATTCCTTCCCAATATCCCATCCATCCCTGCCCTCTGGCACTGGGAAGCCATTCCCTGTGCCCTGTTACTCCAGGCCCTTGTAAAGAGTCTCTCTCTCCTTTCTTGGAGGTTCCCCCTTCAGGCACTGGAATTCATTTATTGCTATTTTGCTCACTTTTAAAAAAGTAATATTCCTATCAAGCTGAGCTCTTTCGAAACTCAAAACTGGCCATCTTTTAAATTTTTCAGTGCTTTTGGCAGAGTTATTAAAGTGGAGTGCTCCACTCTTGGAGGAGTGTGACTCTGCAGTGCCAGGACAGTAACACCTCAAGTGCCTGGATTTATCAGGAAAGCTTCAACTCTTGCAGGGTAAACACATTTTGCTCTGGAGTGCTCACTGCTGTAACACAGTATTCCAGACCTTTTTCTTCCCTCTCCTGGTGTAAACATGGACAAAGCTGCGAGTTAAGAATCATAATTATTAATGCTGCTCCACAGACTGAAATTTAAGTGTGGAGGGCACCATTCCAGTGGGGCAGGGGTTTTCCTGTGCAGAGTTTTTCCTCTCAGATCTCACCCTTGTGGCTTTTAGAACCAGACATGAACCTGCTTTTTTCTTTATGACATAAAGGCAAAGAGAGGGTTGGGGATTAAAGACTGAGCAACACCATATCCTGAGAGACCAAAGAAGTGGCAGCATTTTACGGAGCACTGAACTTCTTTTTTAAATTAGAATTACCACTTGATTTAGCTGGATTTGGCATATTTTACCTTAGGAAAGTCTGAGAGCTCTGCACTGTAATATAAAGAAAAAATAAATGTAAAAAGCCTCCTATTTCCCCTTCTCCAGAGGAGCTGTGTGCATATGAGACTCAGAGCCAGCCAGCAAGTACAACCTCCACCCTTACTCCTGGCCCAGGGAGCTCCCTTCCAGCTCTGCAGACCTCAGCAGGGAGCACCTTCCACTGTCCCAGGCTGCTCCCAGCCCTGTCCAACCTGGCCTGGGACACTTCCAGGAATGAAGAAGCAGAAGTGAGGAAGGTCCACCCGGCCCAATTATTCCTGAATGAAGTTCCAAAGGGAAGGGATAACCCACACCCCAAAAGGGATTCAGCTCTTTCTGCAGCAGAGGCACCTCCCCTTTGGTGTGCACCATCCAAAGCCACAAGAACGAGGTCCTGCAGACAATGCCACCTGGCTGGGCTCCTCTTCCTGCCAGCACCTCTCCTGCTCTTCCCTTTCTGCTGCTCAGCCACAGCTTGGGCCTCTCAGACTCTGATCCCTCTGCTCACGGATAGAAAAGAGGGATTTTGGTCTTTGAAGCCCTCCATGATCAGTGTGTACACTGACCAAGCTGTGACAGCTTCCCCTAACACCAGAAAAGGCCCTTCTAAAGGGGACTTCCCATGGCAAGGGGTTGGAATGGGATGATCTTTAGGGTCCCTTCCAACCCCAAGCATTCTGTGATTCTGTAACATCAATAAAAACAAACACACCAAAGCAAATGGGGACAGGATGGGGGGGGAACCTTCACATCTGCCAGTGACACCAGCACATGTGCGTTATCAGCAACTTAACCCACATCTCACTGCTTCAGCATCTCCAAGGGTTCTGCTGCTCTTCACCTGCAGGCTCTGCTCAGCTCCTCCACAGGGTGTCTGACCCCTGGCATGGTCCTACTAACCTGCAGCTCCTTCTCAAGGGTGATCCCACACCACCTCCTCTAGCTGTTTCCCCTGGGATTAAAATCATGGAATGTGCTGAGAGGGAAAGGACCCCCAGGGATCATGGATCCAGCCCCTGGCCCTGCACAGACACCCCAACAACCCCACCCTGGGCATCCCTGGCAGCGGTGCCCAAACGCTCCTGGAGCTCTGGCAGCCTCGGGGCCGTGCCCATTCCCTGGGGAGCCTGGGCAGTGCCCAGCACCCTCTGGGGGAAGAACCTTTCCCTGATCCCCAGCCTGAGCCTGCCTTGGCACAGCTCCAGCCATTCCCTTGGATCCTGGTTCACAGCTGCCCTCACAAGAGCGTGAGCTGGGCTCTCTCTGAACAAACAGTGAGTTCAGAACATCATTTCACCCAGTCCATGGCTTTTCACACATGAAAAGTTTCAAGTTAACTGTGCAGGCAAACACGAGCAGAGGCATTGCTTCATTTCTTAGGGAACATTTGGATTTCTGCCTTCTGCACAGCAGCTCACACTGTGATATCTACTTCAGCTTTGAAAACTGAGATAAGAAGATCACAAGGAGCTTCATTTTGTTTGGATGCAAACCAGCATCACAGAATCACAGAATCACCGGGTTGGAAGAGACCTTCAAGATCATCGAGTCCAACCCATGCTCTAACACCACCTCAACTAAACCATGGCACTGAGTGCCACGTCCAATCTTTATTTAAACACATCCAGGGACGGTGACTCCACCACCTCCCCAGGCAGACAATTCCAGAACTTTATCACTCTTTCACTAAAAAAGTTTTTCCTAACATCCAACCTAAATTTCCCTTGGCGCAGCTTAAGACTGTGTCCAAAAGCTGCTCTCCAAAAGCTGTCAGAAGCACTTGAGTTTTGAAAAGGTTTTACTTACTTGTATTTTAAGAGCAGCCACTGAACAAACCACAGTCCTACAAGGATCATGCCGTTGATTTCACAAATAGAAAAAGCCCATTGCACCCGATCAAAGCGATCAAAAAATGCATCTGGGAGGGGAGGCTGCACCTCCTTGGGAGGCACTCGTTCATGAACCACCGAGATAGTCACCGTGGTGAAGACAAAACAAAGAAGTGCATAAATAAAAGCCAGGAAAGTCTTGCCCCATTCCATGGGATACTGCGAGCGCTCGGGCTCCGGCATGGGGATCTTGATCATCTCCTTCTTGAACCCGTTGGGGACCCCGTTGAGCTTGAGCGCGGCGCCGAAGCCGTTCTGGCGCGCGGGGTCGCCGGCGCGGACGTGCCCGTTGGCGTGGCCGTTCTTGTGAGCCTCCATGTGGTGAGCCATCTTCAGCCCCTCGATCATGTTCAACAGCCGCTGGCCGCTGTCGGAAGACACCCGGGACAGAGGGGATTTCTTGAAATCCTCCTCCGTCAGGTTGATGAGGTCCCGCCCGGTGAAGCTCTTCAGGGGCTCACAGTACTCCGGCACGGCATTGTCCATCAGCCAGCCGGTCACCTCCTCGGGTGACCACAGCACCACTTCTTTCATCTCGCCGGGGACGGTGGCACATGGGCTTCAAAGCGGGCAGCACTCACTGCGGCTCCAGCGCGGCGGGAAGCTCCTCCTCGGCCTCATCTTGTCCCGGGAATGGGTTTGGCCAGAGGCGAGAGCCCGTCCCCACCCAGCCGACACCAGCGTGCGGGCGCCGCGGGCAGCATAGGAAACGCTCTACTTCATCTTCGTGTTGGCATTCTTCTTCCTGGGGAGGGGGAGAAAAACACAAACCAGGCATTAGGATGGTGTTTAGCCTGCAGTTCATGGTCAAAGCCAAAATTCCTGCACAAAGCCAGCTGTGCTCGGGATGGACAACAGACTCGGGAGGAAAAGAGCAGCAGATTTGAGCTCCAGCCTCGTACACACAGCACTGTCCTTCCCGAGCTCGCTGCTGGTTTCTTAAAACATTTAACACCACTTTGCAGCTGTGGCAAGCCTCCTTCTTGCTCTGTATTTGTTGTATTTTCTACTTCTACGCTCTGGTCCATGAGTAGCACCCAAACTCCTCTAACAATCATCACACTCATGGATTTAAGGATGTACAGAGCAAATCTTTGGTATTATTTGTGGCAGAAACCTTTTCTGCCCCTTACAGACGGGTACCTTAAAGCAATGTGTGGCACCAGTGGTTGAATATGAAACCTGTTTTTCATTCTGGAAGGCAAAAATCATAAAATCACAAAATCCCAGCATGATTTAGGTTGGACAGGACCTTAAAGCTCATCCCATTCTACCCCCTGCCATGGGCAGGGACACCTTCCATTAGACCAGGGTGCTCCAAGCCCCATCCAACCCACCCCAGAACTCCTCCAGGTGCCATATATAGTCATCAACACCAAAAAATGGATGTAGATAAGCAAGGATCTACTCTCTGGGCCCAAACACCAGCAGGAAAATCAATTATCAAACCGATTAGTCTGAAAATAAACCGAAGCATTTAGGTTTGCAGCTATTTAGCAGCTCTGTGAGATAAATTTGACTGTTTCCACGGTGTACTGCTCCAATTCAAAGAAATGTTTTCTACCAGCTTAAAAAAAAAAGGAACCAGGAGAAAAATGAATTTTTCTTTTTTAAAAAAAGAGGAACTAGGTAAGAAACTTCTCTACCCAATGAATTACAAAAATAGCTTAGAAAAGCTGATCGCTTCCAGCACAAAAGTTACAAGAACACGGAAGTTACTTGCTTGGAATCTCTTCCTAAATTTTTGATGCACAAGCAGCAAAGAAGGCAGCGATGGCAGTGACCACCACCAGCAAATGCCCAGGTCTGAGGGATTTATTCAACCAACCAACAAAAACTGCTCCTGCCCAGAGCAAGGAGAGGAGAGCAGTGGAAGCCCCACCATCCCACGGCCCACGTGCTCTGCTGCAGCATCATAAACATGAAGTGAGAAGGTAACAGCACAGGGAAAAAAAACCACTTCATATTTTTAGAAGTCCAATCAAGCCTTTATCAGCTGTAAGAATATTTTTAGCCTCTTACAGGCTCCCAAGTGTTTGTGTTCCATCGAAGGGAGCAAAGCTGTGACCGAGGAAAACCAAAATAATTTACCCTACTGGCACGATTCCAGTTGAAGTGGCTCAGAACAGATACTTCACTCCTATGCAAACATGACCACACTGCACATCAATTTATTTTTTGACCTGTTACCTCTAAGCTCAGCAAGAAGCATGAGGAGCAGTTTTTAATCTGTTTTTCCATGGAATGAACCGTGATGGTTGAGGAAAGAAAAAGCTTTGGATGGAAGGGCTGGCAGTACTTTGGACAGGCCACCTCTCACTTACTGGGCACACCAGGAATGTGCACATATTTAAATCCAGGGAGAGTCAAAGATGACTCTTCCACCTTGTGAATATCTGTGTTGTTTTAAAGCAGGAGTGAGGATATAGCTCCATTTGCTCCCGTTTCTTTCAGTACTGAGGAAGGCTTTCAAGCCACAGATTGCTTCATTATTCAAGTTGTGTTTAGCAAATCAGTATTTAGTTACAGAGCTCTGAACATGGAAAAGGGATGCCTGAATTATGCATGGTAACCCACATTAGGAGCTCCTACAAGGCCGGGACTGAGGAGCAGCTCAGCTCCACCCGCCCGTCTCCATGTGCTCATCTCAAATCCTGGCTCCGGCAGAACAAATTCCCAACAGACAATGCTAACACACTTCTCTGTGGGCTTGTTGCTTCCCAGGATGGTGCCTCACGATGTTGATAAAGCCAAAGTTATTTATTTTTAATGCTGCTCCCCCAGCCAGGCTCTGGGCCTGCAGCAGGACCCAGCTCCCCGCGCTGTTCCCCAGCCATAGCGCTGCCTCTCCCAGTTTTGTGTTCCAACCCAGCCTGGCTTTGGGGCTCTCAGAGCTCTCTGTGGGCACCACGAGGTGGGGCAGTATTAAATCTTGTCAGTTTTCAGCACTGGAGTGCCTGAATCCCAGTTTCCCAAATCCCCAAACCGTTATCCTCCTGACAGAGCAGCTTCCTGTCCATCCCTGACAACATTTTTAAGGATTCAGAATCCCAAAGACACAGTTCGGGAGCCTGTAGCCAACCCTCAAAGTACATCTCCACTGCCAGGGAAGGTTTAGATTGGATACTGGGAAAAATTTCTCCATGGAAAAGGTTGTTCAGCCCTGAACAGGCTGCCCAGGGCAGTGGCAGAGTCACCACCCCTGCCTGGAGGGATGTAAAACATTTGTGGATGTGGCACTTGGGGACATGGGTTAGTGGTGGCCTTGGTGCTGGGGAATGGTTGGACTCGATGAGCTTGGAGGGCTTTTCCAACCTAAACCATTCCCTGATCACATTCCACGAAAAGCTGCCAGCAGGTTCTAAGACGAGCTCCAGAAGGAAAAATCTGTTGCCAGCTGCAAATAGCACTTTGATACTGGCTCAGGAGTCCCAAAATGCTGGTGTGACCCCAGGATACCTGGCCTGGCAGCCTGACAAAACACAACAAATGTGTGTCTCGCAGTAAAACTGCAGGTTTGGGCAACGCTGCTGAAAACCACAGTCAGTTCCAAAACCTGCAATCCCAGCCCGCTGCTCTCACACCCCCAGAGCAAAGCACTATCAAGCACCTTTTGTAAAAGCAGAGTCACTGATACTCACAGGAGCAAGGCTCAGAGGAAAGGTAATCCTCTGCCAAGGACACGGGCCGTGGAGACGAGTTGTTTTCATTGAGAGTTAAAATGAGGAAAACCAACTAAAATTTTTAACACCACTTATCATTCAAGCCTGTTTTTCACAGCGTAATGGGGGAGGAATAGGCAAAAAAGCTTCTTTACTCACACCTTCCAGCTTGTCACATTAAAAATTCCTCATTCCCTGTGGTGTATCCATGAAAGCTTGATGGGGTGAGCTTTGCAGAAACTCCAGGGGACTAACAGCCCTCACTGACCCCCTCCTTTCCAAAAAAAGGTCTTCTCCTCTCCACACAAGCTGAGGACAGAAGGTGGGGAGCTGCACCCAGGCTCAGCGTGGTCCCACAAGGATGGGGCACACAGAACCCTCCCCAGCTCTGACACAGGTTCTTTAGGCTGGGTGACTAAAAATTCCCTCCATCCGCAGCAGAGCTGCCTCATTAAGGAGCCTGAACCCGACAAGGAATTATAAATAACAATGTGATTATCATAACAATTCCAGCTGCACCATGATAACGATGCTGTGGAAAACCAGCACCTCAAAATACACACACGAGAGCGAGCAGGATGAAACACCCTCATCAAGGGTTCCAGGTCACACCTCCTCGTGTTTACAGCACCTTGCTTCCCCCGCTCCCAGCAAACACTGAAGTGCTAACTCAAAACATGGGGAGGAATTCCCACCACCACTTCCATCTACACCTTGGCCACGGCCACCCCAGAGGGTTACACAAGTATTTGGGGTGCACTGTTACAACTCTGCCTGTCAAGGCATGTTCTCTTCTCCTGAGGTGCAGCTGGGCACAAGGAGCACCCGTGGTTTTGGTTAAAGGATAAGATAATCAGCCATGAAATCATCAGCTGGTTACTCCTCCACTCTTAGAACAACAGAATCAGGGAATGACCTAGTTNGCCAGGGCCTCCCCACCCTCCCAGGGAACAATTCCCTCCCAATATCCCATCCATCCCTGCCCTCTGGCACTGGGAAGCCATTCCCTGTGTCCTGTCCCTCCATCCCTTGTCCCCAGTCCCTCTCCAGCTCTCCTGGAGCCCCTTTAGGCCCTGCAAGGGGCTCTGAGCTCTCCCTGGAGCCTTCTCCACTCCAGGTGAGCACCCCCAGCTCTCCCAGCCTGGCTCCAGAGGGGCTCCAGCCCTGGAGCAGCTCCGTGGCCTTCTCTGGACCTGCTCCAACAGCTCCACATCCTTCCTGTGCTGAGGACAAGGCCCAGGTCTGGGGGCTCCTTGCAAGCAGAAACTGCTAAGTCTCACAATTAACACTGATGAGACAAAACCACATCCACCTAAACCAGCAAAAAACCACCTCCCAAAACGGTTTGCTCATCTCCAAACTCCTCCTAAAGCACTTTGAAACCCAACCAAAGCAAAGCAAACTAGGCCTTCCCAAATCAAATCGTGCCCTCCTCATGTTTGTGCTTTTACTCTCTCAGCTTTGCTGCCAAGGCAACAGTCACTATAGAAATCAGTCAAATAATCAGCCATTTCAGCAACTCCCCACCAGGAGCCAGGAAATCCTTTCACAGGCAGTGGGTGTGTTCCACTTGCAACCCTCAGCATCCTTCCCAAACAGCCCAGAAAAGGTGAGATGACCCTCGGTGAAAAATCAGAGTTTAAATGAGAGAGGTTTGTAAGCACAGCTGGCAGATACAATAACGATACTCTGTCACTTGGAAAACAAACTCCAAGGTTCACGCTGAGAATGTGTGCACACAAATAAGCAGGAGAAAGCCAGCTGCTGCAAGGATTGAAGATTTAATGCTTTATAACCCAGCCCACCAGTGAATTCCCCAACCCCCCTGGTGAGCAGGGCTTACACAGAGACCGAGTGCTCCGGATAAAAGCGGGGAGCTCTTGTCCTGTGTTTTTAGAGCACAAAACAAACTGTTCACAGCCTGAGTCACTGCTACAGTCACCTCCTCTCCAGGCATTTTATCACGGCTCACAATAATGCTCTGACACCTCAATAACTGGACATCCTGTACTTGACAAGCACCCCTGCACACCAATCTGCAAGCAAAGGGCGCTGCCTGCCACAAATTATGTGCTGGGTAGCCCTAATAAGCTCTCAGGCAGTGTTTCCCTCCCTCCAGGACAGCCTTCCTCCAAACCAGCATCAGCCCGTCTGCACCACTAACTGCTGGCAGCATAAAACAGGCCAGTGAAGCTGGGTTTGTGCTGGAAATACAAATATATGCAAATGTAAAATAGCTGTAAGTGTAACTATGAGGCACAGGTGGGCTCACAAGCTGCACAGAGCTCCGAGATAGGTTTCCAAGGGCAGCCCCAGATGGAAAACATTGGCCTGTGGACAGAAAGTCAGAGCAAGCGGAGTTACTACTACAAAAAGAGAGAGGGGATGAAAATGCAAAGCAACGCCCACATCCCCCGAACAGCTACTTACACAGCTTCAGAGAGAGGAAAAGCCCTGCCTGAATCTACATAAATCCCCAAGCAGCCTGTTTTTTTCTAAATTACTTGATGCCAAGAAGAAAAAAAAAACCCGCACCATATATTTTCACCTAATTGAATTAAAAAAAACCACCCAGAAATGAAAATCCACTCAAGGGCTTAGATCTGGGTGTAACAGCTCAGAACACAAGCCCAGAGTTGAGCGGGGAGGATTTAAAACCCAAAGTTCTTGCAGCACATTTAACCAAAGAGATCCCACCTCCAGATGGGAACACCACCAGTGAGTATTTCCCTCCCTGAGACTCCACCAGAGCTTGGAGCACCCTGGTCTGGTGGAAGATGGCCCTGCTCATGGCAGGAGCTGAAACTGGATGGTCTTTAAGGCCCCTTCCAACCCAAACCATTCCATAACTCTGTGATTTAAAGCCCCACATCTCAGCTTTCTCCCTGGCCTCACCCCAGGAGCAGCTGCTAAGCAGGGCTTTTGTCTTCCCAGGACAAATCCTGCTTCCAGTGATCTGGGGAGGGAAAGGATGGAGCGGGGAGGAGAGCAGGGCAGCTTTGAATTGCCATTACTTCAGGCTGGGAATTCTCCTCAAACACGGGACTCAGAGCCAGGCACCAGGCCCAGAGCCTTTCTGCCCATTCCAGGGATAACCCAAGCACCCATCCCATTTTGTACTCCATCCCACAGCCCTAACATCTCAATCCCGAAGTAATTCAACACCTGCAACAAAAGTGGGACCAATATTGGTGTATTATTGGACAGCTGCAACAGAAAATCCATGGTTCAGCTCCCCACCCCAAATGCAAAGCGGGGCGTGAAAATATTAACAGAACATAAAAAATCTTTAAACATGAGTTTAGATTGGATATTAGGACAAATTCTCCCCTGTGAGGGTGGGCAGGCCCTGGCACAGGGTGCCCAGAGAAGCTGTGGCTGCCCCTGGATCCCTGGCAGTGCCCAAGGCCAGGCTGGACTTGGAGCACCTCTGGAAGGTCCCTGCCCATGGCAGGAGGTGGAACAAGATGAGCTTCAAGATCCTTCCATCCCAAACCATTCTGTGATTTTATGAACAATCTGCTTAGACACCAGGATCTTCAAAGCTTCAACAGCTTCCTAGAGCAGAACCAACCCACCCAGCACCCCCAAACGCAGCCACCCCTCGGGCACCGCGCTCAAACCTTGCCCGCGTGGGATCTGGACGGGAGCAGCCCCGAGTGCCCGTGGGCTCTGTGCTCAGGCAGCAGCCAGCTCTGGCCGCCGTCCCCCCCACGGCTGAGCACACATCCCCAGATGTGCTGCCTCGGGATCTGGGTCAGCCAGAGCTAGGGCAGGGCTGCAAACAGAGCCCCGTGTCCCCGTGCAACCCCGCACCCAGCTCCGGCACTGCAGAGCACGGAGCGATGCTCGCCGTCCCCCTGGGACTGCCCAAACCTCCCCAGACTGATGCACAAGCAACAAAGCACCTTCAAAGGAAAACACATGAAACACTGAAAAGGCAGAAACAGTGTGGGTTTTTCCCTACAAGGCAGGCCAGAAGGATGGAAGCAGGAAAATAAGGGGAGACTAAACGTTTGTGACATGCTCCATATTTTAACTCAGTTAGTGCAGGTGTTTTGGGGGTTTGGGGAGGTTTTTTTACCTCCAATGACTACCTAAAAGCCATTTATTATTAGAAAGTCAGATTTGTGGGAAACCTCTGGGAATCTAAGTGGCAGCACGAATTTAAAATTTAAAAAATCACGGGAACAGAAAGGGAAGTTGTGCCCAAGGAAACTGAGAGCAGTCTTGTGACTGATGGCAACGCAGCTCTGAAATGCAGACTCCAGCACAATCTGCCAAACCAGCCGTGCAGATGAGGAAAAGGAAACCTGGCAGAAGTCACAGAGAAAACAGATCCTCACTGAAGACTTAAATCAGTTATCTGACATATTTTTAATATTAGGGTTTGTTACTGGCCATGTATGAGACAGTAGCCAGACCACAACAGTTGCTTCCTCCCAACTGCCTTTGCCAGGGCTGTAACTAAAGCAAAAGAAAACTAAGTTTACACGCTAGGATTCCCAGCCTGGAATAATATTTCCATATTTCATTAGCAAGATAAATATTTTATTTCAAATATCCTACTTTTGAAGTCCCAACACATCAGAGCCACATCAAAAAGACTCCGAGCCTCCAGAGCTGAAATGTAAATATCTACAGATCTTCATGCACGATGCTGTTCTCTGCATTTCAGCTGCTACTTTTCATAAACCCACCCAAACGACACACCATCAACACTATTCATTTTCAACGCCATTCCTCTTGGAAAACAAGACAATCCCTGGGTCTGCCTTTATTAATTTAGTTTCGTGTAACACAGAGTGTTCCTTGGTCTGAAAGACAAAACACCACAGATATTCAAGATTACTTCTGGTATAAACAGTCTAACTTTTTGAACATAGAGTCCTCCTCTTTCCAGCAATACCTGCTCAGAGCTGCACCACAAATCAAGTAAGTCTCTCCAAGACATGTATCTGCAGGAAGGAGAGGAAGGCTCTTACTGCATAGTTGGTCGAGAAAAATCAGAAACACAGGAAAGGGAACAAAAAGCAAAAAATCCCAAACCATCTTGACTGCCAACAAGTTCTGGGTGTACAGCCTGCACGGTGGGAACGTGTCTGGCCAGAGCCAGACCTCCTGACAACGCAGATGAACTGCCCTGGCATCTTCCTTCTTGTGGTTATGCTACAAGCAGGAAAAACCCTCTTGGTTTATTTGCCAAATTCCAGTCACTTTCTTTACTCTCCATCACGGGAAGCCAAATCCCTCTGTTTGCAGTGGAGATCTGCCACTGCTGGCCTTGGCCCTGATGGCAGAAACACGCTCCAGCAAACCCAGCGTGGCTGGGGACACAAATCCTCCCCTTCCCAGTGCAGCCATCCAGCCCCTCCTCCTTCAGCAGCCACAAGGAGGGTGCCACACAGCTCAGAGCAGCTCTGCTCCCTGCTCCAAGGGTCCTGCTTTTGCATTTTATAGGTGATTTCATCATCGTTGCTCGGTGTTTCAGGCACTGAATGCGACACTGATGATTCAACAAACTCCAAATTTGAGAATTTGGTCTCCAGGAACCCAAGCCATTCTGCCCCCAGTGCTGTGAAGCAGCTTTATCTGTGTGTCAGACTATTCCTACTCATTCCATTGACTGCTCCTACTCAGCTGCTCCCAATCCATGTCAGATGTGACACCGCTCCCATCGATGATCTGTGACACCAGCAAATCCTGCTTCAATCTTGCTGCTGACTACAAGTGGGCACTGAACCCAAAGAACAGGAATACACAAGCCTCCTCCCTGAAACATGAAGCATTCCTTACAATTTGAACTGATAGGTGATTTAAGATCACAAAACAACACTGAAAATACGTTTCCTTCCACACTGACAGGGATGGTGACAGTGTGTACCACCAGGTACACGTCAAACAACTTCCCAGACCACAAGCAGAGTCACTTCAAGTCATTACAGTACGTTCAAAGGCTGCAAAATATGTTTCACATATTCCCCTCAGCTCAAAAGTTATGATCAATTAGCTTCACAAAGAAGGAGAAATAAGGAAAGATAAAAGCTCAGATCTCACCATCTAACTGTTCTGGAAATTATGAATATTTCAAGAACCACCTGAAAGCCTCAGAAGTAAGTTCCTCCTGCAGACACATCCAATTACCTCTAAATTCCTTTTCTAGTGGCACACTTGAGGCACAGGAGATGTGCCTGTGCCACGTTGTCCTAACATCTTTACAGAGGCGCCTGGTTACGGACAATCCCAGGAAGTATCTCTGGAACAGTGGCTCTCAGCCATCCTTTCCTCTGCAGGCAGTCACTCCACTATCTGGCACACTGAACAGGAACGACTGGAGGGCTGGGTAACAGATCCACAGGCTCAACTGGTAGGATTTGAACACATCAATTAAATCAGTTCCAAAAGTAACCTGTAATTCCAGCCAAACAAGGGAATCTCAGCTGGAGGTGCCGGGTAAGCACCACCAGCCTGTGTTCATGCCATGGAAATTAAGCTACGTTTAAAAATAGAATCCCAGAATGGTTTGGGCTGGAAGGGATCTCACAGTTCAGCCAGTGCCACCCCTGCCATGGCAGGGACACCTTCCACTGTCCCAGGTTGCTCCAAGCCCCAGTGTCCAGCCTGGCCTTGGGCACTGCCAGGGATCCAGGGGCAGCCACAGCTTCTCTGGGCACCCTGTGCCAGGGCCTCACCACCCTCCCAGGGAAGAATTTTTTCCTAACACCCAGTCTAACCCTGCTCTCTGTCAGTGTGAAATGAGAACAATATTTCACCTTCCAAACTCCCCCACCTGGGGAATGCTGTCGTCCACCACTCACCCACAGCCCGTAAAACTTGCAAAGCAACCCAAAACAGAGTGCAAAGCTCAGCCAGCACTTTGCCCACCCTTCACAGCCAGAAATAACTAAAAATACTTCAATCAGATGCCTCCTGAGATGGGTGGGCACGTGATCCCTCCTCTCCTGCCACAGAAGGGACCGAGGGGTGTCTGGCTGCCAGCACGAGGCACAGCCTCGAGCAAACTTTCCTTACCAGTCTAAACATTTCCTTTTTACTAAAAGAAGGCAACCCAAAACTTGCACTCCAAACTGCAAGCTGCCCTCCTGCAGATGTGTTTCCCCTCATGAGGCTGTGCATTGGGCAGGAGGGGTTGAGAGCTGATCCCATTCCCTCCATCCACCCCAGCACGAGTGGCTGCTTTATGAGCGCATCACAAGCGCAGCTCCCCACGAGCACCCACCACACGCTGCTCCCAGCAAACAGCCAATTGCTGAGATAATCTCCGTTGCTTTAGGCACTCAAAAGCCACATCCACCCTTGGAAAAACAATTAATAGAAGTCAGCATTCCGTCCTGGGAAGTGGCCACGGGAATGAAGCATTTAATCGATGAAGGGACACCCGTCGCTTCGGAAGGATCGCTGCGAGACCAAGCCTGGCTTTCACAGCTGCTGTTACACAAACAGTTAACATGCACCAAGCACCAGCCCTGCCCCCTACAGCAGCCACAACTGCAGGAACCCATGGCTCTGTTCTCCTTCCAGAAAGAGGAACCCAAACAAATCGACCTCCGTCCCTCCTCTGGCAAAGTATCGCATGACCGGCCAGCTCCAGAGGCATCTGGCTGAAGGATCTTTAATTATTTGTTGTTGTTAAGTGTCAACAGAGGACAGGGAGGGAGAGGAGGAAGGATTTCAATCTGCAGTCACGTGCCCACAGTAGCTCTCTGCAAGCAGATGGGTGAAGCCCAGATTAGCAAAGTATTAAGGAGAGGAAGGCAGGGACACCGATGAGGTGCTGGCTGAAAATAGCCCCACTCTGACCCATCTCCTCTCCCGATGCGATCAGGAGATCCATGGCCACAGACTGCTGGGGAAGGATGGCAGATGGCAAGAGTACTGGAAAAAGCTGCTGAGGTTGAAGCTAGAAGGGGAATGGCCAAGCAGACAATGAAGCAGCAGCTATGCAGGGGAGCGTGATGCTCCTTTCCATCTCCCTGCAGCAGAGTCACGCAAGAGCTAGCTGGGAATAAGCACTTCCCACAGGTAAGTACTCAGGAGACACATTCCCTAGGAGACACATTCCCCAGGGATGTCCAGCAAGACCCAATATCCCTGCTGTGTGCCTGAGTAAGCAAACAAAAAAGGGGAATGACAATTCTGCTGCTGCTCCTGGTGTGCAGGGGCTCCTCCGAGCAGGAGGGGTGAGGTAGGATGTTTGGTACTGCAGGAGTTCATCTGGGGCTTTGGACTGGGTAGTGGGAAGGAATTGTTCCCTGGGAGAGTGGGGAGGCCCTGGCACAGGCTGCAGCACCCTGGGATAGTGGAAGGTGTCCCTGCCCATGGCAGGGCTTGGAATGAGAGGATCTTTATGGCCCCTTCCAACCCGAACCACGCTGGGATTGTGTGACCTGAGAAGGAGCCCTTGAGAGCAGGGCACTGGGAGAAGCCCTGCAGGCACCTCGTGACAGGCTCCATGGCTCCCCAGCATTCCCTCCAGGCTTGGGAAATGCATATGGGCCTCCTGAACACATCAGCAACCAGAATATTTTAGGAGTACACAACAAATAAGGGCCAGCCTGCCACAGCTGCTGCTTTACCCACCCAGCCCATGGTCAGACTTGCTCTGCAGCGCTGTCCTTGAGCTGTGCTCTGACACACAACTTTTAGATAAATCTCCAAGATCTCCTAAACCTGATCAAATATGACATTTTAGTAAGAGGCTACTAAAAAAAAAAAATAAAATCTCCTGTATAGAAAGATCATGAAAATTCATTGTAAGTCCTCCAGGAATGCCAGAGCTCCTCCTGCAAGAACACAGAGATGTTGAAATGCCTGCTGCTGGGAAAAATAAAAGTGGTGTTCTGGAAACAAGATCAGGCACTATGAGTGTTCACACCAAAAGATATTAAACAGCCACAGAAGTTCGAGTTTGGGATTTGTTTAGGCCTTTTTGTTTTGTTTGTGTGGTTTTTAGAGATAAGGGTGGGTCCTACCAGCGATAGCACAGGATATAAATATGCATGAGATTCTCTTTTAAAAGTAAATATATTATTATGTGTCCTCAGGCATTGCAAAAGCTTTTCACTGAGTCTGAAAATAACCCAAGTTCACAAATATTTCATGTGGGTGAGGGGATAAAAGTACTGTGGCAGATATCCTGATGAAATATGCAGCTCACCCTGTGTGGCACCACAACAGCGCTGACAACGAGGGTCTAATTCTAGGTTTGATTTCACACCAGCAGTGGAACAATGTGGGGACTGGAATTTATCTGATCCTGAGACAAGCTTGTGCTGGTCTGGATCAGTCAGAAATGTAAGACACGCCACATATGGCACCACGTAAATTCAGATTTCATGGGGACACAGTTGAGCTCAGCCCAGAAAAGCCAGCATCTCCTGGACAGCGCAAGGAGACCACGTTCCTATCTGGTTTGGGGATCTCTTGCCCTCCCCAAACATCATCTGCAGGAGACAGCTTGCCAGCAGCAGGGCTGCAGGCTCTCCTCCCTTTCTGGAGGAGCAAGGAAGAAGGATCAATATGCAGAAGGCTCCTGAGAAGCAGTGGAACAGCCCCTGGGGAGCGGAGCAGAGCGGACACGGCGCCAGCCCAAAAATCAGGAAACCTGGAGCTCCTTAGCTCACTAAAAGCCAGTTTTTGCCAAGTAACCAATTTCCTTACACTCTCCATTAAATAAAACATGAAGGGCAGGCAGAGACATAAAATATGAATGCACACACGTCCGAAAGCAACAGGCCCTGTTATTGTAGATGCTGCATAAATCATTGAGGACAAGGGCACTTGTGTCCCCTAACGGAGGGCACAGAATTTGGGGTCAGTCAGCAGGCAAGCCAGTCTGATATTAAGAAGCGTTGCATTCATATTCGCCTTTGTGATCTACACTGCCTAAAAATAGCAGGAACCACTTTAGTTCATGTATTATTTAGTCAGGCCAGATGGGTGAAAGGCAGAACCAAGCCTCGAGGCAAACATCAGGTTATTTTGGTGTGGGTCTCCACCAAACACAGCACTTGGAATGGGATGGCACAGCACAGGATCCCAGGATGTTCTGGAAAGGTTCTCACCTCCAGTGCCACCCCTGCCACGGGCAGGGCCGCCTCCCACTGCCCCAGGCTGCTCCAAGCCCCATCCAACCTGCCCTTGGACACTGCCAGGGATCCAGGGGCAGCCACAGCTGCTCTGGGCAGTCCATGGGGACACTCACTGGAAATTCAGCTGGAATGACCAAAATGCTCCTTTCTGTGTGATTTCCCTGCCTGGGGCCATGACGCAGTTGTGAAGTGCACTGCTGAAACTCACTGCTGTATCTGCTTTCCAGAGCTTTGCCACACAAACACAACGTCTTCACAATTTCAAGTGTTAGCAGTTACAAGTATTGCCTTGGCAAATTTCTCTAGGGAAGAGTAATAGCCACTTATGGAAGACTTGCCCCCAGTCACTGCCATCTCCTTTGTCCTGAGATGTTTTATTTCAGGCAGCTGACTGACAAATAACACTGCTGTTTACCATGCACAACATCTTGCCTTTTCTGTGTTTGTACAGTTTCATTCAAAAGGCACAGCAGCTTTCAGACAGCTGGTGGCAGACAACAACCTCCAAGTTCAGTCATGACAACTCTGTATCTAGTTGAAAACCGCCTTCCACCTTGAAAATTAGGCCCAAAGTATTTCTGGACTACCTTTTTACTGCTCTGTATTTCCAAAGTAGACTCGAGGTGACCTTGCAGCCAGATGGATGAGCTCAGGATGAAGCCTGTGCTCAGCTGTGTAAGTGAATTCTCCAGGACAGGACATGCAAAGCCCCAAGCCAGCGGTGCTCAGCTCTTCGAGGGATTTTGCACTGCTCTTTCCCACCTTACAGAACTACAAAGCTCAACAGGCCACCACTGAAGACCCAGAAACTAACACCTCTGCCCTAACACAACTTGTGGCTGCCTCCTCCTCTCATTAGTCAGAGGTTCAACAGAACTGAAAGTCATCTTCATGCCCAAAGTTATTTCTGAGTATAAAATAATTTCACAGACTCCCAGACTGGTTTGGGTTGGGAGGGACCTTAAAGCCCATCCAGTCCCACCCCCTGCCATGGGCAGGGACACCTTCCACTGTCCCAGGCTGCTCCAACCTGGCCTTGGACACTTCCAGGGATGGAGCAGCCACAGCTTCTCTTTGCACCTTCTGCTCACCAGTTTTCAAGGGTACTTTTTAGACAGGACTCCCTCCCTGCTTCACAGCTCTGCATCAAACTGCATTTATTGATGCAGCCCCACGATTCATCAGCAGAGCATGGAGACAAACTGTATTTTGCAGGAATCTCACAAAATCAGGAAGAAATAAAGAAACTGGGAAGAAAAATCAGAAGCATTCATCTGAAACGGAGACCTAGACAGGAACCAGCAGGAATGTTTGTGCTCTTTGGCTTTTTTCTTCCTGATTCTCCTTTCCATCTCGGTAGAGTCTGCTCTTCCCACTCCCCTTTGCTCCATCCTTTGAGGCCCCTCCCAGCCCCACACTTCAGACCCTTCCCAGCCCAGCGGCACAACCCAGATGAAAAATCACCAGGATTAGGAGAAAGTGGAGAGGCTCTAAAACCAGGGAAGTGCCAAACCACCACCAGAAAGAGAGGGCAGAGTATTTTAGATAACTTTGTGGTGTCTGTCTCCTGATCCTCCTCCCCACCCAAAAGAAGGAGAATCAGTGTGAAAGGATCCCAGGAACTGTAAATAAATGATGACCCTGTTCATCAATGAGCTCAGGCTGCGGTGAAATGAAAGCCACAGCAGGCTCTGTAATCACTCAGAATAAACCCCTCCAACGGGATCACTCCTGTGCTGATGGCTCAATTATGCCTGGGCAGAACGTTACACAACATTAAACATTAACAAAAGTCTGAGCCTGGGTCACTTTTCTCCCAGATAAATCCAAATCAGTAACCCAGTGCTCTTAGCTTAAGTAACCCCCAATTACCAGATCAATTCTTTTCCCACCTTTTCTTTCACATCTGGTAAAAGCCAGGCCACCACACACAGGGAAAAATGGTTGCAAATAGTCCCTTTGGTACACATTTATACTGTTATCATTTAAAATACATATGGGTTGGGAGAGGGTTGTGATGTAAATTTAGTAGCTCAGAAATTAAACCAGGGGCAAACTGTTCTGGCCTATGAGGGCTCACTCTCACCTCCCCAGAAGGGCTTCTTCACTCTAAAATCCTGCTTCCAGCAAACAGCTGCAGCACTTTGTTTCCTGAAGCTGCAAGGAGATCCGTGAAGGCAAACACAGCAGAAAGTTGCTTTCATTTCTCAATCAGCTTTTGCAACATCACTTTTCATAACTTCACCAGGACTAGAGATCCCCTCACCACCCGAAATGTCTGTCCACTCTCTCTCCGCAACTGTATTAACACAAATTAAAGTTTCTCACGGTTTGCCCAGGTCAGAGCACAGAATCCCGGGATGGCTGAGGCTGAAGGGAGCCCAGTGGGCACCTGGTGGCACCTCCCTACTCCAGCAGGGCCATCCCAGAGCCCAGGGCACAGCATTGTGTGCACACAGCTCTGGAACAGCCCCAGCCAGGAGAGCCCAGAGCCTCTGTGCACAATCTGCTCAGGGCTGGGCACTGCCCAGGGCACAAGTTGTGCCTCCTGTGCAGGGAATTGCTGGGCTCAGGCCCTGCCCGTGGCTCTGGGGCCATTGCTGGGCCCCCGGAGCAGAGCCTGGGCCCTGCTCGGAGCCCTCCCTGCAGCCAGGGACACCCAGGGCTGAGGGCCCCTCTCAGCTGGGGCTCCTCTCGAGGCTGAGCAGCCCCAGCTCCCTCAGCCTTTCCTGGGCACCGAGATGCTCCAGGCCCTTCCTCAGCCCCGCAGCCTCCGCTGGCCCCGCTCCAGGAGCTCCCTGGCCCTGCTGTGCTGAGGAGCCAGAGCTGGGCACGGCACTCCAGAGGTGCCCCAGGGCTGGGCACAGGGGCAGGATCCCTCCCTGCCCTGCTGGGAATGCTCCTCCTGCTGCCCCCGGGATCCCATTGGCCTCCTTGGCCCCAGGACACTCTGCTGCCTCAGGGACAGCTCGGTGTCCCCCAGCACCCCCAGGACACTCTGCTGCCTCAGGGACAGCTCGGTGTCCCCCAGCTCCTTCCCCTCAGAGCTGCCCCAGCAGGTCCCCCCCAGCCTGTGCTGGTGTTTGGGTTGTTCTTTGTTGCTTTAACCTAAGTACAACATCCAAACACACTGAGAGAGCTGAACAATGCCAGGATTTAGGCGGGGTGTGACCGGTTTAGAACAGACAAACCAATGTCCCCAGAGCAAAGCAGGTGGCTGAGATTAAAAGAGAAAATTTCAAAACACAGAAGGAGTTAGAAATAATATGGAAAAAACCCAGAGAGCTGGGAAGATGAAGAAAATGAAATCGAAGTTGCAGCAAAACCCACTAGCTGGTGGTCTTCCAAATAAATCCTTCTCATCCTTGATGCTTAATACCCAACAATCCCAAAGCATCAGCTTCTCCAATACAAATAAATTGGAGTTAAATGTGTTCAGCTTCATTGTTTTAAAAAATAAATCAAGTATTACAGCATCCGTATTCTTGGTGGTGAAAAACCTGCTTGACTGCTGAAGTGATCTTTCAAATTTACAGGAGAACAGGGTTATATCTATCACTGGGACCAAGGAATTCTTACTCCTGGTTATGAAAAGCAGCCCACTACTTTGTGGGCTTATTTCATGCTGAAGTGTTTTGAAACATAACTGGGTAAAAATACCTGCTTGTCTTCAGGATTCTTTTTCAGAGGTTGAAGTGTAACTTCAATTCTTAAATTCACTTTTAAAAGGTAGAGTAATTCCAGGTAAAGGTAAACTCTGACTTGATACTGAATTCCACCTTGTATCCACAGCTCCTTGAAAAGAAGAAATGCTGTTTGTCTTCCAATTATTTGCCCAGGAAAGGTGTTATGTGACAGGTTTTCTGAACTAAATATCAGACAAACATTCTTTAGCTGTGATGAATAACTGCTGTAGTCCCTTTACCACGTCCTGTGCAGGGAATGCTTGGTACAGGACACATCCTGGGTTTTAGGATCCATCTAGGATGGGTTTCCAGGACATCTAAAATGCCCCTGGATATTTCTTTCTGAACACTGAACAGGATGGGTCACTGTTTATCACTGTGTGGCTGGGAGTGCTACAACAATAGGAGTTGTACCAAGGAGCAGC
Organism: Pachycephala philippinensis; assembly: GCA_013397055.1. Classification (NCBI taxonomy): domain Eukaryota; kingdom Metazoa; phylum Chordata; class Aves; order Passeriformes; genus Pachycephala; species Pachycephala philippinensis. Next base: position 277,173 of record VWZT01011426.1, on the reverse strand, counting down.
AGGAGAACTCAAACTGTTCTCAAGGCTGATAAAGAGTTAAAAAACATTAAAGAAAGCAAATAAAAATAAACTCAAACCCCCAAAACCAAAGACAAAAAAATCCAGCAGGAAACAAACTTTTCAGCAAAGAAAATAACGGTTTTCCTAGCTGGATGTTAGAAATTCAGTTGTTTTAGGAAAGGCAACAGAAAATATATCAAAAGGACCAGTGATAACCACAAGGAACAGTGATAAACACTGAAGGTTGGTGACAAAACACTGTACAGTGCCCACTTCCTAAAAGCAACACTTAAAAAGCCCATGGTTTCCAAAGCACAAGTTATTTACCCTTGGCTTGTCTGTTGACTCTTTCTCCTAACACTTCACGCACTTATTGCAAAATAAAGTCTCTTCTGCGAGTGTCACATCACACATTCAAATTCAGGGAAATCACGCCCCCAGCACTTCTTGGTTTTGTTGGTTTCTTTTTCCAAGTAGAACTCTCCCCATAAAACAGCAGAATAAGAACAATTCAAACAGCAGAGTAAATCTCCTTAAATCTTTGTCCTTAACTTGGGCAGACTAACCCAGATGAGCTCGGCTGCAGCTGGAAGCTTAAACCCAACCTTTCCATTCCTGAATTCCAGTCCCTGCACACCTGGACTCGTGTCACCTGTGCCAGCAGAGCTCAACAAGCTTTTCTCAGAGGCATCCCCCTCCTCCTCTCCTGTGCCTGGGTGATCCCACGGCGGAAAACCTGCTCTTTCCCTGCTTTTCTGCAGGCACACAAGCACGAGCAAGTCCTTCCCCTTTCGGTGGCAGCAGCGAGTTGTGAGAGCAGCCCGGCTGGATGCTGAAACCATACCTCACATTTCCTAATCCGCCTTTCTATTTTTAACCAGAGTCATTTCCCCCACCTCCTTCGCCATGCAGACAGCTGCAGAAAGCAGCTGGAGACAACAGTGCTCCATCAGGGCAATTTTCCAGGCAAAATCCCATCCTCAGGCCAGAGGCGAGTGCACAAGGGGCAGCAGAGACACTCCCAAGGTGTGCTCCTTCTCCTTGTCCCTTGTGGCCACAACAGCTCTGACTGCACCCAGAGTGTGGCAACCTGGTTGCCCAAGGCTCACCTGAACTGGCTGAGATCCCAGTCAGCACCTCTTGTCCCTAAAAACCCAAAGGAGAGAGGCTTAAAGGATCCAGAGCATGGATCTGCTGTGCTGGGCTGCCCAGGACAGGGAGCAGGGACCACCCTGCCCTCTGCAACCCAGTATCACCCCTGATATAGCACTTGGGAGCACTTGTGAGGTGTCCCCAGCACAGAGACCTCCTTCCACAAGCTCACACCTCCCAGGAAAAGGGCTGGAGTCACCTTCTGTTCCAGGTTTGGATATCTCCCCCCTCAGGCACTTGGTCCCAAGTATAACCCAGACACACAGCAACCCCTGAATTCTCTCCTCACATGGAGAGCAGCTTTAAAAAGCTAATGTGCAGCCAGGCTGTAAAGTTAACCAAGCAAAAAGGGCACTTTCCTGAGCAGCAGGAGCAGTTTGGAGCTTTCAGAGGCGGCTGGAAAGCCGGGCAGGCAGAGCACAGGCTGTGCGGGGCGCTGAGCCGTGCCCAATGGCACACAGCACTTTGGGCATGGGCTCTCACTGAAAGTGAGCTCCAGGTTTCTGAGCTGTGCCCTCCAAGGAATTGTTTGGACCCGTTTTCTCCCTGGAGATGCCTGAAAATCCCCTTGTAGGACCAGGCAGACCTTTGGCAGAAGACAGCCAGGCTGAGAGTTTGGCACCTAAAACGGAGCCAGCTTAGGGGGGAAAGGCACAACTCCAACACCGACTCAGGCAGTTTAGAGCAGTTTAAGCTGGAAGTTTTGAGTCATGCTCTTGGACATGGGCAACCAGAACAGCTTAAACCCTTCCTGAGCCCGTTTTCTTTTGTTCAGGCAACAGCTGCAAACATCACAAATGAAGCTACTTCTGCTGTTGTCCACAGACTCGTTGCCAACACAATCGATCAAAACGTAAAGCAAATGCACACAGGACTGTACAGACTCTACGTATTAAATGCCTCAGAGAAACCCCTCTCTTACATGCCTACAGAAACAAAAGTCAAGCAAAACAGAAGTCTGGTGTGGAATTAAGCACAGCAAGACCCACAGCAAATCTTCCCAGCTCAAACAGATTCGAGTCCCAGGATGCCAGGAAACGAAGCTGCTGAGCGAAACACGCCACGAGCCATGAACCCATGTGAAATTACATTTCATTAATGAATGACAGTGTTTACAGGTAAGTAAATGCTGTGTTTCCCCTCTGCCTTAGTTGGAGCTGCTCTCTTAGGAAAATGACCGCAGGGAGCAGGTCCTCTCCCATCATTAACCCACTGGACTACAGCACTTTGTTAACAGGCACAGAAACCACGGCAGCAGCAAACACCCACGTGTGAAACCAAGATCTGCAAGTAATTTCACTTCCTACCTTCTGGAAGACGGGAGTTTCAGGGGCAGGAAACCTCTTCAGCAGCTTTTACAAGCACTGGGCCTGTGGGTTAATGATTTACCTGACAGTGCTGGAAGCAGATTAGCTTAGATAAGAGTGGTTTTGTTATGGTCTGTTTTCCTGCCTTTGTCTGCATAACCAAATCAACTGGCAAATGAAGGAGGCAGGGTATTACTTGACAGAGCAGGAAGAAATTCATGCTCCTCTAAGCTTGCTCACGCCATCCTGCTTTAAAAAAACATTTTTTATATAGACACACATGCCCATCTATACACACACAGCATAAAAACCAACACCTGGAGTAGCTCTGATGTGTGTGTACACTTGCGTGTGCACATACACCAATATATGTATAAAAACTACACACAGATGAGCTACTGCAGGCAGTTTGGTTTAGTTTCTTCCCCACAAGTCAAGTAAAAAAACCCCTTGACTCATCGCTCTAAATCTATTAGAAAGCTTCCAGATTAAAGCATTGAGTTCCAAAGAGGTTTAGGATGAGAAGAAAAGGCGGCTGTGCCCAAAACGCACAAACAGGATCACAGCCCCTGGGAAGACTCCGCGGCGGATCCAGGGCGCAGCTCACGGATAAAGTTCTGTTCCCCCTGCTGCAGCTCTCCAAGAGGATTTGTGTGCTCTCCGTGTGACTCACGGGCTCTGCCCCACACCCAGGGCCACCCCGCTGTACAGCCGCAGCACTCACCGGGGCAGCGGTGACACTGTGACACGCACGGAGCAGGCACGGGCACACGGCACTGCCCAGCCACAGCCGCTCTGCAACCCCACAGAAACCCTAAAACACCACCTTGCTCTTGCTGTTTCATACAAACACCGCCGCGGGGATATCTGGCAGCACTCAAGGGGGAGGTCAGGCGTGGGGAGAGCTGCCCGAGGTGGCAAAAGGGACAGCAGATTGTCGCTGGCTTTTGGGGACAGCTGTTGCCACGCTGTGTAACTCTGGTTATCTCCCACAGGTGTATTGCAAACAAACCTCCAAACCCAAAACCGCAGGGAGATTCCGTGCCCAGCAGGAGATGAGGCTGCCTGACATAAACACACCCCTGACACAATTTGGGGGACAAGCCAGGGGGACTCACCGGCAGGTCCCTGCTGTCCCTGGCTTCTAGGAAAAAAGACCCCGAGCTAAACTAAAAACTAAGATTAAAACCGAGCAGCAAACTAGAAAGTAACCACAAGCTTAAGTGCCACTTTTAAAAAAGTCAGCCAAGCAAAAAACAACCAACTCCCCAGAGCTGTGCTGTAGATCTGACTGTACCCAAATCCCTCTGTCGCTTCCCAAACCTGAGTCTCTCTGTTGCTTTTTCCGCTTTCCCCGGCCCTCCAGCAGCAGTCAGACACCCTTTACACTCAAACGGGACCATCCGGAGAGGGGATACTCACTGCTGGGAGTCAGGCGGCAGACAGCAGCAGGTAACACGGCTTTTCCCTTCCAGCTGCGGGCAGACGCGCCGCTCCCGGCAGCAGGACGGGGACACGGCGGCGGCGCGGCCACTCCCGGCCCCGCGTCTCCTTCGCCAGCCCCGACTTCCTTCGCCTTCCAAGTTGCCTCTCAACTTCCCCCGGGCTGGGCTTCGTCAGTGCTCCTCTCGCAGCCGCTCGCCAGCCCCGCGGGAAGCGCCTGCGGAGGGAAATGGGGAGAGGTGAGCGGAGATCCGGAGGGGATGG
>VWZT01011426.1:218682-260188 GCA_013397055.1 Pachycephala philippinensis | reverse complement strand
GGGGCCCTGGCACAGGGTGCCCAGAGAAGCTGTGGCTGCCCCTGGATCCCTGGCAGTGCCCAAGGCCAGGCTGGATGGGGCTTGGAACAGCCTGGAATAGAGGAAGGTGTCCCTGCCCATGGCAGGGGGTGGGAAGTGGATGAGCTTTAAGGTCCCTTCCAACCCCAAGTGTTCTGGGACTCCATGAGTAGGTGCACAGAGAGGCAGCCCCAAACCAATTCCTTGCAGAGATCTGCTCACAGTTTTGTCTTTAAACTTCCTGCAGCTGTGAGCACGAAGATCAGAGCAGCATCTCCAAACATCAAAGCAGCTCCTCCTGGGGAGGCTGAGCCCTTGCCTTACTCAGCACACAGCAAACCCCATCCATACAGGACTTTTCTCTCGGGCAGCACAAGTTATGTTCCATACTGAATCAAACCCCGCAGAGCAGAACCAGCTGAACACAAAGAACTGCAGAATCCTCTCGGGACTCTCAAGGGAAAAGAGAGGCTGCTAATTACAGCCCAACTCAGCCCCTCACTGGCAGCAAAGCAGCACCAGCCCTGTCTCCTGTCACCCTGCTGGAGGAGAGCAGCTCCTCTATGAGAGTCACGGCTGGCAGGTGCCAGCAGGGCACAGTTGGCACTGAGGCCCAGAACAAACCAAACAAACGGGGAATCAGGGATGCTGTGTGTCCAGCACATTGCTGTGAGACCCACCCCGAGGAGCCTGGGATGCTGCTGCCAGAATTAGGAACAACTGGCTCGAGTTTCAGGGAACTGGAGAAATAAAACCACAGGCACACACACACAAAGAGAAATAATTATATATGCAAATAGCACATCAGCCCAGAGGCTGCCAGGACTCCATCCTGCCCCAAAGAAGCAGACCTGGAGCCTGGCTATCACCTGAGGCTGCTACCACCTGGGGCCCAAGATGCATTTTCGGATTTGTCCTGAATCAAAAAAGCAGGAACGGAGGCACAGGGAACATCCCTACACCCACACTGAGGGCATGAATGATGACCAGCTGTAAAATCAACACAGCACAGCCAGGGTTCTCATTACAGACTCACCCAACAGGAACCCCAACAGAGTTTAGGATCGTTCATCTGGTGACAAAAGGAGCAGTGTTCCTTCCCCAAACACACCGTGTAACACACAGTGTGGCAGAGATGGACACAGCAGCTCTCTCTCCCACCTAAGAGAGGCTGCAGGACTTTGTGTGATCAATATGTTACAAATTCAGGAAGATTCTGGCACAAAAGACCTACATTAGTCATTAAATACTTGCAATACCAAGATATTTCCCCTCTAAGTCACTGCCCTGGCTTAGTTGCTCTTGCTGTTATGAATGTGACTCTTTGTCGATACAGCAAAAGACTGGCTTTGCTACACCACTAAATAAAGGAAAATTCAAGCTTCCACATCCATCATGCAGCTCTAAAATAAAACAGGAAAAAACTCACTTTGTCTCCAGCATCCCAAAATGGACCAGGCTTTCCAGGGCCTTCAGTGCTAAATGAAAGCTGACCGTAGAAAATTCTCTTGTAAATGTTTATTATTATGATTTTAACCTCTGGACATTTTTAGGGCCAATAAAAATACAAGATCAAAACCCAAGAGAGCAAATAATCCACAGAGGGATTCTCTCCTGCCTGTGCTGGTTCAAAAGTCATTCTGAGATTTGGGGGTGAGGGGGTGTTTTTATTTTTAAACCTCTGTTTAACTTCTTGTACTGGAAGCATTAAATCCCACCACGATGTGGGATGCAAACAAGCCTCTTAGAAAGGAAGGGACGTGGATTCCCATGGGAAACAGCACTGCCCAATATAAACACCTCCCCAGTACCCACTGGGCAGCAGAAACCCCTTTTAAATTTGTCTTTTCATGGTGAAAGGAGCTCAAGGAACACAGGAATACCTTGTGCCAATGCACTCTGTGTAAGCACTTCCCCAGGCTCTGTTGGATCCCTTTCATCCATCCACGCTCTCCAGAAGTGCTCACAACTCTTCTCTCAAGCCTTAATTGCATCTTTACACATCCAAACCAGACACATTATCGCAGTTCCACAACAATTTTCGTGCCCAGACCCCCTCCTTTGGCTTCTACCAGCAGGGGAACAGACCCAAAAATCCTCGTGGCCAAGAGTCAGAGCAGCAGCTGAGGCCAGACTCTGTGCAGCTCGTGTCACCTGCAGAGGACCATCACACAGGGACCACAACTAGCCCAAAACCTCCAGGCAGAAGCACAAACACAGGTCTCCAGGACAGCAGCTGTGTTCTTTATTCTCCTGCCCACAGAGGTAATCCCTTAGGTGCAAGCAGACACCCTGCAGTGTGTTTTGGAGAGTTACTGAGAGAAGGAAAAACAAACAACCAAACAACAAAAGCCAAAAGTGGCCAGTCCCTGGGGCGAGCAGCTGCCTGCAGGGATAAACTTCACTTGCAGACAGCACCGTGCTGGTGCCCAAAGGCTTTCCCCAGCAATTCTGACCTTCATTCCTTGGCCAGCCTGCTCCAAAAAAAGCACTGAGCAGCAGTATTCCTGTGTCTCACTACTCTGGCACTCCTGGCTGTATTATAGCCTACAGTCTTCTTCCAGATTATCATCAATCCCAGTACCAAACTGGGAATTTAGCTATTTAGCTTCCCTGTCCACCCTACAAGCTCACCACACACTGATGGGACTCCCAGAAGCTGAACAATGTCCCTCCTGTGGCCCTTCAGTTTGATCTGCAGCTTGTTCTGTTCCACCTGCCACAGGACCTGGCATTTCCTTGTCAAATAAAAGCTGAATTCCCCTATTCCAAGTCTATTCCAGGGTGCACATGAAGGCAAAGTGGAGCCTGGAGATGCCCCTGCCCTTGGCCTACAGCTCAGAAAAAACACTGTTCTCTGGGGATATCATCCCTCCTGCCTGTCCAAAGACATCCTCTGGAGACCTCACCTGGTATCTGTGCTGCCTAAACCCTTGTCCTCCCTCTGGGTCAGAGCTGCAGTTTGATTACTGAGGTCACAGCTGGCCTTTGTTTGGAGGGTTCTCCCCCTCCCTTGTTTTTTTAATCCATAAACCTACACACCCATAGCTCCAAACACAAGAAGTCAGAGCAGAAAAAGGCCTCCGACACAGCAAAAAAAAAACAACCAAAAAAACAACTTAAGCACATCATCAATACAAAAGCACTTTCAAACACAGAAATTCAAAACCTCAACAGTACCAACCAAGCGTAACAATGAGATCTTTAAACGAGCCCAGGTCGATAGACACGACGCCAGTGAAGTGACCTGTGTGACAAGTTACAGCTGTTTGTTGGGGAAAAAAGTGTCACACCCTGCTCACAGCACTTCAGATTCAGCTCCTCCCTCTCATTTCAGATCCCTGGATTAACTGAGCTGGCCACATATCACAGCTCTCTCTCATCTCCAGCTTTTCTGTCCCTGCCAGCTCTGGCTCGTACGACAGGTCTCAGACTTTCCAGCAGGGTCACAGTAGCATTTTGCACAGGATAACACAGAGGAAATAGCTTCTTGTTAACCATTCCAAGGGTAAGAATCAGCCGGAGAAGGCCATTGCAGGCACCTTATGAAACACTGATAACAAGAGCAGCAGGGAATCCTGGAGGTGAAAGGCACGAGCCAGCCAGGCTTTCCTTGGGAAAAGGAAGAAACCTGCCAGCAAGGCAGCTCAAAGTTTTCAAATCTTATCTAGATGAAGGTAGGCATCCAATTATCTCCTAATTAATTATGCCACACTTACTTACAGCGGTTACAATGGCAAATCTCTGGTTCCAGGGGAACCATCCTCTGACATCACCCAAACTGCAGAATCATGGAGTGCTTTGGGTCAGAAGGGACCTTAAAGACAACCTTCCAACCCCTGCCATGCAGGCAATCCGTAACTAGAAGACAGGCCAAGGACTTTTCCTAAGCAATTTATGCTTAAACCATCACAGACTGTGCAGAAGACGCAGGGAAAAAAATTAAAAGTATGACTTAATAGAGTCTTGCTGCTTCCTGCTGCACACAGGCTTGTTTTTTTCCTGCAATTACAGAAGAGGGATTTTTTTCCAGCACCACTTTCAGCTGCCACAAGCAGGCTATTGTCTGGATTTACCCAGGCAGCAGCACTCCCCACGCAAGCCCAGGGCAGCACGATGGACTGCCTGGAACTGAAAGGGAGCAGGAGGGAATTCAGTCCCGGTAGGACGAGAACAGAGATCTGCACTAAATACCTGCTTGGAGCAAAGCCAGAGGAAGCACATCAGAGGAGTCCTGGGATACTTCCCAACATCCAGGTGCCCGCAGGGACGTTGTGCATCAGGCGACAGGTCGGCAGCCCGTTCCCAGCACACATCACCCGGCTCGTGCCCCAAATCCAGGCAGCCCCAAACTGCTCAGACTGCATCTCCTGCCTCCTCCCCCGCACAGCACGGCATCCTCTCCCATTCAAGAAGAGATTCCCCAGCCCTCGGACACACCAGGATGAATCATCTCGGTGCACTGGTGCCTTCCCTCCCAAAACTCCTGCTCGTCCCTGGGCGAGGGACTGAAATGCTGTGAGCTCACTTGTAGCTGTGGCAACAGCAAATGCAAATCCTGCCACGCTGAAAAACTTCACCACAGACTCCTCCAGTACACGGGGACTACGTGTGAGCAAAAGCGATTTTTTTTTCTTCCTCCCCGAGGATAAATTGGGTTTGTGAAAGCTCTGCTCTAAAGCAAAAATCCAATCGGCAGGGCAGAGTTAAACCAGACACACACTGCTTTAGCTGTGCTTCAGTGCACACAGAAAACAGGCACAGAAGAGTTTGGAAACAGGAGGCAAGACCAGCTTTGAGGTCTCTCACTGCAACTGGTGAGGAGCTACTCCATTTGCAGCTTCAAGTTTCAGGCTGAGCAAGTCACACCATGGCTGGCTTAATACAATAAAGTCACAGTGGATATACAGACATGGAGGGGAAAATGGCTTTCAATTAATTGTTCCCTGGGAGGGTGGGCAGGCCCTGGCACAGGGTGCCCAGAGAAGCTGGGGCTGCCCCTGGATCCCTGGCAGTGCCCAAGGCCAGGCTGGACACTGGGGCTTGGAGCAGCCTGGGACAGTGGAAGGTGTCCCTGACATGGCAGGGGTGGCACTGGATGATTTTTAAGGTCCCTTCCAACCCAAGCCATTTTATGATTCTATGATTAAATTATCCATTTTTCAAAAAATAATCAGAATTCTAAAAAATATCTGCATATCTGAATGCAAAACCATGAGCTTTTCTTGGGGGATAAGTAGGATATTTCTAATGAAAATGTTGCATACAGCAACCAGAGGTTAAAAACAAGTGATGGGGGTGGTGAAGGAAGGAGGGGAAAAAAAGCAAGCCTCACCTAACAAGTTTCCAGCAGCAAAACCTGTGTGAACTGCAAGACCTGAATTGCAAATTTAGCTTTGGTGAGAACTGTACCTCCGCTCGAAGGGTATCTACCTGTGGTTAGCAGAAACTTCTCAGACAAGCTTCAATATCCTGAATGGCAAACAAAGAGTAAACTCCCACCGATGCTTCCTGCATGTTGAGAAGTTTGGGTGGGGAACGTGGAGATTTCTGGCCTTGCTGGGGGCTGGTGTTGCTTTGGAGTGGGGGTTGCTGCCTTGTGTTTTGCTGTGCTCTTTGTTTCCCTTTCCATGGGCGATTTGGGTTACCGAGGTCAAACCCTTTCCAGGAGTGCAAACCCCGCAACCTCAGCTTCACCTGCGTGTGAGCAGAGCCGACCCAATCCCACAGGCAGGTTATTCCAGCTGGGAGCAGAGCAAACGAGCTAAAAACGAAGGGAAGGGAGAGTTACCATGGGATACCGGGATGCGTCACTCCTCTTGGCTCTCCCGGCGCCACATGACGCCTCAGCCGCCAGTGAAGAACTCGGCAGATGGGATAGGGAAAAAAAATGTAAAAAGGTCCCTGGATTATAGCAAAGTTTAGGCTTTAAAATCTACCACTTATGGCTACAGAAATAGAGGCAACAATATTTATCCATAAACCAAGCTATCTGTCTATAAATCTATTGCCACCGAGCAGTAAATACACGCTTTCCCTTCCAGCAGCCGTCACCATCTACGCTTTCCAGTTCCCTACAGTAAATTCAGTCCAAGCACATGCAGAAATACTGCCCTTGCCATCTCAGAGAAAGCCATCACTTGCCTTTCAGAGGAGGCAAAGCAGGTCAGTAGTTTCCACCTCGCTCATAAATACAGAAGCAGCCGCTTGACAGCAACAGACACGAGCAGTCGGAGTTCAGGAGACATCACAAGAGGGATAAATCACTTGGAATTTACTCTCCAAGTTATCACACAGGTCACCAAACCCATGCCTTGGGCTGGAGCCCGCTGAACCAAGAGTCTCTTTCCATTTTCATGTGCGTGCAGCATGTCAGTGACCCCACACACTCACTCACACCTGGGTTTCCACCCCACTGAGACCAGGACCAATTCTGAAACAGCTCCTGCTCCAAGTCTTCCTTCTCTGCACAAAACCCTAGAGTAGCCCAATGTTTGAGGATTCCTCCCCTCCTTTTACAGCAGCCAGTTTCTTTCTAGCAGATCAAAACAGCTCTGATTCAAAGGACATTATTCCAACTCCATCCTCCTCCACCTCCCAAAGCCTCCTAACACCCACACGCTGCGGAACGTCAAAGTCTCCAGGGAAATTCAGTCCCTCCATATGGCAGCCAAGCAAACCCCCCCGTGTAGTAAAAAGCACCTTGCAGCGTGAGGAACCTTTGCCCTCCCTGGGTGAAGGAGCAATCCCAGCGTTCCAGCTCTACCCAAACATTGTGTCAGGCTGGAAACCGAGTGTGCAGGGAAATGCTGGGGCCCATCTGTCTGCAGTGCACCAGGGTAACCTGATCACTACCCCAGCACCAGCTGGCACCCTGCCACCCCAACCCACCCGGCTCCCAGCACGCTCCAGACTGCAGGATTTTGGGAAAGGAACACGGCCCAATCAGCCAAGACAACTGCTGCTATCATCTGCTCCTAAACACCAGCTTTTTATCACCTGAAGCACTTGCTATTCCTCGCCTGTTTCCCATTACCTACCAAAAGTAGGAAACAGCATGGAAGCCAAGAAATCCCACATTTCATCTGCTACTCCAGGTTGTAGCCCCTGTGTTACACAGCTACACAACAGCTGGGTGTTATTTGGGACCTGCTTACAGAAGGAAGTTTCACGTTTCTACACAAAGTTTAACACAGACAGTGTCACCTTTTCCAACAAGGGGAATGCAGGTCCTGAACCTGGGCAGAAACAGCCCTGGGCATCAGCACAGGCTGGGGGGAACGTGCTGGAGCAGCTCTGAGGGGAAGGAGCTGGGGGACACCGAGCTGTCCCTGAGGCAGCAGAGTGTCCTGGGGGTGCTGGGGGACACCGAGCTGTCCCTGAGGCAGCAGAGTGTCCTGGGGCCAAGGAGGCCAATGGGATCCCGGGGGCAGCAGGAGGAGCATTCCCAGCAGGGCAGGGAGGGATCCTGCCCCTGTGCCCAGCCCTGGGGCACCTCTGCAGTGCCGTGCCCAGCTCTGGCTCCTCAGCACAGCAGGGCCAGGGAGCTCCTGGAGCGGGGCCAGCGGAGGCTGCGGGGCTGAGGAAGGGCCTGGAGCATCTCGGTGCCCAGGAAAGGCTGAGGGAGCTGGGGCTGCTCAGCCTCGAGAGGAGCCCCAGCTGAGAGGGGCCCTCAGCCCTGGGTGTCCCTGGCTGCAGGGAGGGCTCCGAGCAGGGCCCAGGCTCTGCTCCGGGGGCCCAGCAATGGCCCCAGAGCCACGGGCAGGGCCTGAGCCCAGCAATTCCCTGCACAGGAGGCACAACTTGTGCCCTGGGCAGTGCCCAGCCCTGAGCAGATTGTGCACAGAGGCTCTGGGCTCTCCTGGCTGGGGCTGTTCCAGAGCTGTGTGCACACAATGCTGTGCCCTGGGCTCTGGGATGGCCCTGCTGGAGCAGGGAGGTGCCACCAGGTGCCCCCTGGGCTCCCTTCAGCCTCAGCCAGCCTGGGATTCCTCCAAACACTGCTTGAATAACTGTTCCCTTAGTCAGGAGATGCTGGGTTTTATCCAGCCTCCTCTGAACCTCTCACCTTCCAGCACACCCTGGCCACCAGGAATACCACAGCATAACTGTGCACTGCCCGCAGAAAAGCTCTCCCTCGTTACGTTACAAGCTTGTTGCTTCCCTGTTTTTCTGAGTTTGGAAGGCCTGGGTACAGTCATCCTCTTTGGAGGATGCAAAGATCCCAATCTGCATAACATTGCTCTCCTCGCTTCTTCCCCTCACCATTTCTGCTTCAAACTAAAGAGACAAAGTTTATTTATCTCTTTTTATACAACAGCTGTTCCATGCCTTTGATCACCTTCACTATCCTTTGCTGAACCTTTTTCTTTTTGGAGATGGAGAATTCAGGACATGGAGAATTGTGGAGAAAAAAGGTAATTTTTTTAAATATTATTTTTTTACAGTAGCTTGTTCTGTTCTCTACTCCTTCACTAATAGTATTTATTCATTTACTACTTTGACTTTGCAGCTATTTGCAGTGAAAGAACCTCCAAATTCAGAGAAAAGCCTCCCTAGAGCAGAACAAAACCTAAAACTAATCAAGTTTCTGCATTCTGCCAGTGTTGCAGGAACAAGCATTCGGCTCCAGAGACACGAAAGAGCCTGGAAAATGCAGTAACCTCTCAATATCTCAAAACAACTGCTTCCAAAATTTTCTTAAACCAGAGCAGCAGAGCGAGGAATTAACCACATCCCTAGCTGTGCATGTGCCTTCCTCCACTCATCTCCAGCTGGTTTTTGGTAAAAAAACATCAAATAAATACATATACACACACTTTGGTCACCTGTATTTAGCATTTCCTCACGCAGCACCAGCAAAGTGACCCCTAAGGAGGTGCACAGAAAATAATCTGGTTTTTTATTAGCAACCAGCTGCTGTTCTCCAGCCTCAGTGACCTTGCAGCACACACCTGATTCCTGCCCAACACACCTGGGTTTCCTCTTTTCACATGCCCACAGGTCCGTGGCATTAATAGTCACAGTACACCAGGGGCAGAGCTGCAGCCTCCAGCTCCTGTTGGGACAAGGGTTTGGTTTTTTCCCTGTTTTCAGCATCTCAAACTCACAGGATGACAACACAGGATTGCTTTGGTGTCCGTTTCCACTCCACCTCAAATTACCACAGAGAGGCAGACCCTGGCTGAGTGTCAGAATTCTCCCGATAAAACTAAACAATCAACATGGAAAAATGGGCTGGTTTTTGTCATTTTCCAGACAAACAGAGAACAGCTTCAGATTTAGCGTGACTTTTACATGGATGGTGCCTCTTGCACAAGCAAGAAGCAGAAGGAGGCGAACAAAAACTCGCTGTTTTATTAAGCTCTCTTATAGAAATGATCTAAGTTTCCAGACTTGCTTTTTGCAAGGCTGTGGTGTAAAGATAAAGCTGTTCCTCGGGGCAATTTGTCAGGAACTCCTACTGCACAGTTTTGGATGCTGGATGGAACAGACAGGAAGGGCTCGTGATGAGAACTGGGCTGTCACTGAAACGAGCACCTAGAACCCCACCTTGAGAAGAGAGAGAATGAACAGATCCACAAAAACCAGACTTTCTTGGATAGTCCACATGGAATTTCTGGAGGAATTTCTCCATGGAAAGGGTGCTCAGGCCTTGGCAGGGGCTGCCCAGGGAGCTTTGGAGTGCCCATCCCTGGAGGTGTCCAAGGAAGGGCTGGAGGTGGCACTCAGTGCTGGGGACAAGGTGGGCATCGGGCACAGCTCAGACTCGGTTATCCCAGAGGCCTTTCCAACCCTGATGATTTTATGAGTCTATGAATTTCAGGTGTCAAAGGAGTTGTCCCTTGTAAAATTCAAACCAGTGTCTGTGGGCTGTGAAACAGCATTCCTCTGCTGGGGGCCACTCCTCAGGCACTCGGGTTGTTGGGTGCTCTGTCCCCTTCTTTCTCCTGGAAGTCACCTCTCTCCAGACCATTTCTCCCCAGTTTTCCCAGGGACACCCTCCTGCCCTGCCCATGTCCTCGGGGGTTCTGAGCACAGAGCTCACGTGCTGGCTCTGAGCAATCCTCACAAAGCACCAACACAACCTCCTGCTGAATATTACTGGAGTATCAGAAAAATCATTTAGAGACAGCAGCTACAAGAGAGCTCCTTGCTTTATCTCCTTTGTAAACAGCTTTTAAACTGCCAGCTACAGCTACAAAGGAGCTGGAGACAGAAGAGACATCCCTGCAACTGCTGACAGGTAAGTTTATTTGAGCTTCAGCACAAGCATTTAAAGATGAAAGAGCACAACGAGGGTGCTGAAAGACAACTGACAGCTTGAGGAGTACGCACTGGTTTTCAAATCGTTCCTGTGATGTAGGGTAATGTTTATGATCACAGCATTCACTGGGAATTAGATCATCCATTTAGCAGCAAGTTTGCCTGATCAACTGTCTGGGGACTTCAAACAGATCAGCAGAACTGCAGAGCTGGAGACGGTGTCTTGGTACTCAGCTGCCTTCCCTCAGAGGCTGCACAGAGACCCAAACACAGGCAGGGAAACCTTAACAGAGCACCGAGAGCCTGCTGAGTGCTGCCCCTGAATTTGGGAACCAGCACTAGGGCAGGGCACTCCTGCTGGCACTCCCCCTGGGCAGGGGCAGACACAGGGAGCTGCCTCAGCTGCCCTGGATCAGCAGCAGCACTCACAGAACACCTGAAACCACCTTGTTAACACATCCTAATACTGCCACAGCCTCTGTGCAAAGCCTGTCCCTCACCTCTCTGCCTTTCTGGACAGCTCAGGGAGCTCCCCAGGCTGCACCAACTTTCCAAGAAACTCATAGCAAAGCTGGTGGAGTTCAGCGAGATGTCAGTGTCTGGAGATGGCCGCGAGGATGCTCCACAAAGCAGGGAAGGGCAGGGAGGAAGCTGGAGGTGGGAGCATGCTCTGGCCAGGAGGATATCTAAGGCTGCCTGGATGTAGCTGGGATGCACACATGATTTGAACAGCTGGGACTGTCACACAGGACTCTGGTGACAGAGCACACATCCTGTGCTGGGACTACAAAATCCCTCAGCATGTTAGTACCAAATATTTCACCCACCCTTTGCTGTGTATTTATCCCTGCACAGCAAAATATGTGAGATGTAACTTTTTGTCTTCCTAAATGGTACAGGAAAATCTGTCAAAACAGCTGCTGACAGCCTTTCAGCTGCTCATTGGGAATGGGGACAGCAGAGGAAGGGCAGCACGGGCCAGGAAAAAAACCTTTTTGTTTTCATGCATCTTGCAAACACAGAGAGAAACGTTTAAAGAGTGAACTGAAACAAAACATCTTGTGCAAGAATCCCAATAACCATATTATCTGCTGAACAATAAAACTGCAAAAGCGTGGAGTCATTTTAAACAAGTGCATCTCTCATTAAAATAATGAACCAATGAGTCAGTGCTTAGCCAGTAGGAGATATTTAATAGAACCCCAGACTCGTTTGTGCTGGAAGGGACCTTAAAACCCACCCAGTGCCACCCCTGCCATGGGCAGGGACACCTTCCACTGTCCCAGGCTGCTCCAAGCCCCAGTGTCCAGCCTGGCCTTGGACACTGCCAGGGATCCAGGGGCAGCCACAGCTTCTCTGGGCACCCTGTGCCAGGGCCTGCCCACCCTCCCAGGGAACAATTCCTTCCCAATATCCCATCCATCCCTGCCCTCTGGCACTGGGAAGCCATTCCCTGTGTCCTGTCCCTCCAGCCCTTGGAAAGAGTCTCTCTCCATGTTTCCTGTAGCTCCTTCAGGCCCTGGAAGGCCCCAGTGAGCTCACCCCAGAGCTTCTCCTCTCCAGGTGAACAATCCCAGCTCTCACAGCCTTTCCTCCCAGCAGAGCTGCTCCATCCCTCTGATCATCCTGGAGCCTCCTCTGGGCTCTCTCCAGCAGCTCCAGGTGCTCCCTGTGCTGGGCCCCGGGGCTGGGGCAGCTCTGCAGGTGGGCTCTCACCTGAGCACAGGGGCACAGGGTTTAATTCATGGAACAGAGCCTGTTCCATCCACCTAAGGACTGAGGCTGGGGGAAAACAACAGATTAATAACCCAGCTTCCCAAAAGGCACAAACCCAGGGGTGCTGCCCTCAGCCTGTGGCTCCTGGGTGCAGACCAAGAGGTTCCTTAAATCTCCCAGCACGGTTTGAATACAGCTCTGCTGATTGCAAAGAAAGCAGAGAGCAAAACATGATTAGAGCTCAGCGAGACAGCGTGCCCCTCGTGAATCCAAATAAACAAGACATTTTGAACTATTTCCAGCATGACTTCAGCACAAAATAACATTTGCACGTCAGTGTAATAGCTGATGCTTTAACTGCTTGCTAAGGGAGCAGTCACGCACTGCGGCCCCGAGTTTGGCGGCGGCTGCTCAGCCTTCAAAGGAAGCAAAGAGCTGCAAAGGAGCAGTGCTGCACTCGAAAGCCTTTCAGAGAAGCACTACATGTATTTATGTGCACTCTTGAACCCAAGGAGAACACAGCCTGCCCCGTCCCCACATGCCTTGGGTGGATGCTGAGACACTTGAAAGGAGCTGGGACCTCGAGAGTCAGGGAGAAAAACCAGCCAAAGCCAAGGGGCACAAGTCCAGAGGATGCAACACAGGAGGGAAAACCCATTTCCCCTTTGAACCTGTGCAAGGACTGGTGACACACCCTCACAGGAAATCCTATTACTGGGGCCCCTAAACCATGAATCAATCCCGGAGTCATTCACAGGCAGCCCCAGGACAAAGGAACAGTCAGATGCTAATTCAGGCCACAAAGGTGCAGAAGGAACGTTCCCTCTTTGGATTAAGGATTAATCATCAGCAGGTACAGCCTATTTTCATTAACTGCAGCCATTTCCTGCTAGCACATCCTTTCCATTTTCCAGGAAACACAGGAGCAGTTACATGTCTCAAGGCAAATAAATTAGGAGACAAGAAGGAAATTATCCACAGCACCCAGAGCAAGCCAAGCCACTGAATAAGCAGCTAGAAAATCTACCAAAACCCAATTTGATTGATCCAACAAATTGAACACAGGGAACATAAAATCTCTGCTCCAAAGGCAAACCAAAAGCATCACTTAAAAAGCCAATGTAACAATGAATGTGTGGCCTACACAGAACACAGAAAAACTCTTCAGTCACATTCAGTCTTGTACAGGATTCATAAATTCCTCCCAAGGTGCTTTTACGTGCACAAGACAACACCCAGAAACCAGTCACCACTTCTCACAAAGATTATTCGACATTCAGAGTGGTGGGGTTTTGTTGTTGATGGGTTTTTGAGTTTGTGGGGGTTTTTTTGGTGATGATTTTTTGTTCGTTTTCTATTTAAACATCTGCTCTAGCCAACTGTTGCCCACTTAGCTGGGAGATGTCACTGCTGAGTGCTCTGCACTGGAATTTACTGTTAACCATTCCAAGCCCTTGCTGCATTCATACACAATTCTATTCCTGAGCAAACAGCCTGAGCAGGAATATTTTCCAAAGACTGCACATATGCTCTGTTCCCATGGAGCTAAATTTGGTAGGTTTGAGCACATCTGGCTGTAACAAGCTGAAACAAAAATCACTGAGACACAGAAACCGAGTTCCAGGCACAAACCCCTGCTTTCCACTGCCTTAAATAGTCCCTGTTACACTGTGATTACACAGCAATCAATGCTCGGTTTGCTCTCTGAGCCCAGGGTTTCTCCTTCATAGCCACTGAAATTCAAGTTTAAAACAGAATTCAGCAAGCAGCTCTGTCAAGCACATTCCGTGCCAAGCTGGAGGATGAGTATATTTATATAACAAAAGGCTTCCTGGATTATTTTAAGGCTCAAGTTCTGCAAAGGGAACAATTGACGAAAGGGATGTTTTTCCTTTGTTTAAAAAAATAATACTCGTACCAAGAAGAAAAAAAAGCCATTGAGGAGATAGCAGTGCCTTGATATTCCACGATGTGAGGTCCCTGGATGGCAGCAGAGTCACCCACGTGCTCTGTGACCCCACAGGTACAGAACGTGTGTTGTCACAGACTGAGATAAATACAGCAAAAACCACAGAGCCCCCAGACACCAAGGCCCCTGCAAGTGAGTATCTGCACATAAAGGACAAGCTGTGCCACAGAACCATGGAATCACAGAATCCTTTGGGCTGGAAAAGCCCTCCCAGAACTGGACACAGAGCCCCAGAACTGGACACAGCCCTCGGGGTCCCTGAGCAGGGCCAGCACAGAGGGACAATCACTGCCCTGGGCAAAGGGAACAGCCCAACAACACAGACCCAACAACACCTGCTTTGAATCCTTTCCATTTAGCACGGAGCAGGGCAGCCTCTTGCACTGCACCTGTTGATGTTCAACCCCGATTAAAGCTGCATTAAACTTTAAGTAATAGATCCCTGCATTATTCATCACGGCTGTGTGTTGGATGCAGAGCAAACAGGAGCTGGATCAATACAGTGCCAGGAGCTTCAGGTGTCTGCTCCAAGTGTCTCCTGCTCTCAGTGTTCATGTAGTTGAAGAAGGGTGGGGAAAGTAGGAATTTTTCATGACTGCTGTAAACAAGCCTTGATATTACAGTTTGTCCAGAACAGCTGCGACACAGAGGCAGCTTTCAGAGAGCAACAACTGCAAAAACCTGCTCATAATTCACCTGACCTGTGACACGCCAAAAAAAAAAATCAGTTCCCTCAATTTCAGCAGCCTTGATGTTCAGTCACAGCACTTTTCTCATGATTTCTGGTGGTATTTCTTACAGATTCTGTGGAAAAGCCCCTGAACATCTGAATTACACAACCTTTGAGATCCAGAGAGATGCAGTACTGGGACAGCCAAAGGAGTGGGGCTAAGCCCAAATTTTCCAAAGACAAATGTGCTCAGGGCACCTGCAGGCAGAGTTCAGCTGGATTAGGAAGAATCACAACTGAAAGCTGCTTTTCTGCTCTGTCTCCCACCACAGCCTCTCAGAATCAGCCAGTTAAGGCTCACTAATACTCCAGAACATTTGGGGGAAAAGGCAAAAGGTTTCCCAACTGGGAATGGGAGGCACGAGGGATTTGGTTCACTCCCGGTGCTGGACACTGGGGCTGCACCAAACAAGTAACAGCTTTTAGAACACGCTCTTTCTCAAAATCTTGACACCCAAAAGCTCCACTTTTATTTCCTGATTCTCACTACACCTCCCCTCTAGCTCTACAATCAGTCACGGAGCTTTCCAGCACAGATCAAACCCAACAAAACCACGACAAATCTTAGGAGATGCCTTTCAGGAAATCTTCACACAGCTTCAAAGCATTACTGAAAGACAAAAACACAACTACAAGCAGCAACAAAGGGCATACACCCCATTTATTCTCTCTCTGCAGGCCATTTATCTGTGTCAAAGCCAGAGCTGGGAACAGAACACAGGTATTCCAGCCTCCACTCTGGCTGTCTACCCAATACACCACTCCAGTTTCCACAGCCAGAAGGGCAAACATTTCCTTACAAGCAGGGTTTTGGGAGCATTCATCCACAATCTACATCTTCAAGCTTTGCTCTTAGTCATCCTTCCCTGGAAACAGGCAGAAGGAACTGATCTAGGGGATCTTTCAGCTGTCTTTCCCCAAGATTTTACAATTTAATCCCAGAGTTAGACAGTTCGTGAAATATTCAGAGTGTCCAAAACAAGACCTTGCCCGAATCCAGGCCACAGTAAACAAGGTACTGAATGAATACACCACTCCAAAACACACGTGCTTGAAAATGCAAAATGCAAGATGCACTGACCTACCTGCAGTTGCTTTTGTAGCCAGAGCACTCGATGCATCGGGTTAGAAGCTCATTTGGAACAGGAGGGTTGGAGCTCAGACCTGCGGCCGGCAGCTTCCCACGCAGCCACCAGAGTCACTGGTGACAAAACACCAAACAAATGAAAATAAGGACATTGAAGAGGCAGAGCTAACAGCAAGCCTTCATTACAGCACCACGAGTTGTTACAGTGCAAAGATGAACTCAAGGTCTAACAAGAGTTGGGATATACAGGAAAGGCCATGCTAACATAGAATCGTGGAATGGTTTGGGTTGGAAGGGGTCTCAAAGCCCACCTCATCCCACCCCTGCCATGGGCAGGGACACCTTCCACTGTCCCAGGCTGCTCCAAACCCCACTCAGCCTGGCCTTGGACACTGCCAGGGATCCAGGGGCAGCTGCACCTTAAGAAGAGCATTTCCCAGAGGACTCGGGAAGAGAGAATATCCTTGTGTCCAAACAGGCCTAGATTGGGACAACCACCCCCGGAACAATATGGGAAACAGAACTGCCAGAAATGGGCTGCTGACCACCCTCCTGCACCCACAGCACCTTTGCTTAACTACAAGAGCAATCCAGAAAACTCTTGGGATACACAAGACCCTGGCTCTGAACCTGGCATCACGCAAGGTGTGATGAGGGGGAGCATAGGAGGAAGGCTGGAAGCCTTTCCTGATAGTCTCCAAGATAACCAGGATCATTTAGGAGAGTGGAAGCACTTGCACAGAAGCAAACCCGAAATGCTTGTGGCCAAAATCCTCAGGTGGCAGCACCCAGGGACCAGGTTTCTCCCCGTCCCTTCCCCACCCCTTGCACAGCCAAAGAGCCAGCAGCAGCACACAAACCACTCATCCCACCCAGGGAAGCAAACCCACTCTTCATCCCACCCCTCCAGCCTCCAAGGGAGACAACACCAGGGTGAAGATTCAGAATAGAACAGCCCTGTGCTCTGTTGGGCTCTTCCAACTCAGCTTTCACTCTCAGATAAAAGAAAACCAGAGGTCCCCCTGCTCACATCAGTTAGAAAACTGCAATTCATACATTTCCACTCAAATACAAGCCGGGGAGGAAGGGGGGATAAATAAATCCAATTCTGCTTGTTGAAGCAGCACCAAACCCAAGGAGCTGTCTGCCAGGAAGCAAGCAGCTGGAAGCCTGGTAACTCTGCTTTCTTGGGACTCTTTTTTAGCTGCGTTTAGGATTGCTTGGAAATTTGCTTTTGGGTTTTCACACTGCCTCACCTTCAGGAGTAACCCACCTTCTCCAGGCCAGAAGGTTCCTCTGTGCCACAGGCTGGAAGCCAAACAGCTTTTGTTCATGCAGACAGAGGAGTGGAAAAGCCAGGGACAGCCTTGCCAGCCTGCCACCCAGCCTGCTGTGGGATTAGGAGAGGTGTCACCCAGCCCAGGAAGGCCCCGTTCTCATGAGTAACTGGCCCTTATCTCGGAAGAGCAGCCCTCCCAAACTTAGCACCCTGCCTTATCTGCAGTTTGCTGAGCCCCCAGAAGCCGCTGGGTGCTGACAGCCTGACCCAGGAGGAAGCCAGGCAGGGAAAGCTCCGTGCCCTGCGTGCCCCCTCTTCCAGAAAGGACAGTTCCCACGGATCCCAGAGCACAGACAGGTGCTCAGATGTGCACACACGGTTCTGATGAGCCAGCTGTGAATCAGCAGCACTTGCTGGGAGCACCACGAGGATCCCGAGATGCTCCCTCGCAGCTGCAGCCTCTCCCTCTCCAGCACGGAGCACACAGAGCCTGCAGGGACACATCTCCTGCCACAGCCAGCATTATTTCTGGGCTGGTGCAAAGGCAGGAGGAGCAGCTCGCAGTGACATTGGGTAGCAGCAGCTCTGCTGGCAGCAGGACTGAGTGGCAAGGCTTGGTCAGAGCTCTTTGCTGTCTGTGGCACACGCAGCACCTCTCGTGTTATCTGCCAAACCCCGACATTGGTGATCCACCTTTCAGAAACCAGAAGGTCTGTCTGCCCCAAATCAACGAGCCTGCATGCCAAACTCCTCCCTGCCCTGAGGAAGACTCTCGTGTTTGCAGTGCTGGGGACGAGCTGCCAGCTCCCTGTTTCCCTGAACTCAGTATCCCTGTGGAAACAGCTCAGCTTCGGGAGATGCTCAGCGATGCCGAGCCGGGACCAGCCCCTCCTATTTTAGCACCCAAGGTGCCAATGCTCAGCTCTGGCTGTGCCACCCTTGCTCTGACAGCCAGAGGGTTCCCTGTGTGCAGCAGCACCAGCTGAGAAGAAATCCGGGAGGTTCTGATGCCGTGAAGATTAATGAGTGAAGTTACTGCCAGCCTTGTTCTCCGTGCCACAGCACAGCTGAGAACTGCCAGGCAACAGGACCCAAACACCTCCAGAGCTCTGCCAGCTTATTCCCAGAATATTCCCCATTTCCCAGCACCTGAGCTCACACTGTCCCCAGCAGAGCCTGCAGAGTGGGAGCTGCATCTCTGACTGATGCATCTGGAGATGCTACAGCCAGTGGAGACCTGCAGGATTCCCAGAGGGAGCACGGGATTCCTCTTATTAATACTCAGATGTTTTCCAGGTGAGTGCTACTGTCCTTATCACCCACGGGGAATTACAGCAGATCAGGATTTAGGAGAGTTAAGTGGCCACATCTGAGTGCCGAGGGCCACTTTTGGAGACTTTACAGAACTCCTCGTGCTGTTCATCAGCAAAGCTTGGGAGTTGAGGACTCTCCTCTGTCTTTTCCTTCCCACTTCACACATCCACACAAGCAGCACCGTGGCAAAAGGAGCAAGAGCAGGCTCTTGTCTTATGTTCTTATTCCATCTAACCAGCAAGGATCAGGAATGTCTGTGAAGGCTGGATTAACCAGCTGAAGACTGCTTCTTGGAGAAGGCACTCCCATGACTAGAGCAGCATCGTCATTTCAAACCCTAGCACAGGCTATTTCCATATTTCACTCCTTTATTTTCACCATTTCAGCAGTACTCACGTACTCCTTAAAATACTCTGGAGAAGTTCAGCCTAGATAGATCACTCACACAAGTTCACCCACCCAGTTTGCTTGTGGATTAAAGAAATCAAATTAATTGATTTAGAGACAACGTAAGGGATTTTGAGAGGACGTTTAGCTGATGTCTAAGATGTCATTTTAATCCTCCTCACAGTTAATTCTTTGAGCATAGGGAGCCAGTAAAATTTGTGGTGCAGTCCTTACACAGAGAAACATCTCCACAGGCGTGCTAATCACTGAACTATTTTGCAAATTGTTCCTAATCTACAGTTGCTTGTCTCTGCTCTCTTCCTGCAGAGACAATAAAATCATCCAGCTAATGGCAATGTGCAAGGCAAGGAATGATCCTCATTTGGTTTAAGTAGACAGATCTGCACTAGGGAACCACTAAATAGTGCAGTGATGAACTCAGGGAGGCAGCCTAGAAACATCCCTTCCATCTTTTGGGCATGGAAAGCTGGTAGGAGACCTGCCAGCACACTGCAAACTCATTCCTGGTGTCCCAAAAAGTGAAAAAAATTGCTGTTACCACGCTCAACAGCAACAAAATTATGTGAATTAGCAGCATTTGTTCACGTGATTCCTTTTTTTCAGTTCTTGCAGTACCATGGTGACCTCAATACACCCAACCTCTGCAGCAGGAGACTCTTTCCCTTTTTCCAAAACAATCATTCCTGTTTTCAGACCTCCTCCCCACCTCATTGTTGCTCATCCTTCCCAAGAACACCTTCCAGGGCATGTTCCTCTCCCCAAATGTGGCCCCGGTGTTGCCGTGAGTCTCCTCACCCCTCAGGGAGCCAACTGCCCCAGAGACACAGGGCAATCCTGGCCCTACACGGGTGCCTGGACACTGAGAAGTGACTGGGAACATGCTGGGATTTTCAACTGCCCCCAAAGGGTGAGATGCTCAGAATTCCCCAGATTCACCCGAAAATAATTCAAAGAGAAAAAGCTAAGATCGGTTAATTCTAAGAAAGCAAGTTATGACTAGGTTAGAAAACATGAATAACATGAAACACACTGCAGCTACTCACAGCTGGGGCCCTGCCAGGGTGCTCACAGCCAGACCCATCCAGATAAAAACCCAGGGTCTGATCACTTAGACATGTTGGGGATAAGGAATTCAGGGAATGACCAGGATTATGCACTGCAATGACACCAGTGAAGTTCCCTGTTGTCCATCACCAACGGGAATCACCTCAAATTGCTTATTACACTGCTTAATTTTACCAATCAAACTGGTGTTTGGCAGCTCATGAACCATTTCCCAGTGACTGGGACCTATCCTGGTTTTGCAGGAGAATGGGATGAAAGCTGAGGACTCCACACCAGGCATGGTCTACATGCTTCTGCTAAAGGGATGGAGACAGAAATGGCTCACCTTGACCTGTAGGTAGTGCCAGAATTCCCAGGATGTTTCACCCCATGACTTCACAGCCAAAAGCCTCCCTGTCAAGTTATCCAGTGATTCAGAAACGAGCCACAGCTGTTTAAACTTAGCTCTTCTCATTTTGCAAGTGCCTTGAAACAGCAGGGCCTCAGAAAAATCCCACCTTTTAACAGGTAACAGCTGAGACTCAGCCATTGCAAAGACAGAAATCCCAATCATTGCTTTGGAAAAAAGGTCTTTGTGGATCAGAGAGCTGAAAAACTGCAAGATCTCTACGTTTTTAACATCAGAACAATTCCTAGGAGGATGAGACTTGGCTAAGTGGAACATGATTGCTGCAGAGCAGTGCTGTGATGGCCTGGCAAGGAGCAGGGAGACAGGAGGGCTGCTGGTGCTTCCCTGCACATCCCAAAGGGATCCCTGCAGATCCCAAAGGGAGGATGGGCAGAGCAGAGAGCCAGAGCCATTTCCAGCCTGCAGAGATGACAGGAAACGAGCAGGGCACCAGCCCAGGCCTGCTGGCTGCTCCTGCAGCCCCAGCAGGGTTCAGAGCCTTACTCCAGGCTCAGGGGAACACGATCCTGTGCTGGTGACTGAATGTCTCCCCTGTCGGCCCCCTGCGTCACCACGGGCACAGAGCAGGCTCCAAGGACACCTGGAGCACGGCCAATTCCACAAGGATGTTCTCCTGGGAAGGGGATACCTCTCAGGACAGCTAAAAACAACCTGCTCCGTGAAGCACCCCGAGAGCGCCACTGAAGTGAAGAAAACCACACCTCACAGTGTGCCCAAGCAGCTCTCCCCAAGCTACTGCAGCAGTCAAAAGGTCTTCTGAGTATAAAAAATGTGCTGCTGGCACTTAAATTTACAAAGAAGGCTTCTCTGAGCTCTTCAAATATCATTCCATCCATATGTGGGTCTCACCTAAAGTGAAGGTTTGCACAGTAATTGCACTGGTATCCGACCAGCAAACTTCCAGGCACGCAGTGCGTGGGCAGCTATCCCATTTTAACCTCTGAGTTCACCTCCCTGCCCAGGAAAACTCCATCAGAGAAAGGCTGAAAAATGAGAAAAGGGAAAGTATGGGCCCCACAGCACCTCTGGGAAGGAGTCAGCACACCCAAGACCAAGGAGTACTTTTTGCAGGTTCCTTTTGGTGCTGCCAACACTCAGTGAAAAGTCGGGTGTTTGCCCCCACTGTTACAACCCCCAAAGTCAGTCACCCCAAGCTTCAGGGATTTTATTTCCATTATAGCCTCATACAACAAAAAAAAAAAACCCCAAACAAGTAAAAATACAGAAAACAAGCAAAAAACCCACTACCCAAAGCCCAACCCTCAAAGCTGCTCAGCTGTATCAGTTAATTCAACTTTTAAGAGCAGCTAAACTGCCCTGCACCAGACAAGGCTCTGCCTGAGGCTTTGGCTCCTTCCATCTCCAGGAGCTTCCTGAGCATGGATTTAGTAACCCTTTGGGAATCTCTCATCCCAGTAGCTGCTCAGCTTGCCCCCACTCCCTGCAACTTGATCCCACTGAAACTCTTTGTGTCCACAACATTATCTGGCCAGGAGCCGGACACATCCCCACAGAGAGGAGTCTCCGTGGCACTGCCCACTCCTTGGGATGCCAGTTCCTGCCACATCCCCCCCTTCCCAGGCAGAGGGGTGCACAGAACCCCTTGTTTCTGGCTCCCAGGCCATGCAAGTATGCTCACACTACTGCCTAACAAGCTGGGAGGCTTTGCCCTCTCACAGACACCAGGCTGGGAAAAACTCTTCCCCTCTGCAAGAACATGTGGCTTTAGAAATTCTTCACTGTAAAGTAACAAATACCAGGAATGTGTTCCTCCTCTGGAAGCAAAGCAGGCTTTATCTCAGTAAGCTCCTCCATGATTCCTAAGGTGCCATACTACAATTTTCCAGCACGTTTCTAGCTGCTCCTACCTGCCTACCCAGCAACAGCCAGTGGAAATCTGGGGGAAAAAAACCTACTGCAGACTGTTCCATAAACCAAAACTTATCTGGTTACAGATGCCAGCAATTTCTCATACAATAAATGGCTTGGAATGTGATATGCCAATCAAAATTAACATTTAGATATGAGATGTTGCCCCACTCCATCCCACTCCTGGCCACCAACTCTGTTAGAGGTCCTTGTTCCCACTGCACTTTTCCCGATGGCTGCATTCCACTCTGGGGGTAAAGGTTGCCTGTAAGCACTTTAAACTGTGTGTGAAATGCTTTGTTTATCCAAAAATATTTTAGCTCTGAGAAACATTAAAGCAAGATGTAGATTTCAGCATTTGCACAGCGAAGAACTGCAACTCCTACAGATATTGCCAGAAACTTTTTTCCTTAAGGCTTTCCAGCTATGAAAGACTATTCTGCTAAAGCAGGGCTCCAAACAAAAAGTGTAATCTCTTAGAAATGGGCTGCAAAGGGTTGCTACAGCAAGGTTGAGGATGAAGCAAGGGTGTCATTTCTGTCTTGCTCACTTTTTTCAGAGCAGATCATTGATTAAGCAGTAGGAAAAACCTGATGGTGCAGCAGGGAAGCCCAAAACTTACGGGGCCTTTCCCGGTAGGCAGGCTCCAGAAAACCACTATCAAAATAAAGGGAATTTCCCTGCAGCCTGGCCCACAATTTCCCTTGGGGGAGTGAAATCCAGGCAGCCTGCAGATCACCTGCTGTCCTGCAGTTTTAAAACATCATCCCCACCTTAAAATACAGCTTAGCCCCGAGCACCCAGCAAGGCTGGTGTTTAAGGCAAGAGGAACCAACCACAGCAGTGACCAGGGACAGAAGCACGACAGCCACACAACAACCACAGCTCACCTCAGTTACCCCAGGGTACAGGGCTGCAGGACAGCAATATTAAGAATGTTATTGCATAAAAGCAGCAAAGCAGCTGCTCCTTTTCCAAAGCTCCTCTCATTTCAAGGCTGCTGCAGACCCGGTCCCTGTTTCAGCTGAGGAAATAGAACGTGCTGGACCCTGCTGCCAAGGCCAGGCTGCTGAGCCTGGGGAGTGCTTCTGGAGAGGGCAGGGGACAGTGATCTGCCACTCTCCTCTTCTGGAGCATCTTCCTGTGCTGTTTCCTCATCTGTCTCTGCAGGCTCGCCATCCCAGAGCTCCAGGTCCATGCTTTTCCTGGGATATGGCTTCATTGTTTTCTCCCTGCCAGGGAATTCCCAGCCACAAGCTGGTTCTGCATCAGTTCCTCACATCCATAAACTGCCCAATTAATCAATGGACTCATCTCTTTCTACTGCAAAAGCAGAATTAACCAAGTATAAACAGAAAAAAACCCCACATGGACCTTCACTTACTCCTACTGCCCTCCAAGCTGGAATTTGCCTGGTGTGATTTTAAACCAAACAGACTTTATTTTTTACTTACATCTGGGAGAAAAGTCGTTACACCAGGCCCACCGAGTGCCAAAATTAGCTGCTTTGGCTAAATGCAGCACACCAACCCAACCGCAGCACTTCCTGAGGTGCAGACTACAAAATCAGCAAGTCACATAGGATCCTCAAGGCTTAGTTTAAGAGAACTTTAAAGAAAGAGGGGAAAGAACTGCCCTGCACCTCTGAAAGCCCTGGGGGGGCAGAAAGGCAGGCTTGTCGTACACCTAAAGGCTCACACAGCACTGCCAGGTTTCACAGGGCCCTGCACCTCTAAAAAGGAGCTCCCTCTCTGTCCAAAGACACACTTTCCAAACCCGTGCCTAATTCTGAAACACAAGGAAGTGAAAGGAATGAGGGACTTGTCTTTACAAACAAGCTGTGGGCCTGCTGGCAGATAAAACTAGCACTGAGAGATAAAAGAAGCAATGGGAAGGATTCCACTGATTGATGAATGGAAAGAAAGATATTTGTCCTTACAAACAAACTGTAGGTCTGCTGATAAATGAAATTGGATATTGAGAGATGAAAGAAACAATGGGAAGAACCAGAAATTCCACAAAGATTAATAAAAAAATAAAGGAGGGTTATACATT
Organism: Pachycephala philippinensis; assembly: GCA_013397055.1. Lineage (NCBI taxonomy): Eukaryota > Metazoa > Chordata > Aves > Passeriformes > Pachycephala > Pachycephala philippinensis. Next base: position 236,003 of record VWZT01011426.1, on the reverse strand, counting down.
AGAAGGGAGTTTTAGGTATTAGGCATTTCAGGGAGTCTGTACCTCTCAAGTACCTCAGCCAACGGGGAAAGAGAGAGGGAAATGCAGCCGGGAAATTAGGATAAAAAGGAGGCTGCATCCTCTAACAATTTGAGAGACTCCAGGGGAATGCCCCATGGCCTCTCCCTTTATTCGAATAAAGTAACAGGGCTCCTCTGTCTCCTTTTCGGACATAAACCTCTGGTGTTTGTGGATTAATTTTCCTGACAGAAGCCACCCTGCAAGAGGCACCAGAGCTGGGGCCAGTTTCCAGCTGAAACAGAGATTTCAGTCCTTGCTGCCAAAGAGCAACAGGCAAAGCTGCCCTGTGTGGATGGATTTAATGTCAACACTGAAGCAGACAAAGAGGCTGGAACACAAAAGTGACCTTCAGCCTCGCTGTCCACTGCATTTCTTCTCCAAACACCGGTGAAACGGCACAGCTGTCCCAGTTAGTCCAGTGAAGCCATCAGTCTAGCCCAGGCAGAGCAAACCCCAGTGCCCTTTGAGTGGTTTCAAGTGGTGACAGAGCAGTTCATGGGCACCCCACCAGAGACCTTTCCAGGCCACTGCAGAGCACGGCAGCACAGCAAATAAATCTGTTCCCTTCCCCTACAGAGATTTACAAGGGTTATCCTCACCTCAGAGAAACCCTAACAACCTTTTGCCTTCTTCAGACCCCTGGGGTTTTTTAATTTGGAGAGGAGCATTAGCTCAGCCCAGCTGGGTGATGCCAGCCTGCACTGCTCAGCCCAGTTGGGTGATGCCAGCCTGCACTTCTCAGCCCCATCTAGAGTTCCCTGACCAGCAGAACCCTCTCAGCACAGGGCACACACACAGCAGAGAAACCTGAAATCAGTGGTGCTGTCTCATTCCCACTCCTCTGCACAACACAGTTTATTTTTAGGTCGTAACTCCTGATGCAGGACCGAAAGGAAGGATGGGCACAGGCACAACAGCTGCGAGCAAACTTGGGAACACCGAGGATGAGACATTCCCACTGCATGTTCTGTTAAAACAGCTACACCTTCACCTCACACTGGGTATTTCTGGAGTCAAGATTTGTACTGGCACATGGATGTCACCTTCTCATGTGGCTTTCTCACGGGCACAAGCTGCTTACAGAGCCTGGCACCATCCTGAAAGCTGTGCCAGGGGAGGGTCAGGTTGGACATCAGGAGAAATTTCTTCCTAAAAAAGGTGGGCAGGGGCTGCTCAGGGAAGTCAGTGCTCTGGGCTGGGGACAAGGTGGGCATCAGGCACAGCTTGGACTCCATGGGCTGGGAGGGCTTTTCCAACCTAAATGAATCTGTGATCCTTGTGAACTCAAGCAGGTAATACTTTGTCTCTTGCCTCACAGGGAAAGAAGAGGATGAAACAAGCTGGGTCAGGTGTGGAGGAGGAATACTGAGCAGGTGACTCCTGAGTGGTGGCTCAGCAAGGAAACCTCTGGTGTGAGAACCCAGAAGTCAGTGAAACTCCTTTACAAGTTCTGTGAACCAAAGGCAGTAACCAAACTGAGTGCACACAGGTGCATCAGAGCCAGAGTTCCACAGCCAGACCTGGGCAGCAAGTCCTGCACAAGGCAGGAAAGCAAAGCCAAGGAAAAACCAGCAAACTGGCCATTATCTAGCACACCTCCTCCTGAAGCAGCTCCTCTTGCTGGAGAGCCCATTTTCACCTCACACAGCAAGCACAAGGGATGCACACCCACAAGTGCCTTCACCAGCCTGAAGCTCTGCTGCAGCTCCCTCCTCATCTCTCACAGCGAGGCTTTTCATTTCTTAAACGTATCGAGCACATCTCACAAATCTCTCGTAGCCACTTAAAGCCAGGGGTTAAGTGCAGCTCAAGTGAGGCAGCATTTCTCCTATTACACTAAAATTGTCTTACGTGTCGCTTTTTTCCATTCTGTTGGTGCCACAGCCATCGGAGGGAAGCAGGAGGCAGCTGGAAGGCAGCACATGCAGGAGTGGCACAGGAATTCAATCCCCACTCGCCCTCTGGGAGCACTGAATTGCAGGCTGGCTCTGCAGAGGAGCCTGCTGACATGGCTGGGGTGCAGCCTGCTCCCCAATTCCACACACAGAGCCTGTTCCCTGGGTGTCCAGAGCAGAGGATCTGCCCTCCCTGTGCTGGGAGTGTTCTATTCCCTCGTGGCTGTGAAACACAGCGGGGCGAGCAGCAAAGCTCCTGCCAGGACATCACACTCAGGGAGGGACCACAGACCTCAAACTCCCCGTGGGGCTTTGCCCTCACACCAAATCCAGCAGGAACATTCCTCTCCTGGCACCGACACTGACTTCCACTCCTGGGAAAAGAGATTCTTCTGGCCACTGCAAGGGAGGAATAAATGAGCCACCTGCACACAAAGGCACTGAGGGCAAGGAGTGCAAGCTGGGCTTGCACTCGACTCGTTTGCTGCACGTAAAGTTACAGGATGACACCTGTGACAGTCAGGTGTGTGTTTAATTAGTCTAGAAACCAGCTGTAAGAGTGGCAACTGCTCTGTGTTAACCATCCATGCATCCCCAGCCTGATGCAGATGACCTCTAAATCCCACTAAAAGATTTGAAACAGGCTTAACACCAACATTAACAAGTGGCAGATGACTTGCTAGAGTTGAGGGGTCATCCCTGCGGGAGAACAGCACAATGTGTCCATAAATAAACTAAAGCGACAAAACAAGTACAGCCGAGCCCTAAGGAAGCAAAATAAATTAAATGAATTGAAACTTCCAGCTACAAAAGTTATTTCAACTTTCGGAGGTTCCCACAGTTCGCAGCAGAAATTTGTTTCACGTGCTGGAAGTTTTCTACCCTCTGTCTTAGCTAAAAGCCGTCAACTAGTGCAAGGAATTTAACTTGGAAAAGGAATTTTCTGGACAACACACCCCTGTCAGCCTACAGTAATTACTTTTTAACCTTGCTTCTTGCAGGCATTGCTGCAACAATCTTCCTGTGCAGGTAAACAAATGGTAAGGGACAGTGATTTCCCAGGTTTTGATGGGCATACATGTAAAAATTCCATCTAAAACAAGGTATCCTTTCAGAGTAAGCTTTGGAGAGCGCTCTGTTAGCCAGGTCTCTGCCTTCTTCATGGAAAAAGTCCTTTGGGACAGGCAAACCTGGCCGTGGCAGCTGTGAGGTGCACTCTCAGCCTGAGATCTGGCACCTGGCAAAGCTCAGCTGGCTGTTCTGCAGGGGCACTCACCCGGAGTTCCATGGCTTTCCTGGAACTGGAATTCCACGGCTTTCCCGGAATTCCCCCGGGCACAGCAGCTCAGTGCTGAGAACTGCAGCCAGGGAACACACACTTTCACTTGGAACAGAATCAGACTGATTTAACTCTGATCCCCTCAGCATCCCCCTGCCCCACCTCAACGCTTTCACAACGTGGTTTTTGCACTGGGTTTGGTATTTCAGCTGCCTTCCCCTTTTCTTCCTGACGGTTTCGGTGGCAAACTTTGACACCCAGTTACCAAACTGTGGTTTTTGAAAGACACACAAGTTCCCTAAAGAAACCAAAATACTGGGTTGGAGAGGGAGGGGGGGATGGATTCCCTGCTGCTGTTGAAAATCCCGAGCTGGGGATCTGCAGGCTGCCCCTGGGCAGGTGTGAGGGATTAATGATCTCCTCCAAACCAGTCTGTGAACAAGGAAAACAACCCTGGCTTTTGCAACACTTCCCTTTTTGAGAGGCCATTTCCTGTAAAGCATCCCTTACCCAAGGTTTCCATCAGCTCTGTAAACACCAAACAGCCTCTTCCAGCTTCAAACAATTTATGAAAGGTGCAAAAACATTAAATTGGCAGGAAAGACAAAAACTGAGCTCCACCAATGTATCTGCAAATTTGACCTGAACGAAGCAACATATTCCCTCTAGAATTAACAGAAAATAAGGTGGAAAATTGAGCTAAATCTTCCATAAAATGGGAAAGTGCTGCTGGGGTTGCAGAGAAATCCTGTGCTCAGAAGCAGGGAGTCACTATCAGTGGAAAAGACCTTCCCTGGAATGCACAGACGCCTTGTTCAAAAGGGGTAATGGGAACACAACACCAAGAGGAGCACCGCATAAAAACAGCAAAGTCATGACAACAAACAAATCCATCTGAAAATGGGTTGTGCCCATTTCTGTGGAACAGCCCAGAACAGGGATTGTCTGCTTCCACTTCCCAATGGAAGCAAGAAATCTGAGCTCCCTCATCCTTAGAAATATCAGCAGTACAAGATATTCCACTTCTCAGCAAAAGAAACTTTCCTACTGCAGATTTGATGAGCTAGCTGGCCTCGGATCTGCCAAAAATGTGGTTTTGGGATCCACCTCCCCCCAGCCACAGGCCCCAAAACTGGACACACCTCAGGGTCAGGAATCTGTTCCATCCGTCTAGGAGCCATCTGCAACGTCTTGGGGTTCCGGCCAAGCAATTAATTCCTCCTAATTGCTGGAATGGGACCACCCCCAGCTGGAATTGCAGCCAGCTCTCCCTCCCTGCCCTGCCCTGCCCCTGGGGATGCTGATCCCTGACTCCAGCCTCACTCACACTTCTGCTGGGAAAAGCAGACCTTGGAGGGATCCTGGAGGCACTTTGGATGTAAAGGGACACCAGTGACCGGGGCAGGAGCAGCACTGGGATGCCTCCAGCTCCATCCTGGCTCGGCACAGGCAGCTTGGGGAGAAGCCAGACACATCCCCTGGCTCCCAGCAGGGTGGGGATCCTCCCTCCTCGCCCTTGCTGCTCTGATCGGTGCTTTGGGTCCTAACGGCAGGGGAAGGGAGGGTGGAAAGGCATCATCCCAGTCCCCACAATCCACACTTGGAGGGGTGTCCCAGTCCCCATAACCCCACACTTGGAGGGGTGTCCCAATCCCCACAATCCACACTTGGAGGGGTGCCCCAAACCCCACAACCCCACACTTGGAGGGGTGTCCCAGTCCCCATAACCCCACACTTGCAGGGGTGTCCCAATCCCCACAATCCACACTTGGAGGGGTGCCCCAAACCCCACAACCCCACACTTGGAGGGGTGTCCCAGTCCCCATAACCCCACACTTGCAGGGGTGTCCCAATCCCCACAACCCCACACTCGGAGGGGTGTCCCAGTCCCCGTAACCCCACACTTGGAGGGGTGTCCCAATCCCTGTAACCCCACACTTGGAGGGGTGTCCCAATGCCCGTAACCTCACACTCGGAGGGGTGTCCCAAACCCCACAATCCACACTTGGAGGGGTGTCCCAATCCCTGTAACCCCACACTTGGAGGGGTGTCCCAGTCCCCATAACCCCACACTTGCAGGGGTGTCCCAGTCCCCATAACCCCACAGCTGGAAGCTTGCTCAACAGCTGGACTGGGGAAAGGGTGAGGAACAACCTGGACGGCACAACCCAGCTGCAAAAAGGGGATCTCAAGTCCCAAAAGCAGCAGAAGGGTCTGCCCTCATCAGATACAGCCATGAGCTGCCCACACAGGGTTTGAGATGGTCTGACACACATTGCAAAAGCAGTTTAATTAAGAAAAAAATTAAATATTCTCCATAAACTGTAATACAAAACAAAAATCAACACAGCCCCTAAATTTCTGATGCTGACCTTACCAAGCCAGGCTTTGTTTCCTTCTTCAGCACATTAAAAATCCAGTTTTACCACTTGTTACAAACCATCTGCATCTCTTTCCTCCCCTCCCTGAAGCTTCTAGGAAATTCACTGCATCTGCACACGGCAGGAGAATCCAAGTTTGGCAGCCTTGCCAGACAATATTCCTGCATTTTGAGCTGAATATTCCTGCATTTTGAGCTGAATATTCCTGCATTTTCAGCTGGTGCTGAAATGTCCCATTCCCCTCCCCTCTCACCTCATCAAAACCCCCAAATGCAGCGCAGGGATCCCAAAAACAGGCACGGCTTGGGGCTCACGGGACAGGGCAGGGCCCTGAGGAGATGGGAGTGGACACGAGGAGGTGGAAAGGACACGAGGAGATGGGAGTGGACACAAGGAGTTGGGAGTGGACACGAGGAGGTGGAAAGGACACGAGGAGGTGGCAGTGGACACGCAGAGTTGGGAATGGACATGAGGAGCTGGGAGTGGACACGAGGAGGTGGAAAGGACACAAGGAGATGGGAGTGGACACGAGGAACTGGCAGTGGACACGCAGAGTTGGGAATGGACATGAGGAGCTGGGAGTGGACACCAGGAGCTGGGAACAGACACCAGGAACTGGGAACAGACACCAGGAACTGGGAACAGACACCAGGAACTGGGAACAGACACCAGGAACTGGGAACAGACACGCAGAGTTGGGAATGGACACGAGGAGCTGGGAGTGGACACCAGGAGCTGGGAGTGGACACCAGGAGCTGGGAACGGACACCAGGAGCTGGGAACGGACACGCAGAGTTGGGAATGGACACGAGGAGCTGGGAACGGACACCAGGAGCTGGGAACGGACACCAGGAGCTGGGAGTGGACGCAGAGGAACAGCGAGCAGACCAGTCCAGGAAGGCCACAAGGACTGTGCCAAGAGGTGATTTCAAAGTGTCTGATTTTCGCTGAATTTCTGAGCCTTGCACAACCCTCCCTCACTCCGATGCCAAGAGGCAGCACCAGAGGTGGCAAGCTGAACTCGGGAATATTTGCACAGTCACGCTGAGAATACTTGCAGTAAACGTTCTGCTTAAAACCGTGTCGCTTTGCTGCACACCAACACTTACAGGGAGGAATTATTTAAGTACACAGCTCTGTAAGCACCTAAGGAAGTGCCCAGATAAGGAATAGCTCTGCTCCTTCTCCTTCTCTTCCCACTTGTCTGAGGCACTGGAGGAACAGTGCTGCCCTCACCCTGCCACTGTAAATCATAGCAATAAAAACCCCAATTAAAACCAGAAAGGTACTTTGCTCCAGACAATCGTGCAGGACAATCTGTCTTCTAAGGGCCTGACTTGAACACTTCATTTTTAAAAAGTACAGCCCAAATAAAAGAAGTAGGTTATTAAGCACCCAGCAGTCCCTTCACATAAATGTCCACAGAGTAATTCACTGCTTTTATGAAAAAGAAATTGTTTTTAAAGCAGACCGGGAAAGGAAACAAATCCTGAGAATCAGATGAAGAGGGCACTGCCTCCAGAGAAGCTACCACAGAAACCATTCCCTGTTTTATTTATTTTAATTCTTCACCCATTTTAAAGCTATAAAGACAGCAGGATCAGCATGTTCAGCTCTCCAAATTCTCCACGTTTCACTTTGCAGTGACTGTGGAAATAAACAGACTTTCCCTCCCTTCCAGCTGAAGTTTGAGGGGCCTCTTTCATGACCATCAGCAACACGAAGACAAAAGGATGCAAGAACTCCACACCACCATTCTGCAATCAAGCACTGCTCCAGCACCCCAAATCCGGCAATCCCAGGCAAAGAGACTCCACAGTGCCTGAGTACTCCTGCCCGACAGTGAGCAGCACCAGCTGAGCAGGGAACAGTCTGGAGAGCAAATGTTCCACTGGAACACACCCCACAGGCTGCACGGGGCTCTATCCCAGCTATCCTCATTCAGGACAGTGCTGGAAGCAAGGGTTTGAGCATTCCCAGCTGTCTGCACACATCCTGCCCCTGCACTGCCTGCTCACCACCAGCAAGCCTCCTCCAGTTATTTCCAAAGGCAACACCCACTTCAGTTCAGCCTGCTGCAGCCCCTCAGCTGCCTCTCACTTTAAATAAAAACAAAGTCAACAACGCATCAAAGTTTGTTGATACAGCTGGCAGAGTCACTGCAGAAGTTACTCCACTTGAGGGGTGCAGAAAATGTCATTAATGCTTTGGAGGAAGCCCGTTACTGATGTTCCCTGTGCTGCTGTTTCCCTCTGTGTTATTATTTCCCTCTTGATAAGGCCCTACCCTGCCAGGCAAACCACAGAGCATGTCTCCAGAACCCCATGGAACACCCTTTAACGCTGGGAACTGGGAATGTGAAGAGAAGGTGAGGGAAGAAAAAACAGCTCTTTGACAGCCATGAATGGAATCAGCCCCGAAAGCTCACTTTGAACAGAGGTACCCCAACCTCAGGCTTCTCTGGGAACGAAATCTGAGCCTCAGAGCTGGGATTCAGTGATAGGGATCTGCTCTGGGGTGTTCACTCCTCCCCTGGGAGCCACGGTGGGAAGCCTCTGGCTGCCACAAGGCACCCTGCCACCACAGCCTCGCTGGGAGAGGGGCACACCAGTGACAACCAGCCTGGGAAATGCAACAGGCTCCTCTCCAGCGAACACAGAACCCCGGGATGGTTCCATCCTGGGCTGGAAGGGACCTTACAGCTCGTCTCTGAGGAGTTTTGCACATGCAGTGAGCCCAGTCTGGAACCTGCACCTCACAAAGGCTGGGGGCTCAGTGTCCCCACAGCTCCTGTGTCAGGAACACATGTCCAAGCCCCCTCCCCGAGGTGTCTCTGCAGCTCCCACCCCATAACACTCGTGCTGAAAAGGGCAGGCAAAGCCTTATCCACGTCACAATTTCTGGGAAGCTCAGAGCAGAAGGGCCAAACGCTCCCTGGGTTATTATCCCATGCCTGGGTTATTATCCAATCTTCAAATAAACACAAGTCATTAATTTATTAGCATGACATCACATCCTGCAGGCTGAATTTCGACACACAGTCATAACAGTGGAACCATGTGAACAAACAGAGCGTTCCCCAGGATTTCCAGTCTGCTTTCCAACCTTTTACCTTGGGAAGACCTCAATGGATGTCCTGCACATGGAAACAAGATCCCCACGGAGTGAACAAACAAAAGACAAAACAATCTATGAAGTCAACCAACATTTTGTAGAGTGGACAATTATTTTAAATATTTGCTCATATCCAACTACAAATGGGCAGCATTAAAGCACAATTACAGTGTGAGGGGATTACAGAGTTAAGAGGTTAAAGGAGATTGTTCACATTAAGTACAATATTAGCGAAGGGGAAGTCTAACAGGAAGAATCATAAAAGGATTTTAGACTGGCAGCCACTCAATAAAGAGGCCAAGGAAGGTTCCCTGTAGACAGTTAAAAATGATGCTGCTCAATTCACTTGTGCCCTGATGGACCACGAGTTAAGGAGCAGCAGTCAGAAGTTAAGATATTTAAGGAGTAGTTCATTAAGAACACCAACTCAGCTGTCCAGGCACAGAGAAGAAAGCAGCTAATGGCTTTTACTGCACCAATCTGGTGCACCTGTACCCAGTATCAGCTGGGGCCCAGGTTCCTCCCTCTCACCCCCTGGCACTGAATCAAGCCTGCAGGATCTCTCTCCAAGCGAGGAGGGAACCCCTCTCCCCAAAGGAGCCCATCTCCTTCCTTGGATGTCTCCAAACCCCCAAAGGACCCTGAAAATCCTGGCATTTCTTTGGGGTTAGTCTCGCTCAGAGGAAGAGGTAACACAGATTTGCCTGTGCCTGTCATCTCCACAAGTATTCTCCCAGCCACTTACCCTTCCTGAACCCGTGGCTGAACTCTGGCATTCCCTCTCAAAAACATTGTAATTCCTGGATACAAGACACGTGGCTGGATGTGTCTGTGACTTCTCAGCACAGACACTCGTTTTCTTGCAAGCAAAGAAATTCTGAACAAACAGTCAGAACCCAAATAAATCCCTTCTGATAAATGTGCTTAGGGCCCTGTTTTTGTTTTTAAAATGTCCTTTGATAACCCATATATTTGTGTTTTGAAAGGGAGAAAAACTGAAGTAGGAAATGGCACAGGCACAAAAACAAAGGCAATATCTGACAAGGAGTTTTGTTAATTTGCGGGTAATTGCTCATTACTGCAAAATAAGGTTTCTGCAGCATCTCGCGGAGAGTAGATAAGAACCCCCAACCCATTACTGAGTATTGCTTTTGGCAAAGGCTCCAGGGTGGAGAGCCTCCACAAAACCATGATTCCATTAAACGCAGATCCCAAAAGCGCCGGTGCAAAGGGAACAACGTGTTCTGTCGAGTCATTTAGCAGGGATCCTCACAGGCCTGCACTCACCCTTTTCTGTCCACTCCTGCCTTGCTCACAGCTCTGCTTTGGACATCACCTCCCCTCTGCTGCCCCTGCTGAGCACCCCCAAACCTCAGCACTCTGGAACATGTGTGCTTCTCTCCCTTCCTCTGAGTCTGGGTCATTTATTGTTCCATTAAAAATGTGTTCCCCAGACACTCAGCATCCACAGGCCACTGGCACCCCCTGGAAGGGGCAAAGCTCACCCTGAGCTCCCCAGCCACCCACGAGTGCTGCATTTTCCCTCCCAGTTAAAGCACATGGGTTTTGAGCCCTGATGCATCCCAGAATCCCAGAATGGTTTGGGTTGGAAGGGCCTCAAAGCCCATCCAGTGCCACTCCTGCCATGGCAGGGACACCTCCCACTGTCCCAGGCTGCTCCCAGCCCCATCCAGCCTGGCCTTGGGCACTGCCAGGGATCCAGGGGCAGCCACAGTTTTTGTGGGTGCCAGCCCTGAAGGAGGACACCCTGAAGCACTCCCTCGGAGAAGGGCTCTGGGAGCAGCTCCCCACTCTCATGGCCAGCCAGGTATTCCAGCAGCAATCCCTCTCAAGGTCTTTTTCACCATCATCCCAACAGCAGAGCCGTTTTTAAGCCTTTCAAATAGCTTTAAATTAACTTCCCTGACAAAGTTTTCCGGAGTGATATAACCTGGCTAGGTGAAACTCCAGGCAGAAGACAAAGTGCAGAGCCGAGAGCGGAGGAGACGCTGGGTTTAGATGGAGCTCTGTCATTTCCACGCAGATTCCAAGCCATTCCTGCAGTTCCCGGAGCACTACCCCAGCCCTCCCAGCAAGCAAAGATCCATTTTGTGTACAAATAGGGCTTTTACAGCTCTGGCACGGCGCTCCACTGCAGAGTCAAACTTTTCAATGCCCGATAAGGTTTTACTTGAAAGTGGCAGGAGAGCTCACGCCAGGAGCTCGTATGAAATGCCAGCTCAGTGGCACAAGGTCAAAGCCTGGCATCAGGAGATTTAATGGAAGCGTTTCAAGACAAACTTCTTAAAAGCATTGTGCTATCTAGGGAGGCGCAGATTTACACCGCTGGGAAAGACAAGGACCAATCTTTATGACTCTTCTCCCATCAAGGGTAATTTCTTTAACGCTTTACCTCACAAAAAGCACAGCAGTAGGGTCTCCTTTTCTGTGTCTATCCAACCCTTGGGCATTTGGCTGAAGTTAAGAATAACAAAGTGTTTGATGCCAGAGCTTTTGTACAGACTGTCCTCTACAAAAAACAAAAACCCAAATGAAAATAACAAAAAACCCCCACGGAAAACATCAAGCAAACAAAAAACACCCTCAACAACCACCCCCACCGAACCCCTCCCAAAACACCAAACCCTCAGGTGCAAAAGCTGCTAACGTCCTGCATAAAAACCCCAGAGGACAGACACAGACAACTGAGTTTAAAGACCAACAGCCCAAACAATTAACCTTTCCCCAGCAGTGCCTAAAACTACGGCTGGAAGAGCAGAAATTTAAATTGAACTGAAAGGCTCTATAATCTTTACCATTTTCACAGAAGTATTTAAGGTTAAGTTGGTGTCAACAATGACCCTGAGCAGATGTCAAGCATTAAGACTTTCAACACAGTGGATGTTGAGGGACAGTAAAACCCTATCAAACCCTGCTCTGCCTGCTCAGGGTCTCCCCTTCCATCCTCACAAATGCACCGCTGGATTCACCCACGAGAGCAGATCTGCAAGTGCTCCTCCACTCTCCCATTAAAGCATTTCCATCGTCTGACTGCCATTTTAACAAATTCAAGTATAGGACTTTAAATTCAATTAGCACAAATCTCAGCGCTCCCAACATTAAATTTGCAAGTGACATTTAGTGGCATTCAACACACACGGAGCTAAGCTAATACACTAATGGACCAGCGAGGGAAATTGTAAAACACTCCCGATTGCAATGCTCTTTTTCAGTCCAGGAAATTAAAGGAGTAGGCTGCAGTGGACAGGAGGAGATGACAGCCATTAAAAATCCTTCTTAAGCCAAGGCTGCAAAAGCTCTCCTCTCCAGATCCACCTGTTCGGAAAGGGGCAGTTTTAAGGCTGTTTCAGTCCTTAAGACAGGATTTACAGCCTTTTCTGCTGGGTTTAATTCTGTTTCTTCCTGCTTTTTCTGATGAAGGCTTAGCCAACACAGCCCCACTATGTGTTGTTCCCCGGACACGGAGAGCAGGGATGAAATTCCCAAGCCTTGCCCCAGCTAACAAGGATGTGACAGCACCCACAGCACCCCAAAAACCCAGTCCAGCAAACCCACCTGAAGAATTCTGCTCCCACACCTGTTGGTAAGGAAGCTGGCAGTTTTCCTGAACAGAAAAACCCAAAGCTACTGGACTTCAGAGATTCCTTGAAGTCCTTTTTTTTTTTTTTTCCCCCAAGTGGCATTATGCTTTGCCTTAATTCCATTTAAAGAGAAAAAGCTACCTTCAAAATCAGGCAGACGGAAGGCAGATCAGGCTGGCAAGTCAGGGAGAAAAAAAGCTTTGGAGCCATGGCTAAGCAGAGGGAGATTTATTTTGTTGTGCATTTAAACCTAAGCAAATTAGCAGAGGCAAAACCTACGGAAGATGCTTTCCCAATAAAGATTTATTAGTGGTTTTCTTTGATTATGGATGTGTAATTGGACAGCAGCAGCACACAAAGGAAACCTCAGCAGGACATCTCCTGTCCCACTCTACATTTGCTCCCCTGATTGGGATGAGTGAATGTAAAGCCCAGCAACAGCAGTAACTGCATTTCTTTAAGAAACATGTTATAGTCTCCAAAATTAAACTTTCCTTTCTCTTTCTAGCTCTTGATCGAGGACTATCAGAACAAAGCTCATGTGGTACTTCCAAGAATTCGGGGAAGTTTTTTTCTCCCCCCAACTACATCACCATGTCTGATAAGACCAGAAACAATGCAGACAAATATTTTAGAGATGTTTAAATCACAGAATCCCGGAATGGTTCAAAGACCATCTCTTCCCACCCCACAGCCATGGGCAGGGACACCTCCCACCAAGCCCCACTGCACAGTTACACCTGGCAGCTTATTAGGATGGATGATGTTCTTTTGATCCCTGAAAAGCCCAGGTAACCTGCACCAAACACTGCCTCTGCTAAGCAGATTTTCAAAATAATAAATTATGGCTGGGATGAAAGCACCCCAAAAAGCTGGTAGGTTTCACACGTTCCTCAGTCTTCTGCATTTCCCCCAGCGTTTTGGGGAAGGAGCGGGACAGGACTTAATAATTAACTGAATGATGTCACACCACACACTTTGGGAATTCGAGCTGTATCACAAGCTGGAGTTTCCATGCAGAACACCAGCCCTCCAAAGGGCTCCTGCCCCTCTCTGTGTGCGGGTGCCCTGGGCCCAAAAAGCCTCCAATGACACCAAAATCCTTTGCTAAGCACTTGGCAGTACATGGGAGCTCAGTGTGTGACCATGAGATCCAAGAAACCTCTAAAAAACTCAGGCTTTCGAGCTCGTTTTAAGCTCACCTCTACTTCAGAGCACACAGTTGGGTTTGATGTGGTGCACTTGAATCACGACTGAAATAGCACTCGGGTGCTCTGCTCCACTTCAGCAAAGAACAGCCTGGCCCTGGCCCTCAGAAATCCTTCCTGCCCTACACCCCGCTGCAAACCACCCCGGGAACCAGGCACCTCGTGCCACGGCCAACAAAAGCACCTGTGTGCAATGCTCCTTTGCTTTCTGATGGAGTTATTCTGGTCCTCAAACAGGCCCTTTCCCCAATGAGGGTCTGGATTATTTTTGAGCAATTTTTTTTTTTTTCACAGCATGTCCTGCTGCCCCAATTAAAAAGCCTTTAATTCCGCAACCATTCCTTGCGGCCAGGCTGAAATTGCTTTTAAATCTGAGCAAGTCCCAGGCCACCCATATTTAGTGCACCAATTAACCAACGCTGAGCGATGCAGAGAGGCAGCAAGCAGAGGAAGGAAGAATTTTTAAGTCACCATCACCCACAGTGCATGGGTTCTCCCTCCACACGTTCAGTTCAAGAGAACTCAAGAATTATCTAATTAAAAGCAGCGCCTATTGAAGCTTGACCAGTGTTGAGAGAAGCAATGAGACCCATGGAAAACAACAAATCACTGCCTTCTAACCATTAACTCTGAGCAGTCAAATAACATCCATAATACCTCCAAGTCCTGAAAATGATCCATCTACTTGGATTTATTACATTGATAAGTGTCACATTAAAAGCTAATTAACATGTGAGACACTGTCCCCAGGTTGATATCGTGGAAGGAGAAAGAAGCGTGATAATTTGGGAATCACCATTTGTTGCACAGATCCCAAACACAGTTTAAAGGCATCTGAGCTGAATTTGGTTCTGCCCCTCATGCCCAGAAACTCAGAAAAATCACAGCAATCTCTCTGGATATATTTATTTATAGAGAGGGTCATTACCCATATTGCAAAAGCAGCCTTTACCTTTTGTCTGCCACCAGCCAGAGGGACTGCTCTCTCTTTCCAAACTCTAAACAACTTCACAAAGCTGGAGCAGTTTTAACACCCACAAAATACTACACAAAACAAACCAGAATGCAACTCCAATACAACATCCACTCCCCAAAAAACACACAGCCAAGCCCAAATCCACCGAGATCCACAGCAGCGCTTCCACTGCCTTCACCTCCAGCTGTTTTGTACGGGTTCTGTGTTTTGTACTGGTGCACAGCTGGGCATGGAAGCCAACAAGAAAGCACTTTCAGCCACGTGGACCTGGGAGAAGGGAGTCTGAAGGCATCACTACAAACCCTGCTGTCACACCAGGCTGCACCATCAGCCAAAGGGACACGAGGACGTTCATCGACATCCCGGTGCTGCTCTGCTAGGAGAGGCTGCCTGCATCAGCAAGCTTCAGCAGCACCATGTCAATATGGCAGAGCTCCCATTTTTTACAAATAATAATCTTTTTCTCTCTCTTCCCATCCTCTCTCCGTGTATTTATGGTGCCTGAAGGCACCGAGGCACTCTTTAATGAGGTTTTCACACAAGACAGAATAAATTAGAAACCCTGATCAAAACAGGGCCTCCAGGAGGAACACAGTACAAAGACAGCCACATGCCTTATACACCCTGAAAAATCCAAATACTGCAGCCGGGCAATCAGCGAGCCATTCCTCGAGCAAACAGGGAGCACAGCCTCCTGCCAGGCTGCCTGTGATGGCAAGGTCTCTCCTTCTCACCCCCGTTCTGCCCCCCAGCACGCTCGTCCCCAAAAGGGGGGCGAAGCCATCTCCCCCTTGCCACCCCACAAACCTCAGCCCCAGGGAGCGGTGCAGCCCCAACGTCACTGCTACGGCCTGGGATGGGATGGGATGGATCTGCTCCCACTCACAGCGAAGCCTCCAGCTTCCTTTGGAGCAGGGAGCACCCTGCCTTCGCAGCCCAGCGAGCAGAGGGACGGGAGTCCCCAGAGTGAGGGGAGCAGGCTCACCCCACGCTGAGCTGAGGGGCCCAGATGTCCCCCCAGAGCCTCTGGGGCAGGGAGGACCAGACCCCTCCCCAACACCCTGGGGAGGAGAGGACAGACCCGACCAGGCTGAGGAGAACACAGCCTCTCCTGGGTCCTGGGGCTGAGGGGGCTGCAGCCCCCCGAGCTGGGGGTCCCAGAGCTCCTCCGGGACCACCTGCAGCCCCCCGAACTGGGGGTCCCAGAGCTCCCAGACACCACCTGCAGGCCCCGAACTGGGGGTCCCAGAGCTCCCAGACACCACCTGCAGGCCCCGAACTGGGGGTCCCAGAGCTCCCAGACACCACCTGCAGGCCCCGAACTGGGGGTCCCAGAGCTCCCAGACACCACCTGCAGGCCCCGAACTGGGGGTCCCAGAGCTCCCAGACACCACCTGCAGGCCCCGAACTGGGGGTCCCAGAGCTCCCAGACACCACCTGCAGGCCCCGAACTGGGGGTCCCAGAGCTCCCAGACACCACCTGCAGGCCCCGAACTGGGGGTCCCAGAGCTCCCAGACACCACCTGCAGGCCCCGAACTGGGGGTCCCAGAGCTCCCAGACACCACCTGCAGGCCCCGAACTGGGGGTCCCAGAGCTCCCAGACACCACCTGCAGGCCCCGAACTGGGGGTCCCAGAGCTCCCAGACACCACCTGCAGGCCCCGAACTGGGGGTCCCAGAGCTCCCAGACACCACCTGCAGGCCCCGAACTGGGGGTCCCAGAGCTCCCAGACACCACCTGCAGGCCCCGAACTGGGGGTCCCAGAGCTCCCAGACACCACCTGCAGGCCCCGAACTGGGGGTCCCAGAGCTCCCAGACACCACCTGCAGGCCCCGAACTGGGGGTCCCAGAGCTCCCAGACACCACCTGCAGGCCCCGAACTGGGGGTCCCAGAGCTCCCAGACACCACCTGCAGGCCCCGAACTGGGGGTCCCAGAGCTCCCAGACACCACCTGCAGGCCCCGAACTGGGGGTCCCAGAGCTCCCAGACACCACCTGCAGCCCCCGAGCTGGGGGTCCCAGAGCTCCTCCGGGACCACCTGCAGCCCCCCGAGCTGGGGGTCCCACACCTCCCCAACAGCACCCGCAGCCCTCCGAGCTGGGGGTCCCACACCTCCCCAACAGCACCCGCAGCCCTCCGAGCTGGGGGTCCCACACCTCCCCAACAGCACCCGCAGCCCTCCGAGCTGGGGGTCCAAACCTCCCCCAGCCCTGTCTGCAGGCCCCCGAGCCCGGGGGACCGCGGCTCCCCGGCACCCCAGGGCTGTAGCCCCCGAACCGGGGATGCAGAGCTCCCCCGGGCTCCCGCGGCCGCAGCACCCGAGCCGGGGGTCCCGGAGCTCCCCAGGGCTGAGCAGACCGCACCTTGCCGGTGCCCCCGGGGGCCGTGGGGCCCAGATGCCGCCGTGCTGCGGGACCGAAGCTCCCCGAGCCGAGCAGCCCGAAGCCCCCCCGGAGCCTCCGGCGCTGCGGGGGCCGGAGCTCTCCTCGCATCCCCCGTGGCTGCGGGGGCCGCCCCGGGGATGAGGCGCCGGACCCCCCCGGGACGCGTTCCCTGCTGGGGCGGCGCCGGCCGCGTCCCCGCTGTCACCGCCGGTGTCCCGTCCCGCCGCCACCCCCGGGCCTGCGCTGAGCCGGAGGCCGCTGGGTCGGCGCTCACTCACCGTGCGGAGCCGCGGCTCGGCGCGGGCGGTGCGGGCGCCGGGCGGGTCCCGGGCGCTGCCTGGCTCCAGCCCGCTCCCCGTGTCCCGTTGGCAGCGCCCCGCTCCCGTGTCCCGGGTCCCGAGCGGCGGCCGCGGGCGGGGC